>CM056492.1:16748415-17348415 GCA_029783415.1 Anisodus acutangulus
AGACAGTTTGAAGATTACAGTTTTATTTAGAGATTGTATTAGAGTGGAGCGTAGAAGGTGCGGTCAACCAGATATCAAAGAAGAAGACGACTACAATTACAACAAAATCTTATCCGAGGAAGCAGGAAGCGACGTTGAACAATTTGACCAACAATTTCCAATTCCAACAGAAGATCCTCAAGAGATTGTCAGAAAATTAGAAAAAGTATGGTTGCATATGTAATTTTTTAATGTCAATTTTACTATGTGATTTGCAACTTTTGAACTATGAAACAAAGTTGCAATTTTGAAATTGTATTACAAAAAAAATCATATTTCTATTATATAATATAAGAGACAATTAGCCTTGAGATGTTTTTTCACTATCTTATTCAATTATTTAAGTGTTTAAATATATTTTTTAGAAAATTAAGAGTCTAGAATGTTTTATTTAAAAGTCCCCCAAATCCCCCTTCCTGTCACGTTCCCCCAAATCCCCCTTCCCCTCTGATAGCGGGATGTGAGACGGGATGGGACCACTTCCCATCCTCTAATCCCGTCTCCCTTCGTCCCGCCTATCCCGATCCCGACCCATTCCATCGTCCCACCAAATTCCGTTTCGTCCCGTCCCATCCCATCCCGTACCACTGGCGAGCCATGAAAAGTACTACTACATTCGTTAAGCAAGATGGATGCTTCACATACTTTTTAAAGAATTACCTGTAGGAGAACAATGATATTTCATGTTTGCTACACAATGATGCAACGTGTTTTTTACGTTGGTTTTCTAATTTCTTAACATGAACGAATATTGAAAGGTTTAAATAATATAAAGACTCTTAAACCTAAAAGAAATTCAAACTCGGAAAGTTTCCTGAAGTGACTACATAAGCATTTAATACATAATATTTACTTAAATATTAAATTTTAAATATAAAAAAATGATAATGATAATTTTATCTATTATCGAATTTTTTTAGTGAAGGACAAAAATATATCTTGCTTCAAATAATACGAAATGTGTATCTAAAATATAAACCTTCAAGTGCAATTTTTGTTTGCGTTGATTTCCAAAAATGTAAGAACACTCCCTTTGGTTTCTTTTAACCTATTAAAAATAGCAACTTAAATAATTTTGTATTCCGACTTCCCAATAGTGTAGAGCATTCATGACAGAAATGTACTCCTATTAATAAGTAGTTCAACTTCAAAGTAGTGTAGAAAAAAAGTGGGAACCGTATCCTTGACCACCAGCGAGGACACCGTCATCTCTGTATTTCTATATGAAAATCTTTAGACAAGTTGATATCATATAGTTTATTTATTTTTATTCAAAGTTAAGAAACTTTACATTCTTATGCAATAGCTTCCAACGTATCTTTTTTTTTTACTACATGTTCTAGGACTTTCCGGTTTCTAGGTAGTACTTAACTAAGATTGGAGAGATAGTAAATTATTTTTAAAGACATCAAGCTTAATGCTACTTCAACTTACCTTTCCGAATATAATTAACTGAATTCGACTTAAAGCTCTTAATTACAATTATATCCTACATAAGATCTATTTTTTAAAATTGTAAAGGGTATAAAAGTCGTTCAATTTTGGTCAACCAACATTTATATTCATGCTTTTATAATATATAAATATAAATATAGATGAAAATGGGTCAATTAGATTTTTTACCATTTAAATTTAAAAAGAAATGCAAAAACTTTTTATGTGTTACATTTGCAATTTTTTGCATAAAAATAAAAAGGTTATAAAAAAATTTATAAAGGGAATTCGAAACAATTTAATGAAAAAATTCACATCATTTAGTGTTGGAAAATAGTCCAAATTTACTCGTACTATTTCAAATTGCTCAATTTTATTTTATGTTTTTGATTTATTCATATTTTTGTTGTTAGTAAATTATCTTGTATTTTTTCTGTCATAGATGGAGTTTCAACGTAAAAGAATCGGACTACAATTTCCACTATCCAAATTCTTCGAGAAAAAGGATCAAGATTTATCTGTCAACTTTATATTGTGATTTAGTATTACTCTCATGTTGGAGCTCCATTAAGTGGGCAAGTGCAAATGTAAGATTTGTATTTCTAAAGGTGGGATTATATTAAATCAAAAGATTAACATGTAAAGTTAGCTCAATCTCAGACAACACATGAGCAAATTTAATATATTTCCTTGTAACATTTTATTAAAACATTACTTGATATAAAATTTTGCTATCTTAGTGAGGGAGAAAGATGAAGGAAACATGTGGAAGTGTGTTCAACAAAAAACAAATCAAATCGACCTGTACTTGGTTTGTTTTGATTTGGATTGGTATTGAACACGAAAAAATCAAATCAAATAAATCTATTAAAGAATTGATCTTGTGCCTAACTCAATTCCAAAATTCATTAGTTATAATATAGTCATGACCTCCGCTAGTTACAACTGGCACGTAAGGAATTGCTACCCTCTCTTAGACGAACTATTTTTTATTATTTAGCCATTGACATCATAAGTAATAATTTATCAATAACTCATAAGTAACAGAATATTTTAAGAAATGCTAGTATAAATATGAAAATCAGCCCAAATATTCCACAAGTGTGGTCAAGAAGTAGATCCAGTGGAGACGGGGTGGGGCCTGTAGCTCAGAGGATTAGAGCACGTGACTACGAACCACGGTGGTAATGAAAGGGAAGCCATCGAAAAGCTACTGAACATCGTGAACATTTTTGGCATTAGGCCCTAAATACAAGGTTAATGAATACAACCCGAAAACATGAATAAAAGATATAAACCAGATATGTAAACACAATCCAAACGATTGATTCACACCCAGGTAATACTATCTCAAACTAGATCGATGGAGTTGTTGGGTATTTTTGCTCTATGGTACTTTATAAAGCAGTACGTGAAGTATATAGCTATTACAAGTATTCGAAAGGATAAACAAAGATTCAATAATTCATCTAGAAATCTGAAAATTATAATAGAACCACAAAACTGAAATTACAACTTTGTTGAAGACGGAAAAATGGAATCTGGTTTTGCTGAGTCGAGTGTGGCACTCTGTCCTTAAGACAATATTGTCTCGTATGTATCCTTTATACGTTATGGACAATTTGTCTCCCAAGATAAAACAGCAATGGAACACTTTGAGCAAAGAAAACTCAAATGCTACCGTGAAGAATATTGAGTAACGAAATGATGTTTGGAAGTTGTAGGAAGAAAACTGTTTTGGTTGTGTATTTTCGTGAGTTGTATAAACTGTTATTTGTAGTGCTCAACAATGGTGTAAGAGGGTGTTTATATAGGTGAGGGAGGGCTGTTTAACTGCCCCCATAACAGCCATTATTTGGCCAATAATGGTCATTATGGAGGTAGTAAAGCCACCAAAATAAATGGTGAAAGACTAACGGATTTGACCATTATAGGAGGAGTAATTCAGCCAAAATAAATGGTTGAATTGAGTGCTTGGGCGTTTCTGCTTTGACCGTCGAAATTCTGACTTTCTGAAAACTTCAGGGACCAAACTGTACATCTTGAAACTTCAGGGACCAAACTGTACATCTGAAAGAATTCTGGTCCAAACTGTACATCTGAAACTTCTGGGATCAAACTGTACTTCTGACAAAGTTCTCTGGCCCAAAAAGATAATATCAGAAGGCCCGGGAACCCGGGAACCCGGAACTCGGACGGGCGGGCGGCGGCGGCGAGCGTGTGGTCTTTCCTCGAACTGAAGCACATCTAGGTCCTCCCTCCTTTAAACACATGGGATACCCCTTGGGGTCCCATACCCCAAACCAATTTCGAGTCTTATATACACAACAATTCTTTCTTCCTCTACCGATGAGGGAGAATTGAACACAACATCACACTTTCCATGCTTCAAACACCTCACTTCGTGGACCAATATCTCTTTCATTTCTCAATGAAATTTGACGATTCTTGGCCCTACGGTTATCTACGTACTTAGTAGATCATGCATGTGTGAAGAACCGAATTATCCAACATACGTAACACTAGTGTTTAAGCCGTTAAAGTTGGTCGGTCGCAACTCCCGCCAAAGACAAATTTCCAACAGGAGTTCCACCACTAGTAAAAGGATCTGAAAAAGTTGGTTCGATTTTAGTATTAGTGAAAACCGAACAACGAAAAATTGAACACCAAACTTTTATCATCTCTGAATTAATTATTGATAGTTAGGCTTATTTTGACACTTCCATGCATTTAATTTACGTGACAATTCTGTTTTGTTGAACTAACATGCATTTAGCTCAATATAACCTAACTAGAATCATGAACCTGAGAACTATAATATTTCTATTCCGTGATAGTTATGATGGTATTTAGAGATGACTTAATATTATATTGAATTCTCTTTATCCAGGTACTTTGTTCTATTTATAATAAGTGATTTTTAAAGTTTGACATGCTCGCGCCCATTAAGATAATCACTTATTATAACATTAGTTAAGAGGATTTATTTGACTATATTATCTTTTATCTCTCTCCAAGATTAATTAAAAAGTAGTAAAAGATCATTTATTAGATAAGGATAAATTTGAAAAATAAAATAGAAAAATTGATTTTAGCCGGGGATCACCCGCACAAGAAAAAATCAGTAAAGACTTTTATAAACCCAGATGGGAACCTTTTAAAAAATGGTTTTTGATGTTTTTGATAACAATGAGCGTGTAGCGCTGCAAGAGAAATTTTATAAAGATATTTCTCAAGCTAACAAAATCATATCCTTTGTTCCTTGGTTTATGATCAAATATGTGAGAGATTACATCTCTGTTCTAGAAAGAGAGTACAAACTCTCTAACGGAGGAGTATATTTCCCACCTCAACAGCCTTTCCAGATTGAATTAAACCGCGAAAGGTTTAGGCCAATACCAAGTACTCCTGTCCATATTTTCACGAATGGAAATTTCAAAATTTAGACATTGTGAGTTCTGCTTTCCATTAAAAAGTAAGTTTTAGAACACATGCGCAACTCGAAATATATGTTTGCTTTCACACATAAATAGAATTCCCCCCCTCCCCCCCCAAAACAACTCTAAGTTTTACACTGTTCATATTAATCTCATTGTGTCAAAATGAAATAAATAAGGATCATCCAGTTGATTGTTGAAGTTAAGAGAATGTACAAGCTGAGAATTTGTCAATGACAGGAGGGGGGCACGAATATTAACAGACGAAATTCAGGTAACTGATCTTCAACTTTTTCTTTTAAAACAGAGATAATCATATATTACTGTAATACTAAAGATATGAAAGTCAATCCTATTGATCAAGTTTACAAGAAAGAATTCTATTGGTGGAGTCAAAATCTAAGAAAATTATGGAAGTGTTGTCTTTTGTACGCAATGTTCTGGCCTCGCTCAACAATGAATTTGCTATTTTCTCTGCAGAAATTTCTTCCTCTGTTGAAATTCTCACCTTTGCCTGCAATTTTGAACATGGTTAAAGAAGCTATAACTTGGGAAGAATATACAGGAACCACCAAAATGCTTATACCTGTTGGACTAGTTGGACTGCCTTCTTAACATTAATAACGTCCCAGAAGCCATCACTGCAACAAGAAGTCCACAAAGTTAAAAGCATGTTTTAAGCCAAAACACGTCGACATAGCAGCAAACGACAAAAGAGTAACACATACTCCACTATGGATTCTAAACCGGAAAGCAAATATAATTACAGTATCTAGGGTAAATGCAAGACTACTACTTGGATTCCGCTATAGGTGAATAAGGGTGTGAGCATCTGATATAGGTACGTCTAGTGTTTTTACTAATCTTAGCGTGTTTTGAAGAATCCGGAAGAAGTGGTACTTATTGATGTCCTATCCGTTAGACACAAGCATGTCAAGGCAAATCATATAAAATAGATAACATGATGAAAGAAAAACCTACTTGACGGAGTTCTTTTTTTTCTTTAATTTTGGTAGAGGGTGGATGGGGAAATGAGAAGGAAACTCAGGATAAAAGAGAGAATGAAACAGCTCTGCAGCAATACATGAAATGACGTCAAATGAAGTAAGAGTTACCTAGCTATCAGTGCAAATCCTTTGCTAGCATGATGTATGTACACAACTTGACTAATATAAGGTTCTGAACTGAAGCGAACATCTTGCTGTTTAAGAAATTTGTCTCCGAGCATACGAGCAAGGTTTAAACCTAGTTAAGAGCAAGCAAATCAGTTGCTGGTTGATCATTGAAATATACAGGGGATACAAGCACAACAGAAACAAAAGATTCTACTCACCACATAGTCTCGTTTCCCCATCTTTTAAAGGCTCCCCTGTTGCTTGGATACGCAACCTTTCAGTGTGACTAGTTATTCTGTGATCTTCAGTCATTTTTGCCTGCTTCCCGTCAATACTGCCTCAAACAAAACAGAACGGATGAGTTTAAGCTAAGTACTTCACATACGTATAAATCTCTAATTTCCCCCACCTTCCGTGGAATGAGTTGACAAGGTATGGCATCAAGACAACTTGTAGCTACATATAACATATCACTACAGCCTAGTCCCTACAAATATGTACTGTCAATCAATCAACTACTAATCCTAAACTAGTTGGATCAGCCATATAAATTCAAGTCATCCATGCGGTCTACTCGAACCCATTTATTTTTTTGATCAAGAAATCAATCGAAAATTTATTGTATGTTGCCGTTGATTTGACACAGTTAAGCCATGGATAAAAGGTACAGAGGGCTATGCTGCAACACTTAGCGGCGAAAAGTATAGCACGAGCTTTGGGGCTGCTAACTTCATGTGGAAAAAATCAGATGAGCCCGGGAGGCTACGTGCAGATCTACATTTTGCTTAACAAAAATGAAAAGAAAAGAGGAAGCAAATGTATGGGGATTATTTGGACTTCATTTGAGATTAGTGGAGAAGAGCAAGGGTTTCTAGGAAGGGTGCCAATTTGGTAAGTTACTTGAACCCATTTATTCTAATACTAAATGATTTGTTTTATAAGGTAAATTAGCGATGCTCTAAAAGTAAAGGTTCTCTAAATTGCACACTATCTCTAAACTAACAATTTCTTCGATAACAGTGGGCCTTGCGCTAATTCATGCACACGTCAACTACTTGTACCAATACAGATTTCAGGTAACTATACCCACCAAAACATAGGCAGATAGATAACAAAATCACCTAGTTTATATATATATATATGTGTGCTTTACCAAAATACATATATATCTTTGTTAGGATTCATACTCTAATCTCCCATGGTCTTCCTTCCAGCTTTATTAATCGCTAGACCACACCATGGGATGTAGCCGTAAGTTAACATAAAATTCTCGTAACACTAAAAAATGCCATGAAAAACAGTGGACTCCATGCAAGAAACAATTAAATCTTAATCCTAATTAGCTGGTATTACCTGTATAGATTCTTTGTTTCAATTGTGTAGTGTTACCACGTGTAGTTGAGTAAATCCACATCAGGGATTAGCGTTGCACCTACTGAACCAATGCATTTTAACGTCCATCTAGGGCATGGTGAAACCATTTCCCCGAACTATTCCTATTTAATCCTATATGCTTGTTGTATGCACCTTTTGTCAGATAAGATCATCTAATCTTGTATGATCGCACATCCGTCTTCACAACCACATTTTTACGACAATCATTTGATGAATATGTTGAGCTTTCGAGGCCCAATGTCTACACATATAGCATTTTTGGTCTCACGACAATGTATGATGAAACTTTGCGGACCACATATTCCAATTATTAGGCCAAGTTAGAACTGCAACATATTAACAGATATATAGTTTATGTTTCCATAACACTGCAAAATATTAAGGCCCAATCTCAATAATACAGATACATGTTAATACCAATTCAAGGCATAAATCTCGAAATTGGATATCATAGTTTGAAGTTCTAGTCATCTGAGCAGCAAGCAATTGATAAGATAAAACTTTGATAAAAAAAAGGGCAGCCCGGTGCACTAAGCTCCCGCTATGCGCGGGGTCCGGGGAAGGGCCGGACCACAAGGGTCTATTGTACGCAGCCTTACCTTGCATTTCTGCAAAAGGATGTTTCCACGGCTTGAACCCATGACCTCCTGGTCACATGGCAACAACTTTACCAGTTACTCCAAGGCTCCCCTTCAGAAGATAAAACTTTGATAACTATAGAAAATAGTACAAATGACTTCCTTAGCATGTAAGCAGCACATAGATGGACAATCCAGACCTAAGACAACATTGTTGCACAACTACTTTATCTACGGACCAGTATATCTTTATTTTTAATGACAGTATTCAACTACATCCACCTCGATTAATTGCGGGGCACCAATTACATCCCACAAACACAAGTGTTGGGTAAATCTACAGACCAAAGATGGAATCATGGAGCAGATGACACTCACATTTAATGTTGTAGCTGAGATTCAAATATGTGATATCCAGGTTGTTATTCCTAGTCTCAACCCCTCAGCCACCCCCCCCCCCGAGACTAACCAATCAACATATCTTAGCGTTGGATTAGGATATTAATAAAATTTTATACTAACCAATCGAAGAAAAGTAGACTATAGATGGATAAATCTGAGGAATTTTCCACAGAAGGGGTATTTAAACAAAAAGATTGGTAACAGACCATGCAAACAAAAAAGATCATTATTAAATACAAGACAAAAATGAAGAACGTCAAAAGCAACCACATGTCATAATTAAATGCAGCCATGTATCTAAAAGTTAGCAAATGAAATTACTGATGGAAGTGTGAGGACGCACTTTACAACACAAGCTGAATCTCCAACATTTGCACATTGTGCATAAAAATTTTCATGACTATCAGCCCAAACCAGAAGCACTGTTGCAGTACATCCCTGACAGATTTGTTAAAGCAATAAGGAAAATATTAGTAAATTCAACAAACTAAAACCTATAACAGCTTTCACTCTTCCAAAGTATATGTAACAGTGATGTGCAGTATGAACTTAAATAATCAAACAATTAAGGCAAGAAACATGAGAACAAGGGAAATCTGCACCAGCAAAAGGACCTAACCCCAAAATTCTGCTGCTCAACTCACAACATTCATGTAAATAAACTTGATACATACAGAGACATAGCTTACATACTTACTACATACCAAGAGATAAAGCTTTAATCAGGTGAATAAGGCAAACAAGTGTCGGTAAAAACCTCATAGTGGTGATCTATACTTGCTTCAGTTTGAGAGAACGCCTCTCTAAGAACATCTGAAGCATCAGATTGTGATAATACCCTCTCCCTTCTATATGAATCTGACAGGATGCCAGCAACAATCTGAGGCATTATTCTGTATATGGGCAACAAAAAACCACAAAGATAAAATTAGCACACAGGAGTGATGAAGAATTTGCGAACTAGCAAAGATCAAATAACAATGATTTCAGGAAATTCAACTAAAGATTTAATTTTTAAAATTCATACCAAAATCTCAGTGACTAAAGAAGATATGCTATCATCCAGAATATAGAATGCTACTCAGAAAATTTTCTCCATAATCCAAGAAAATTAATGCCTATATCATTAGCAGAAAAAACAACCAACTGTTTTGTGACTGGTAAAATTGAAGAAAATATCATGTATGATCTCCGTGTCAAGATTACCTTTTATTTTTAGCAGTGAAGTTACATAACATAGTGGGATTTTTGTATAAAGATTACATAACATAGTGATTATAAATTACTTGCTGACAGACGCCGCGGCATCTGCTCCTCCGTGTCCGTCGCATATCCCAAACAATCCAAACTACAATGTCAAATATACAAATCTTTTGGTCATTATATTTTGGCCAGTAAAATAATATAATCCTTTCAATTGTAAAACCTTATCAGTCCCCGGAAGAGGCCAATGGTAATAGCAAACATCTTCCATAGGCAGCTTCTTTCCTCCTCGACGTACGGCCATGGCATCTGATGCGACACCAATCCCAAATGGGACCTGATCATTTTGGGATCTAATCTGTACCTGGAAGAGGAAAAAAATGACATGACAATGAGCCCCTATACACGCCTGCAATCATACATTACTTATGTGTCACATTTATTACCATTTTTAAGGGATTTATTACGAATTTTCTATTTTGATTTGTCTCGGAGACATGTAAACTTTTATGAAATGGCATCCATTTAATGACTTAAACCAAGCATTTCATGATTGATTGACTCCAATACACTAGGTTTTCCACCCAAATATTAGCAGCTTTTTAATCATACAGCCAAACTTTTCGTTCATGGTGTCTATCCTTAATCAAACCATAGCATGTTAAATAGTACAGAGGTAACACATTTTAAAGAGATCTTCTTTACTGTCAATGACAAAATTGGTTAAGTCACCCAGGACTCGGTTTATGAATTGGAAAATTATGACTGCCAGTCTTTTCGCTCAAGGAATGAAAAAAAGGCTCACTTCAAATAGAAACAGCCGGATAACACTTGCCAAAATAAACACCATTACAGGATCGAAACAGCTTAAACATGAATAGATTTACAAAGAGTGAAGGTTGACAGAACTAAGCAACATTTGAATAAAAGATAATTCACAAAAGACGATGGTAGGTGGCTTGAGCGGTCACGGTTGTCACTAACACTCTTAAGTCTATACAATAGTAAAGGCATACTACACCAGAATATTATTCAACTTCATCCCCGTCCAAAAGAACTAAATTGGATTACAAGGGCAAAACCGACCAGCTTTGGTCCAGATTTTTTTTCCAGTACCCATGGTGAATGTGTATATATCTTCATTGGAATTCATGGGAAACACACCCATGTTGGGGGTTATTTCATGATACCACATTGCGGTCTTTGGTCCGGATTTAGATATTGAACACTTCACTTTTTTGATAAAACATGTAATATTTTGAGCTGTGTATAAAGACATATCCAAACACAAAAGCTAGAATCTTAAAAGATCAATCGTGTCAAAAGAGGATCTCCAAAATCTCAGTAGGTAAATCTTCCTGCAAAGAAGTTAGTATAAACTTGTCAGGAATCACTCCTTCCCGCTCTATCCTTGACTCATTTGTCTAATTCAGTCGGCCTTTTATTCCTTTATAGGTCATACCGCGCAATCAACTTTCTGGAAATATCAGATATCACTTTTTATCAAAGAACATGTAAATGTTTCAAAACATTTTTTGGATAAACAGTGATATCCAGGCCAGCGCTTGTGCACACCTCAAGTAACTCACTGGATATCCGCTACCTCTCAGCAATACCAGTACAGGATAACTATGCCAACCAAGACCTAAGCAAATGCAAAGAATTTAACTAGTCTCGCCTCTGCTGGGATTCAAACTGACCACTAGGATAAGTAGGAGTAGGACAGACAAAAGCACTACAAGTTCAGCCAGCGAGATAGGAGTGAAGTTGAGGTGAGACAGATATTGAGGTAGCTAAATATAGACATTTCAGATATATAGGCTCAATGTTACTGAAGAATGGAATGATAGATGAAGATGTTACGCATAAGATTAAAGTAGGATGTTAATGTTACCGAATCAAAAAAGAGAAAGATTAAAGTAGGATGCTTGAAATGGAGGAGCGTCTCCGGAGTATTATGTGATAGGAAGATACCTATGAAAGTGAATTTGGGGCTCTAAAGCTCAACACATCCACAAGACGAGTGTTGCAGAGATGTGAATATTTAGATGGCTATGTGGTCATACAAGATTAGATAAGATCATACCATCCATCATAAGGTGCACGCAACACATATAAGTGATACAATGAGAAAATTTTTGAGATGGTTTGGCCACATGTTACGTAGGACCTTTAGATGCACAGATTCTTACATGAGAAAACATGATGATTGAAGGTCTTAAAAGAGGAAGAGTTAGACCTAAATTCACATGGAAAGAGATTATCTCAACATAATTAGGATCTTTCTAAATACAGGCAGATCTAGCAGATGATAGAAAACAACGGAAGTTGAAAACTCGTATATGTGATACCAACTAGAAGACTAGTGGTTACAAGAAGACTCTTAGCATATTAGATATATAAGCGCTAGGGTATATTAGAGAACTCCAGTGTTGGATAATCTTTAAATATGAAGTACTGATATATTTTGGACATACTGGGGATTCATAATAAGGATTAAGCCATATTCTGAAATCCTACTTTCTTATTCACCTTGTCATGATTGGTTTCAGCTCTCATTTAATCAGGAAAGATCAAATTATCCATGTTCAGTAGAATAAAGAGCAAACTGCAATTTCCGTGATCAATTTGTAGCTCAGTCCTTGTTTTAATACCTATAGCACTTAGAACATTCAACATTCTGTTCACATGAAATGGGCCAATTTTGTTTCTTCACGTGGAACATAAGTTTTGGAAAAGAACTTAAAAGGCTTCATCAGCTTCTATCGCCCTCCATACCTTTTTTAGTTGCTCTTTGGCAATCCCACACCCTACATCATACAATTTTATCATCACCCAATGCAAAAGCTGCTCAGATTGCCACTAATTTGCAAGGGGCAGATATGGAGCAAGGATATAGGGGGAGAGAGCATGGTAGAAATAGTGGATGGATAGCATCAACTAGGGAAGCCATGGAGAGAGCACAAAAATGGTGTTTCAAGGAGATTATATATCTGGCATTTTCTTCTACTTTTTTTTATTAGTAATTATATCGAGCATAGAATTTAAATATTGTCATCAGGACACCTTTTTCTTTATGGGGGTGATGGGGAGGATGTTAGAGCACAAGGTGTCCATTAGTGCCATTGAGTTTCCCTTCTTGCTGGTTCTCCTTGACTGTATGCATCCTTTGTTTTCATAGCAACCTTAGTCGTCAATTTTGCAACAAATAAATAAATAATAATAACAACTTCTCAAATAACCAGCCTTGGATATAGTTACACATGGAAGTATTAGAATGCAAAGATACATTCTATATTAAAATTGGTGCCTTTATCTAGGGGGAAGGATCACCAAGGAATTGATTGTCTGTTTATTCATTTATTTTCTGGGAGGGGGATGAGTCCATCTTCAACCGAAGAAACTTAACATAGTGACAGCTGCACAAAGCCCATTCACTTACAAATATTCTCGAAGTTGTGCCAAGCGTTATTATGTCTCCATTTGCAAGTTCAACTGGATTGCCCCACTGTCTGCTCCCAGAATGAGGATTATGCGCAGCATGGGAATTTACTAGTGTGCCATTCAAGCTACCCATGTCAACCAGCTCCCACCTCAAATTCTGAAACAATAAAAGGGAAATGTGTCTTTTTATTTTCTTTTGCAAATTAATAAAGTAACTAAGAAACAATACGACATGTTAATAATATCTGCCAAGATCCATAAGAATCCATAATTTTCAATGGACATACATTTATATTCCAGTTTATCATTGCATGCTTGCCAGAAACTTCTGAATCCTTCACCAAGATATCACTAGGTGCCACTCTTCCAAGAGTAAGTGAAAGCCTAGATGTATCTGTTGACTGCATGGAATGTTGAAGACCTTGACAGGGTCCTGAGATAACCTCCAGCATGAGGATGCTTCCTGCACTTCTAAAAGAAAAATATGATGACACTGTTTACACATGCTTCCAATCAAAAGAGTGTAAAAGAACATCAAACACTTGTAACAGTGATAGAAGAAATTACTTTGATCTTTAGTATCTTTTGAAGCAAAATCTCCGAACTTTTCATTCTGTATTGCCAAATTTGATCTGTACTTTACATCTTCCGGTCTGATGTGTTTATGTTCTTCTGCTAACTGATTAAACGCAAGTGGACGCTTAAGCGTCTGACCAATAGAAATATCTTCTGAAGTATCACAAACATCCAGAACAAAACTGTCGCCTGGAGAAAGCTATTGAAGTTATGAACTATAAAGAACAAAAAGCCAATCAACAGGGAAGGAAGCGTTATATACTATGTGTTAATTGAGGATTTATGGAGGTCAGCCTTTGTTTATGAACAAGTCCCTGTGTCCAGGGTGAAGCATAAGCCCCTTGATTCTGGTGACTGCCTGCATCATGAGCATAACCTCTAGAATATTCATGACTCTGGCTTTCAATTAGATGCAAATCATCTGAAATAAGAGGCTCCTCTATATCTTCAGCCTACATAAAGATTATTACAGCAATTTCAAAAGAATGAACCAGAAGGAGTGTGGGGGAGAAGAGTCAAACTTACACTTTATAAACATGAATTATAAAACAACTAGAAGACATTAAGGTAATATGTAGTAGTTCCAGTAGCATCCTTTGAAAGTTATTCATATCAGAAAGCGAGTCAAAAGTAACATACTCCTACATAGGAAACAAGATAGTCCACAACCTATATATATATATATATATATATATATATATATATATAGTGTGTGGGGGGGGGGGGGATGGATTTCAGCAAATACATCCAAATCTTTAGCAAGGACTTCACTTAGATACGGATAATGCAGAAAAAGGAACAAGTAATATAGACATGATCAAATATCCTCACTCAATTCAAAGTCAATACACATATATGCTTGCAACCTATAGAAGCTCTACTTCATCTTAAGAAGTAATATCAAATTTTATATGGAAGCGGGAGAGTGCAAGAAATAAATCACTTATCTTGAGTAATCTAGAGTCTCTATGTGCTATATGATCTATCAAATCATCTTGAATCTAGCATTGCTTTTTTGTTTAAAAAAAAAAGATGAAATCCCTCTGTTTAAAATCGAATGGTGTATCTGACATTTTGTTAAAAAAACTGGTAACTTTGAATGGTGTATCTGACTTTCTTAGCATCAGATAGAAATCTCCAAAATACTACAGCCTTTATGCACTATTAGTCCAATATAGCTTTACAATTATTGCAGTTACACATAGATTAAGTTCTTCTGTTGTCGTGCAAAGCAGAACAAATACTAATTAATATTACCAAAAAAGTGATCCATAATGGCCTTCTGCATTCAAATGTGAGTTCCAGTTCAAAACAAATAAAATATCAAGTATTTTTTCAGTAACAATAATAGAATATAGTCAAGGACACATTTAGATAAATAAAACAATCCCTTCCTTTAGATTACATACAAAACTTTAGATTTCTTCCTCAAATCTTCAAGAATTCAAAAATCACTCAAGTTGTGATTTCATGATTTGAACTTCAAGATGTAATCTCATTTCAAGCTTTGATTATGATAAGTGAATAAGCTTATTGAGTATGTCTATGAGCTACATTCATGGACTAAATATGGTTTTGAACTAACCCCAGGAAAAGGGTGTTGTTGACATTTAAGAACTTAGGGAGGAAGAAGATGAACGGGGTTAAGAATTGAGTTAATTATGGACATTAATAACTCCACTGAGTTAATCTATGCTTTGCAGTGGAATTTTGTACTTGAATCATGGGAGTAATGTGGGAAACAGAGATTTGGATGGCTTATAGGCCATGTTTGACCCTAAATGGGTATTGTTGGATTCAAATGAGTAAAGATTGATGGAAACTGAACATGTTTGTGTAAATGGATAGTTGTTGCACTTCATTGGGCGTGTTGGTGCTTTGATTGAATCGATAAAGCTAAACGTTAGAGGTAAGTTAAAACGCACCTTCATTTAAGGTGTTTTCATGAAAGTCTTGATTCCAAAGTGCATAAAAACGGTTTCTAGTGTTGGCATGTGTCCGTACAAGAGAGCAGACTATACCTTACATAGGTTTTTAGTTATTAATTGTTTTGTTCTATCTTATGACATTGTATATGTACATATCATATGTTTGGTCAAGTTATGACTTTTATTGAAACCGAGAGAGTAGTAGATACCTAGATGACTAGCTAAATATATTACAAGCCCATGCTACCCAGGCCTGTCATTTCCCTTCATATGCAATGACAGATGAAGTAGGAAATAGCTTTTTGTAATAAGTTTAGTACTATTCATTTGGTTCCTCCAACAGCCTCAACTGAACCTCTACAGTTACATACCATGTAAAATACCACATTGGGGTACACAAAAGAGAATTTTGAACTGTGAGTATTCAGCTACGTATCAAGTAACATCTCATGGGAGGTAAGCTAAAATCGTCATTTAGACATATCAGAACCTCCTAGGTAACCACATAATGTGACATTACTATGTACTTAGCTCTGCAAGAAAACCAAATAAGTTCCATCCCCTGGAACTTTAATTGCTCAGTCTTTTTGGGATCACATTGGTGTTCAGTTCCTAATAGGGAAAACAAAACTTTTACAAGTCTCAAAGTTTCTCCTCTGTCCAAGCTCGCTCTCCTACACCGTGTGAAAAACATAGTATCCCTAAATATAGGAACCAGGCAGCGCTGTCCACATTCAATTCAGAAAATGCACTAAACTAGGCAACAATTCCAGCTCCCGAGACCATGAAAAATTTCAAACTTTGCTATCCCCAAATACAACCAAACATCATGATCTATCAATGACATCTCCCATATGATCATCTCATTAGAACTATAATCAATCAATCAACTACACCTCAATTTCAAACAAAAATGGGTTGGCTATATTAATCCTCTGTAACCATTCCACTCTATTATAAACCCTAGCAAATTTTTTAATCCAAACCAAGAAAAGTTGCAATCTCGTTTACATTTCACCATTTTAGGAACATAAAAGTTTTCTGGGAACAAGAATCAAAACCCTATCTTGTTATATTTGCATCATCTATCAATTTTAAGGTCAGGCATAAACAATAAGTAAAACCCCAACAACCCAATCGCAGAAAAGATCATTAGTAGAATGGGTCGGCTATATTATTCCTCTATCCAAGCTTGCTCTCCTACACCATGTGAAAACCGTAGTATCCCTAGATATAGGAACCAGGCTGAGCTATCCACATCCAATTCAGAAAATGCACTAAACTAGGCAAAAATACCAGCTCCCGTAACCAAGAAAGTTTCAAACTTTGCCATCCCCAAATACAACCGCGCGGAACCAAATATCATGATCTACCAATGATATCTCCCATCTCATTAGAACTATAATCAATCAATCAATCAACTACAACCTCAATTTCAAACAAGATGGGTCGGCTAAATTAATCCTCTTTGATCATTCTGCTCTATTCGGACGACAAGAACTATAAACCCTAGCTAATTTAATCCAAAGCAAGAAAAGTTACAATCTTGTTTACATTTCACAATATTTTTTGGGTACAAGAATCAAAACCCTATAACCAAATTACAGAAAGATCATTTCTTGTTATATTTGCATCATCCAGCAATTTTGAGGTCAAGAACAAAACAATAAGCAAAACCCCACCAACCCAATCACAAAAACGATCATTTCTTGGCTTAATTTACATCCAAAAAAAAAGGGAAGGGGAGGGGAGGGGGGGGGAGGGGGGAAAGGGTGTGACCTTAATGGAGTTCTTGTTACGAAAGACAGAGTTGGAGGAGACAGGAGAAGAGTAAAAGAAACGCCATGGCTTATACTTGCAGGCGATGAGGATAAAGAATAGGATGAAAAGGAGCATAACAAGAAGAGCTATAACAACAAGACCCTCTTCTTTCGATAACACAATGTTGCTGGTGGTAAGAGTGGACATGGCGATGGTGATGGTATCATCAGCACCTGGCATCGCCTTCACCATCGGTGAACCGTGTGATGATGATGATGAGAGAGAATTCTATCAATCTAACTCACTCACTCTTTTCCTATTTCTATCAATCTTCTATCGCCTTCCCGACAACCTCGCTTTGAAATGGTCGCATTTTTTTTCTCTTTGTTTTCTCCATCCAAGAACCCCTACCCCTTTACTATACTCCTTCCCTCTCACGTTTGATTTGACACCAACTTTAACAAAATAAAAGAATTTTTGTTATAACGTTGAAGTTAAATTATTGTCAAATAAATAAATATATTATTTTTTTGGAATTAATTAAAAAAAAATATGTCATATAAATTGAGATAAAGGGAGTAATCTTTTCTCTTACATACTCTCTCTATCTCAAATTAAGTATTTTAGTTTGATTAAGCATAAAGTTTAAGAAATTAAAAAAATAGTTTTAAATTAAAGATATGTATAATATACTAAAATGTCTTTTAATCTTGTAGTTATAAACATGTCATGGAGGATCTTTGAATTATTAACTTACTAAATGTAGAAAGATATACTCTTTTTAGGACAAATCAAAAAGAAAAATAAGACACTTAAAATGAGACGGAGGGAATATTTTGTTTCATAATTTATGGTGTTATATTATATCGTGTTGTATTGTATTGTTTCATGGTGTACTATATTATATTATGTTATGTTATGTTATGTTATGTTATCTTATCTTATCTTATATTATGTTATATTATATTATATTATATTATATTGTATTATATTGTATTGTATTGTATTATATTATATTATATTGTATAATTTTGATAAATATAATATTTGAATAGATTGTATCGTTTTTCATCGTTATACAGTGTCACTAATAAGTAATTTTGAAGGACAAACCTATAAGAAAAGTAAAATACGGGATAAAGCTACTATAAAAAGGTAGGGTAAATTAGGGGTGAGCGGATCCGGGTACCCTAACTTTTTTGAACTATCCGGACCCTATCCAGTAAAAGATCGATTCCTAAATTTACTACCCGGAATCTACCCGTAGCAATCATTACCCGGAATCTATCCGGATCCTGCGGTTCCGGGTAGGTTCCCGGATACCCGAAATCGGTGTTTCTTTGTGCAAAATAATGTCTTCGAATAACAACTTTGATTTAGGAATAAACTCGTCTGCTTATCCTCTGAAAGCCACTGCCACAAAACCCATAAAGAATCCTTTCGAAGCAAATATCCCAAGAATGTTTCAAATATTTGCTTTGATTTTCGTTTCAACTTTCTTTTTCAATAACTTAAAGGAGTACATAGTTTAAAAAATTCAGTTTTTCAGTTTTCTACCGCTTTTGACTTTTTCTCTGCTTATGATTGTCACTTTGTATTATTTGATTTATTTCTTGACGGTGAAAGTGATTGTTCTGCATTTGGTTTTCCCCCCTTAAATTGTGTACTTTGGTATGGCCTTTTTTTTCTTTCTTTTTTTATTAACTAAAAATAATGAAATTAAAAAAGTAAAAATATTTAATATTTTATAGGTTTCGGGTATCGATTCCGGGTCCAGGTACCCTGTCTCTATTTGTCAGAATCGGAATCGAACCCGACATTGATCGGTTCCTAATTTTACTACCCAAAATCTACCCGTTATTATAATATATCTACCCGGAATCTACCCGTTAGTGTCGGTTCCGGTCGGGTATTTGAGTACCCTGTACCCGTGCTCACCCCTAGGGTAAATGATAAAATAGAATTGTTAGATAATAAGTAAATGAAAAACAAATATCGACGCGATCACATCAAATAAGTCATTACACAAAATGGGATTTTTATCCTTACTTATGAATGAATTTAATGATACAATATAATAAAATTTAAATAATAATCAAAACATATATTGTATTTAAACGAACAACACTATATATTACAGTGGGTAACAACTATCCAAACAGAGTGCTAGTGTTTGGTATAAAATACTATGATCTGATTTACTAGTATAATAGTATTATATTTTTATGAGTATGTGTAGTAACTATGGAAAAGTATATTGATGGATACAAGGAGGGGTGATGTTGGGTAAGTGGGTCGGGTGTGGAGGATGTTCGGGTTGACCCAAAAATGGATGTCAAAATGGAGTTCTCAGATTCTCGGTTTGGTGGAACAGTGACGTGTTTGAGGGTTTTTTCGGGTGGATCCACAAGAAGTCGGGTCAAAAAGTTTTATGGGGCTGTTGTAGGCATGTTGAGGGTAGCTTTTATGGTCGGGCTTGGTTAGTTCAGTTGTGGAAGGTGTCAGAAGTTTACTGAAACAGTAAGGTTCTCAGTTGAGGCGTTATCGTCGGGCAGTGTGGGATTGAGAGACTGTTTCGGGTATATGTAGTTGGAAAATGACTGAGGCCTTTTGTGAAGGTGTTCCATGTATGTTGAGGGTCAGGAATATGATCGGGAATTGGTGGTTTGGTGGTGGAAATGCTGCGAGACTAAACTGAGGTAGTGAGGTCTCAGTTGGTGATTGTAGTGGACTGTTTGTGTGTTGTTGGGATTGGACGGGACTTTGTGGGTGGTTTCGGGACTTGACCTTTGTGGAGGATGGTTGTAATGTATTATGGAGTGTGGGGGTGAAATGAATGAGATGGTTTGGATGAGAGATGGACACGGGATGCAAGGTACAAACCCGAGGACACAAACCAAGTGTTGGTTGGTATGTTTTGGGTTAAGTGCTTGGTTATTGTGGTTGTAGTGAAATGCGGTCGATATGGTAAGGATAAGGACAAGGGGTTTTTAATGCCCAAGTCGACACCTTAATGAGGGTGGCCAATTTAACAAGGACTAGACTGGGGTTGCTAATTGCAAGCCCGAATACTAACCAATGAAGGTTGGGCAGAAACCTTAAGATAGACCCTAATCTTAGGCTAGGCTGGATCACACAAGTTCCAACGTTCGATTACCACCAAGTGGTCAAGCTTGGGTTTAGTTAAGTCACAAAGTCTTAATCAAACTTACACCAAAGGAAAACCTTAGTTTGGGTTCAACTAAGTCACACAGTCTTAGCTAAACCTAGAGTTTGGCTCACACAAGAACTGACTATGAGTAGACACAGACAAGTGAATACAATTAGCAAATGAATAAACACTCAAGTTTTCCTATCAATCAACTCTGATTATTTACAAGTCCTAAGGGTCCTATTTATAGTAGTTAATGGACCCTTCTACAAGACAAACTAAAGACACAAACTACTAGTACAATTTCGGCCAAATGGTGAAAGGATTTGGATTTTCCTGTTGGCCAATAGGCTTCTAAACTTTGGTGTGATCAAGCTTTGGCTTTTCTTGGAGACAAAGTTGAGCTCAAACTCTTTCACACCTCTTTGTGGAGTCCAAGTCGAAGAGGGGATGGATTTGTTCTTTCAAGACTTCATCTTCTTGGAACTAGTTTGGAAGCTTCTATTCTTTGTGCTTGGTTGACAAGTCATTTTGGCCAACTCTTGGCCTTCTATTTGGACGACTTTCTTGTCTTCAAATTTAGTCCTTGAAGTCTCCATCTTCTAGAAGGCTCTTGTCCTTGCCATGGTGTCGACCAAGTCATCCTTTGTCCTTGCTAACTTGGCTTGGACAACCTCTACACGGTTTTGGTCTCTCTTTGTAGAACCTCTCGGCTTTGTCTCCCTCTTCCTTATTACATAGTTTATTAATTATGTCATAATGGAATCTAGGGATTATTTATATGTTACATCATGTCCTAAGCTAAGATCTAAAAGCTAAGCTAAGAAATAAAAGAAAACAACAAGCTAAAAGAAAATATGGTCTCGGCCAAGACCTACATACAAAGCCGAATAAAACAAGTAATTGCAACTTCATGTAACAAGTCCAATTCCACTCCATTTCTCATGCCATTTGAGGCATATTATCTTTGGATGATCTACCTTCTTCGGGACGCCAAGCTTAACACTTCGAAGATCAAGTGGATGCCTTGAGTTCACGGGGATTTTTCCATCATATATGCATACACATATATTGTAGCTTGTAGTAGAAGAGAGGGCGGTTTCAGGTTTGCATTTATATACACACATGGACCTGTCAATATCAACGATCTGAATTTGATAATTCAGCGGAAGGGATCACAGAGAGGACACTATCAAAAGATCCTTTAGTAGGTCAATAACCATGGCATAGAGGTTGTCTTAACTCAAAACAGATCCAAAAATGCCTTAACATCACCTCGGCTCAGCGTGCTAAAAACATGATCATCAGCCTGAGCTTCAGACATTCTGCCTGGGTTATCCTCTGCCCGACCTTAGTACCTTCTCATATGAATCTTTTGTTAATTAAATCATTTCTACCATAATACCCCGTAGTCTAATATGACACAATTCAACACAGAATGTTTAGCCTATCATTTAGGCTAAATTAGAATATAAAGTTTAAAATAAAACAATATAAAAGAAAAGAAAGTTACATAATAGTAAGAGGTTGTGCTCAACAGAGAGAAAGTTATACATCAATCTTCAAATTTTACTTAGAGAGACTTTTTATAGTAGAGAGATTTTTTACACTAGAGAGAAGTTGGTCGATTTCTGAGCCTGTCTTTAAACTAGAATTGAGGATCATTTATAAATGATCAAGGTTACAAAAAGCCATAAGGCTAGCCAGTGGGCCGGGTCGGCCCGATCCCGCCCCGACCCCGACTTTTTAATTTTTTTCGGTATCGGGACTCGAACCGGGACGGGACATGGTCTCGTCCTGACCCGCCCCGGTCCTGCCAAGCCCGACCCGATCCCGCCCGACCCCCCCCCCCCATTTGCACAAATAGTCATTGCACCAACGACCATTTTACATTTTGGCCGTTGTGAAATGGTCATTTTTGGCCTCCCCCCTCCCCCAACCCCCTTAATATTTATTTTTAACTCATAAGTTATTATATTTATACTTTAACCCAATTTTTCAACTATAAATACATCATTTTCTCTTCATCTTTCTCACAAATCTCTCAATCTATCTCTCTACAAGTCTACATTGTCTACTAAATATTGAATTTTTTTATTCATTTGGGAGTGAAGTTAGCAACTAGCTTAAGGATCTTTCATCGAGCAAAGTTTCAATTTTCAACCTCTCGATTACACGTCGACGTTCGGTACATTCGTTCCTTCATTAAATTGTTATTGTCTGTTTATTTTATTTAGCGCACTTAATTTCATTTACTTTAATTATTTATTAGTATAATTATAAATTTATAATGGAAGAATTTAAATGTATGTTTACGGGTAGGGGCCATGCTTCTTCTAGTAGGGGCAACAAGGCAATGATACTTCTTCTAGTCATTCTATTTCTAGACAAAATCATATTCCTACACATGATGATTTTATTGATACTGAACATTTTCCTATAATACCATTAGATTTAGACGATGAGCTATTTTCTGAAACTCAAGAAGACTTTAATTTAGACGATGATCTAGATGATACACCTACTAATGTAGATGACAACACACTCACTAGTGCACCTTCAACTGAAATACCTCTTATTCCCCCTAGTATGAGACGAGGTCCAGCAAAACGACCATTAAAATAAGATGCATGGACATTTTTTGATAGGGACGTAGAGAATTAAGTAGCTAGATGTAAAATTTGTAAAGATGTTTTAAAATTTAAAACTGGAAAAGGTCACGGTGGGATGGTGCGTTTAATGAGACATGTAGCAAGGGCTCATACAGCTAGGTATGCCCAATACGAAGCATCAAAATCAGGTGCGCAAACACCCGCTCCATCGGGACAAGGTTCACATATTGTCCCGAACCAAGTACATGGTCAAATTAACCTCACGGTGGGGGGGGGGGGATTGTAGGCCCTAATTACAATAAACATAGAGATAAGGAAGCAATAGCAAAATTGGTTGCTGTGGAGGATTTGCCTTTTTCATTTCCTTTATCTCCTAGTTTTATTCATTACATTATAGAAATATATAATCCTGCTTTTAATGATTTTCCTAGATCAACTGTTAAGAGAGGTGTATTTAAATTTGTACATGAATATCAACAATATTTACGTTATTCATTATATCATTTTAATGGCAAAGTGGCTATCACTTCTGATATAGACCGTAGTACCAACGACCATGATTATTTAACAGTAACCTGTCATTGGATAGATTATAAATGGTCTATGCAAAAACGTATCTTAGCGTATAGATATATAGATGATAGGCACACTGGTACTTTTATTGCAGAAAAAAATTATCAAATGTGCGATTATTACGGAATAACTGATAATATTATGACTATTACATTAGATAACGCATCTTCTAACAATTATGCTATTACAATTTTTAAAAATAGTTTAACTCCATCTTTTCCAGATCATTTTCATATAAAATATGTGTGTCATATATATAACTTAGTTGTAAAGAATGGTCTATCACTTTTTGAAGACATTCTTAGTAAAATACAATTTGCTATGAATTTTATTTTTAAAAATAATAAGATACAACGAAAAAAAGAATATAAAAAACTTGTCATGATTGCCAACTACCTTTTAGAAAAATCCAGAAGAAGTACCCACTAAGTGAAATTCTTTATACGAGCAACTACTTGTTGCTTATGACTATAGAAAACCTATAACTTTATTTTTTAACTCTCATAATCAAAATTCAACTGATATGGTTGTAGATAGCGATTGGGGAAAAATTTCCGAACTTATTGTATTTCTAGAGAAATTTTTTCAAGCAACAAAAGAATTTTCCGGTATATATTATCCTACTATTTCAACTATGTTGTTTTATATAGCTCTAATATTTTTACTGTTTAATGAATATATGGATAAACCAGCTATTAAAAAATGTTTATCAAAATAAAAAATATTTTATTCCTATTCCCACTATTTATATTATTGGTGCTGTATTAAATCCGACTATTAAAATAGACAATACTAAATCACTTATTGAAACTATTTATGATTGTATAGCAGTACACCACCTCCAAGTCCCAAAAATCCAAATCACCCACCACCTATTGAACAAACTAAAGAAGAAGTGTTGTCTAGCGTAGAAGACGAATGCAAAAAAGTATATAGGTTTTACCAATGAGAAAGTGCTAGCAACCTACCAGCTTCCATACCATCTTCTTCTTCTTCAACACAACCTCACAAAAGACATGTTGTTTTTGCGGCTAGTATTGAAAGCCTTAGAAATAGAATGTGCGACCGTACCTTTACTAATCAAATTAGCGAGTTTGATATTTTTGTTTTACAGGGTTCTGTACCGTACCAAACAGTTCTCAATGAAGAAGGACGTGAAGACTTGTTGAAATACTGGAGGGGTAAAATACCTTTTCGACACTTTCAATGATGGCCCGAGATGTTTTGAACATTCAAGCGTCATCAACGGCGTCTAAAAGCATTTTTTCTGCTGACAGATATCAAATAGGAGAGCACAAACACTCATTAGCCGGAGACAGCTTGGAGATTGCAGTATTATTCAGAGATTGGATACGAGCGGAGCGGAGAAGGTGCGGTCAACCGGAAATTTGACCACATTGAGCAATTTGACCAACAAATACCAATTCCAACCGAAGAACCACATAAAATTATCAAGAGACTAGAACCGTTTTTTTTAAATATTATTTTTTAATTGCAATTTTACTATGTAATTTGCAACTTTTGAACAACACCACAAAGTTGCAATTTTGACAATTGTATTTGTATTACAAAAAAAATCATATGTCTATTAAATAATATAAGAGGCACAAAAATAGTCTTGAGATGTTTTTATTACACTATCTTGTTCAATTATTGAGTTGTTTATATATGTTATTTTTTAAAGTAAGTGCAAAATTAATGCCTCGACCGATCCCGCCCCGACCCCAATCCCGATCCCGCCCCGACCCGATTTCGACGGGATCGGGATCGGGACGGGACTTCGGGGAATCCCGCCCTGACCCGATCTTGCCCCTTTCTCCCGTCCCGCCCCGACCCGATCCTGCCAAACCCGCCCCGATCATCCCAAACACGGCCCACTAACCACCGCAAAGACAATAAAAATGGACCAATCGTGGCCGACAAGATAAAAAAGCTAAAAAGATAAAAACCTAACAAGGGCCCACTATATGTGGCCGGCAAAGAAAATTAAAAAATGGCCTTAATACATGTGGTCAAAAGTACAATCATGCGCCTTTAATAATACGCATCTGCTTTATTCCTTTTCTAGCAGATAATCGTGTTAGGTCCTGCTGCTTTATTAAACTTTTTCTTTCCCTTTGAATTTATCTGATGTAGAAGATTCTTCTAGTTTATCTTGAAACCTTTTGAGGTATTCTTCAATGTCAAAGGTTTCAGCATATGGTTCTTGAGATTCTCCTCCCAAGATATTATCTTCATCTTCGTCTTCTGTATGAACGGATGCCATGGATGTGTCTGAGGGAAATTATTCCTCTAGATTTTTTATTAAGTCCATTTTTACCTCTTTCATGTAAAAGGCTATAATTTTGGATTTTGAGATTACTCCTTTTTTGATTTAGAGTCTCCTTGCAATATATTTAAATGGACTATGAACCTCCTGCTGCTGTGTTGTTTGTTTTAGCTCCTTATAATGAGCTATGGTAGCAGTGATCTGATCTATTAATTCTTGGCCATGTATTGTGTCATCCTTTGATTTTTGTAGAAGTTTCTTTCAGAATCTTGTATAGCAAGTCATGTGAAGACATAATATATTTTGCGGGGTATAACCCACTTCTACGGACCATTTCATTATCCAAGGGATCGAGAATTCAATAAAGAAATGCATATTAGCAATCCCTTCAATAAGCATATTATCATTCTCCCATTCTATAACTTTGTGAGATACTTCGACCCATTCAGTGTATAAACTTTTGAATGACTATGGTAAAATAGTTACAGATGGACCATAATTAATCCACCAGTGACAAAACCAATTTAGAATATTCTGTTTATAAATATTGGCACAATTTTTTATAAACCACGAATGTTTCCTATTAGGATTCTCGTAAAGAAGAGCTTTATTAAAGCTATCCATGTAGTCCCAGTAATTAAATTTTACATGGACCTTTTGCTTTGGATGAAGATATTCTCTTTCCTTGAGCGTACTAAATCTCCAATCTTCTGGAGTGAATATTTTCTTGATAATAATTTTTGAGCTGGTAGTTGCCGGATAAAAGTGTTGTATATCAATTGATCCGGTTGAGGAGAGTATAACCTCATAATTCATTCTGGATTTATAAGTAGGGGTGGCATATGATATTGTATCCAGATATCTTTGCACTAACTTCCATGGTTCATCATTCCATTGAAGATCTTTATTATCCAAAAGAAGTATTAATTCCTTGTTATTATTTTGTTCATATGAATCAAAATATTCCTGGTCATTGTCATTAGTGACCTCTGAATAAGAAGATGGCATATTACTATACTTCTCTTAGAATTTTATGAAATCCATGAATTGTTGATATAGAGGACTATCCTTATTAATATCAGATGTCCTTGTTATGTCCTCGGCTATTAGCCTTCTGCTTCTTGTTTGGACGAGAGTATTACCTCTTCCAATTCCCCGTCCTCCCCTTCCTCTATAAGAGTTAGGGTTTCCACGTCAATTCGGCATCATCCTGTAAATAAACAAATCAATAAAGTTATTAACTCAAGTATTCTCTTGTCAATAAATCAGGGAGACTATTATCTGACCCTCTTTTGTATTGTATTTCAAAATCAAATGGTGCTAATAAATCTTGTCATCTAGCACACATTTGTTTATAAACATCATACTTACAATCTTTATTAAACATATATTTAGCTGATTGGCAATCAGTCTTTATTAAAAACTTTTGATTATATAAATCACCTTGGACTTTTAAAATACTTTTGACAATTGCAAGGATTTACTTCACAATTGTCGAATAATTTTTCTGGCTATTATTTCATTTGCCAGAATAAAATTGCACCAAATACTCTTTTTAATCAATTGGAGAATATTGTTTCAAAAGTTCTCCATAGCCAATATCAGAAGCATCTGTTTCAAAAAAATTTTGCCAAGTAGGATTGGCTAGAGTGAGACAAGGAAGATTATTAAGCTTCTCTTTAATTCGTCTGACTGGTTTTGTATGGTCCTCAGTCCATGTTTTGGGGATCTTTTTCAATCTATCATATAAAATAGATGTATTATTTGCCAAATCTTTATAAAATGGTGAGATATAATTCAGACTTCTCAAAAATCTTTGTAATTGGGTTTTTTATCAGTGATAACATCAGAAAATTTTGAAGCAAATTCAATACTTCTGTTTATAGGAATAATTTTTCCTTTTTCAATATTGTGGCCTAAAATCTGACCTTTGTCTAAAAAAGAGCCATTTTTGGTTTTGATATTACCAAGTCATTTTGAATAATAGTTTTCTTGAATATATCAAGATGCTTAAAATGGGTTTCTATATTATTTGAAAATACTAGAATATAATCGATATAAATAATAACAAAATTATTATATGGCATGAAAATATCATTCATGGTATTCTGAAATTCATAAGGAGCATTTTCCAATCCAAATGACATAACATTCCGTTCGAATTGTCCAACCGGAACATTGAAAGCAGTTTTATATTTATCTGCTTCAGCAATTTGAATCTGTCAATATCCTGATTTTAAATCAAAATTGGAAAATATAATAGCACTATTAAGTATAATCTTTCTTATTAGG
Organism: Anisodus acutangulus; assembly: GCA_029783415.1. Lineage (NCBI taxonomy): Eukaryota > Viridiplantae > Streptophyta > Magnoliopsida > Solanales > Solanaceae > Anisodus > Anisodus acutangulus. The sequence continues at coordinate 16,776,625 of CM056492.1, forward strand.
GATAGGATATCTAATCCATTTTAAAATTTTATTAAGAGGTTTATAATTAATAACATGTCTAGGAACTCCTCTTTCTTGTTCAACATGTTTATTAACATAAAAAGCAGTACATGGCCAAGAAGATTTTGAAGGTCTTATTAAACCGTTTTGTAAAAGTAAAGAAATTTCATTTGATATGGCCTTGCCTTAGTAGAAATATTTCCTTCATTAAAATCTTCTTCATATGAAAGAGTAACAACATGCTTCTTTCTATTCCAAAAAGCATTTGGATGATCACTGCAAAATTGTAATGAAAACTGATTTTTATGAAATCAATCTTTTGCTGTAATTTAGGATTCTGCAAAAGTTCTCCAATATTAAGAGTATAAATTTCTTGTTTGAGGAAATTGATTTGTTGATGTTTATTCATCAATTATCTTTTATTTGATTTAAAACTCTAAAAAATGGTTCAGTTATGAACTGAAGCTTGAGCTCTTTTCATTCAAAAGTTCCTATGATACCATTTTTATCAATTCTTATAATGGGAAATATTTTTTGTATAAATGGTGTTCCCAAAATGATTTGGCTAGAAATATCTTTTACTGGCACAAAATTGTTTGATATGCAGATCTTTTCTTTGCAGATATATGATTTTGGCAATTTAAAAGTAATTTATAATCTCTAAACCATTAGCAGATCTTACACTATGAGTAGTTTTATGAAAATATTTAGAAGAAATCAATCATGTATACAGTTTACATCTGCTCCAGTGTCTACTAAAGTAGTAAATTCTTTATTAAAATTATTATCAATTAAAAGAGTGCTTTTATAAAAAAAATTTGAGAATTTATAAGTTCAAGTGTATGTGGGAAATTTTCCTTTTCATTACATGCACCTGTAGTGGTTATTTCCTCCAGGGTAGGGGAGTCTAGATCCAAGATAGGATCGTCTATGATTTGTTTACCTTTGCCCTCAATACTAGAGATTCTATTATCCAACACAATATTATGTTTCTGAAGCTCTGAGATTTCTTTTTTGAGATTATCAATCTCTTTTTTCAAATCTCTGGGAATACTTATAGTACATTTCTTCTGTCCCATACGTCTTTTGAGCTCGGATGGTATATGTACCTGACTTATCCAGAACTTGGCTTTCATTTGAAGTTTCAGGGGCATCCTGAATTTGATCAATAATCTTGGATATTGGATCTGGATCCTTAATCATCCTTAATAACTCCATGAGGTTATTACCATTTAGGACATTAATATTCATATCCTTGAACTGAGAAAATATATTATAGAACTCATCTTCTTCCTTATTATTGCTAGAACAAGGTTGTCCTAATTGACATGTCATGCACTCTTCATCTGTATCTGAAGATATATATTTTTCATCATTCAGAACTCTAATATCCTCATCTGAGAAAGAATCCTGTGCTATATCAGATTCAAAACATGAATCTTCTGGCTCCGAATTTAACAATAACTTGGATAATGTATCCTTCAAGTCATCATCGATGTTAAGGGATTTAATTTTTTGCTTAACCTTACAATCCTTATAATAATGTCATGTTCTTCCACATTACAAACATGCTTTAGGATTCTTGGACTTTATGAAATTCTTGCGAGTTTTAAACTCCCTTTTCCTTCTAGCTTTCTTGTCCAAGCGCCTTTCTTTCCATGCTTGAAAATTCTTATCATTTTTCTTTTTGCGCCTATGAGGCTCTCTAGACTTAGGTAATTCTATCCCAAACTGGCCACAAAATTCACCTAATTGTTGTCTTTCATTAAGACTCTGTCTTTAGATTTGTTGATTCAGCTTGATCTCATTACACAAGGCTAAACCTTCTTGGATACATGTTCCTATTAATTTTCCATAGGTATAATTATCATAATTGATACTAACCCCTCCTTGCCTTTTCGTAACTCTTTCAGCGAAAAGGCTGGGCAATCCATCTATAAACTTGGACTTCCAATGAGAGTGATTACACTCTAGTAGTTCCATAACCTTGCTAAGGAATACATTCTTATACCACCTAAGTAAGGTAAGGGTTGTGCACGTAAGATTCTGGAGCATAGTCCTAATATTCTCATTATCATCGGACCATCTTCCAGTGAAATGTTCAATAATATTAATGGCTAACGAGTAAACAACATTCTATTCCGGTTCTGCTGTCGATCCGCTAAACTTAATTTTTTCAGCAGTTAGAATCTTATTACATTGCTCTTGGGTTAGATAATTATCCCACCAACCCTTTAGTTGTCCAGTAAACCCTGCAACAATCATTTTTGCAATGGTTTTATCTGAATTATTATTGGCTTTGCAGATCGTAATGTACATAATCATTCTATGTACCACTGTATAAATCTGTCTTTGGGTATAACCGTCTATGTTCCATTCATAGATATTGTTTCCACTATAACTATTGTTACCAACAATCTCTTGTTCCTCAAATAAAACATCATGAGGAGTAGGCTGCGAAATTAAGAATCTTATCATCCTTTTCAATTTGGAAAGGTTGTTGTGAGGTAAAACAGTATTAACAATTTCCCCACTTATCAATTTATATTCTCGTTCTAAAATAAAGATATAATTTCCCACATACTTGGCCATAAACCACGGAACAAAATATATAATCTTATTGGCTTCAGAAAGATCATTATAAAATTCTTCATGAAGAAATGTTCTTTCTTCTTTATTAAAAGTTTCAAAAAACCATTTTTTAAATGGTTTCCATCTGGATTTAAATAAATCATCACTGATTTTTTTTCTTGCGGATGATCCCCGACTAAAATCAATTTTTGGATTTTGATCCATTAAACAATAGAAAAATTCATGTCTGACTCAGTTATATCTGGATCTTCTTTGACACCATCGGCGATATTATATTTTCTCAGTATAATTCTATCAATTCTGTTATCATCTATTTCTCTAATACAATAAGTAATAAAATCGTCACTTTCTCGAATACGAGAAGTAGAAGCTCTTGATGGAAATCTGACAATATAATCAACTGGCGATATATAAGAACGATTTGAAAAATAAGACCTAATAGATCTGGATCTAAGATCATTCGTCAAGTATTTTGGTTCGGAATACTTTAGCTTGATAGTCCCATCTGGGGTTTTCTCAATTTCAGTAATATCAGTATTAAAATCATTTTGGGGAGGAGTAGCTCCCTCTATGACCCACTCTTTGGGGAAATCTATTTCATCCCATTTGATAGGTCTTCTCGTAATGATTTTGGATTTACCAAAATTAGTTTCTATTAAAATAGTTTTATTTTTGAAATCCATTATTTTGCACATATGATTCATAGTATATAATGGTTTAAAATATATCCTGTAGCAAATACATCTAACTTCCGTACCAGACATATAATCATACATGTGTAATTTTACACTTAATATTAAAGCGTTTAATGAATTCTCATCATGCAAGGATATCTGCAAATTAGGATAAGCATTAAAGTATACATGACCATAAGCTAAAGTAGTTTGAACCATCCCTATAAGGGATTTCTTCCAGTTTTGGTTCTTGCCATCTCTTAAAGATGCTATAAAGCTTTCCGATAAGCCTCTTAGTGTAAGTGGCTTAAAAGCAACTTGTACTAACCCAATATGCATAAATCTATGGGTTTCTCTATAAGGAGCAATATCACTGTCATTTAATAATTTAAAAGTAGCATGATCGCTATCTACAATGATTGTTTCTTCAATAGTTTTAACTATATGTTTGAGACTTAATTTCTCAAAAGTACCCATTTGATATATTAATCTGGGTTGAATCTTTGGAATAGTCCATTTATTAAGTAGATCTAGATATTGAGGTATGTCATATTCCTCTTTCTTACTATTTTTAACAATATTCTTATTCTTGACGTTATTCATCTTAAAAACTGTTGAACATATGTCACCTATTACTACGTCTGTACCATGTCTATGATACCATTTTTTAGCGGAATGGATCACATAGAGGGAACTATCAAAGGATCCTTTAGTGGGTCAATAACCATGTCATAGAGGTTGTCTTAACTCAAAATAGATCCAAAAACGCCCTAACGCCACCTCGGCTCAAGGGGCTAAAAATAGGATCACCAGCCTGAGCTTTAGACATTCTGCATGGGTTATCCTCTGCCCGAGCTTAGTACCTTCTCATATGAATCTTTTGCTAATTAAAATATTTTACCATAATATTAATTATACCTCTTACTTAATTATCTCACTTTTACCTTAATCGTAAAATATAGTGTTTTGGTTAATGATCAATTGATCATTATTTACGCAATAAATTTCCTTTTACTGTACCTGGATTCGATTTCATTAAATATTCTTTGACATAATGATGTATAAATAATAGGTGACATGTGTTTTACTAGGGATATACAAGTTAAATAAACCAAAATTAAATTTGGTATGCGGTGTTCGGGAGATCTCGAATCAACACAAAGGATTCAGATCGGCTATTGTCTGAATAGGGAGAAGCAAATGATGATTACAATATGCAACAAGAGTTTCAACTTTCAAGTTCAAATCTTCAATGCGGCAATCACATGAGAAAAAAATATCTACACGTGAATTCCATGAAAGTTATCTATATAATAATCGTGACGCACAACTCCAGCACGTAATCCACACATATCCTACTTCATCCAACACTTTTGTTGCTATTATCGTCTTACCCCTACCTCTCGAACATATTAGTTGTTAATTTTGTTGTTTGTTTTTTAAAATCTCTTTTAATTTTGTCCATAATTTTGTTGTTTGTTTCTTAAAATATCTTTTGACATAATGATCTAATAAATAATAAGTGACATGTGCGTTGTTAGGGATATACAAGTTAAATGATCCAATTTTTTGATATTTGATATTCGGTGTTCGAGAGGTCTCAAATCAACAAAAAGAATTCAGATCAGCTATTGTCTGAATAGGCTGAATCAAATGATGATTACAATATGCAACAAAGGTTTCAATTTTCAAGTTCAAATCTTCAATGCGCCAATCACACGAGAAAAAAATATATACACGTGAATTCCATGAAAGTTATCTACATAATAGTCGTGATGCACAACTCCAACACGCAATCCACACACATCCTACTTCATCTAGCACTTTTGTTGCTATTTTTGTATTACCCCTATCTCTCGTGCAAATTAGTTGTTAATTTTGTTGTTTGTTTCTTAAAATCTATTTTCTCCTTATATTCGTGCTCAATGATGTGATAATTTTTTTTCGATTTGACGATTATGGACTTACTTCTTTAAAATTGAGAATATCGACAAGTATTCTTTACTAATAAAGAAATATTCTAAATATAACTCTATATATCCTTCAAAATTTAAGGAAAAAGATGAACTTATCACATAAATGCATTCTCCCACAAAGGAAATGAAAGTTGCACTAATTTTCCTATTACAAATATTTTTACTTGAAATTTATATTGTTTAGCAGAGATATTGTATCATGCATGATAAAATTTAGTCATATCAATGTTATTTAAACCAAAAGAAAAAGGATAGTTTATGAATGGTTAAGGCCTTATTTGTTTGCATTTATCATAGGTCTGGATCTGAATGGTTCGGACTTTATGTCATTAAGTGTATTTGTTTGCATTAAGATTTAAGCACTTATTTGGTCTTGCATGTCTTATATTGATACTGGTATGTTCTTGATATAGCCTTGAGCTCTCCTACCTTAATAACTAGCTTTTGAAGTGTGATTCTTCCTGGGTTATAACAATTGATATCAGAGCCAGCCCATTCGTGCCGTCGTGCCTTAGATGGTGTGAACGACAGATGCAGAGAATGGTGGTCTGTTATGTCCCACGTCGGTACTGGTGACTTATATAGCCTTGGGCTCTCCCACCTTAATAGCTAGCTTTTGGGGTGTGATTATTTTGTATGGATAATTTTTACCACCAACTCCATCCCACACCCTCCTAACCTCACCCCCACCACTACCCTCACTATCCCAACCCCACCATCACTCCCTACCCACTCTCGACCATCACCCCACTATCGTCCCCCTCCACCTCCTAAACCATCTCTATCATCACATTCACTAACACCGTCAATTACTAACATCAATCAACTCCATCATCACTACCAACTGCCATCATCGCGCTAGTCACTACAACATCAACCATCTCTACCATCACAACTATCACCACCACCATCGAAAACATAAATGTTTCTTTTATTTTATAAAATAATAATTATTTTATTAGATTTATATTTATTTACTTTTTTATTTAAATTATATATTTATTATGTTTATATAAATACGTTATGCATATTCATGTGTTGAAAAACAAACAACCTTAATCATTCAATATCCAATTCTAGAGACATCTCAATCATTCATATGAGCATTCATATTCAGACTTCTTAATCTTAATGAAAATAAATGAGACCTAAAACTATAAGAGAAACTTAAAATTTGTTGCAAATCGCATGTATTATGTGAACTAGTTAATTATAATGTGATACTAGCTCTTTCATTTAATTTGAGCATTGTTTATCCACTTTCTCCATAAAGCTTGTTTATAAACACAACTTCTTAATTGATTTTTAAAAATTTAATAAATATGTAGAATGATAGGAGGTAATTTCAAGAATAATTACTCATTTTTCACATTATTACATTAAAATCTGAAAGAAATAATCCTTGATTATTTTCATTGATTGAAACACTATTTATATAAGTTACATATTTCCGTAATAGGAGAATCTTATTCCTATTCTATTCCTGAAACCTTATTCTACTTGGATATTAATTATACATATACAAATATTATGGTAAGTATACAATACTATTTACACTACAACATTACCTAAACTAAGAGACTAAAACCTTACCTAATTTATCTACATGTACACGGTTTGTTGAAGGAAACCGAGAGCCATATATACACAATATTCACATGTATATTGTGTATATTTAACAAAGTCATTAAATTACCTTTATGAAAAAAACTCACTCAGTTTTTTCTAAATATCACCTAAAGTCATTAAATAATTTTTTGTAACCAAAAGTCACTCAAATTTGTGTAACTATCATATAAAAATTAAAATATCTTATTTCTTTCCTCCTAGGAACTTTCTGTGCACTTAAGCAGGTTTCAATTAGACAAACTTAGTGAATTTTGAGATATTCTTATAAAGCTGAGTGACTTATTCATTATAAAAACATAATTTAGTAATTCAGCGCAATAAAGTACGGATTGAGTGACCAACCATGAAATTGTCGTAGAAAGATAGATATATTACATTACTTTTATTCATTCGACATCATTTTTTTCAAATTTCATCTTGGAAGTGAAAGGAAAAAAAGAGAACATATAATACTTAAAAAAAAAGCTATACTAAAAGTGGGAACACTCTAAGTTAAAAGTGTCATTCAAAGTTGAGTGACACTTGTGCCCTTCAATCACGCATTACTTTGAAAGAAATTGTACATAAATATAAATATATATTCTAATAAAAATAATTAAATGGATAACTAGTAGTTCCTTCGAACTCATAAAATGACTAATAAATATAAGGGAACATAGAGGTAGGGAAGAGATGAAGAAAAAGGCCAAGATTATTAGACAACTTTGAATTACTAATGAAATCAATTGTTGGAGAACAAAATATTTTTACACTTTCTTAATAGTTGATGTCCGATGCTACTACTTTTTTTTTTCCGTGTAATTATACATTCCCTTTTTTCTTATTTTTTTTAAGTAGTCTTCATTTGTATTCATAGTTTGAAAAGTGTTTATTTTAAGAAATGCTTTCATTATCTCATGAAACAATTTGAATGTAGGTAAGAAGTGAAAAGGGAAAAGCAAATATGTACAAACAAAAAAATAAATAAGTAGAACTGTTTATGACAAAAAGAAATCTTCATATAAGATTTGGACTTCTGACAACAAGAGTGATAGTGATCGATTATGAAAAGATATTGCGGAGAGATGAGAATTTCTATTTGAAGAAGGGAGAATTTTGTTGAAATATCTTTAATAGAAATGTGGCTTTAGAGTTCGAGCTGATTGTTGCATTGAGCTAAACATCATATGTCGAGACTAAAGCAAAAAAAATGTAAAATATGTCATCATTGGTCTTGTTAAACAGAGTAATATACCTATGATATACACCCAATATACAACAGTGTATATCACAGGCAAAGCGATGGGTAGCGTGAGGGCCTCAGCGATGGCGGAAGCCCATCACGAGGCGATCTTTGGTTGTAATATATTAGGAGTGTATATTGATGTAATATTGTAGTGTAAATGTTACCTTAATTAGTGTTATACACTTACCATAATTGTATAGTTAGAATTATGGTAGAATAAGGATTTAGAAATAGAATAGGAATAGGATTCTCCTATTATGGAAATATGTAACTTGTATATATAGCCTTTCAATTAATGAAAATAATCAAGGGATTATTTCTTTCATGGTATCAAGAGACTAAGTCTAAACAAAAGTTTTTCTCTCAACTTTTGTCCTCTCTTTGATTTTCGGCCGAGACACCCCACCCCCCCTCGGGTTTCTCTTCCAAAATCCGTCTTCCGCTCTCACAAACACCTCTCTTAAATTTCCCTTCCTTCTTTGTTCTTTCAATATGTCTAAGAACAATTATCATCCTGCCCTCATGGTTTCCAACATCAAGAACTGTATCCCTATTGTCCTTGAGATGGAAAACGTCCAATATGCGACGTGGGCGGAGTTGTTTAAAATTCACGCTATCTCCTATCAAGTTCTTCATCACATCATTCCTCCCGCTAGACCTCTTCCTGAGGAGGATCCTGAGTTATGGATTACTCTTGATGCTACCGTTCTCCGGTGGATCTACGCCACTATTTCAGTGGACCTTCTACAGACGATTATTGAGCCAGATACCACGACTATGGCTGCATGAAATAGATTGCGTGACATATTCCAAGACAACCAACATTCAAGTGTCGTCACACTCGAGCAGGAATTCTCTCTAGTTCGAATGAACGAATTTCCAAACGTTTCTGCATATTGCAAGAAACTCAAGGAGTTGGCAGATCAACTCCGTAATGTTGGCGCACCGATAACAAATGATCGTCTAGTTCTACAGTTGGTTGCCGGTCTTTCGGAGGCCTATAATGGTGTTGGAACTCTCCTTCGCCAAAGCAATCCTCTTCCTGACTTCTATCAAGCCCGCTTCATGCTTACGTTGGAAGAAGCCGGTTTGGCTAAAAAGGCGGCTACCGGAGCAAGCCTTGTCGTCAAGGGGATTATTTCTTCCAGGTCTAATATATTCTCTTGCTTCCTTATTTTATTGTAGATATTTTTTAGAATTTTCTGAATATATATGTGTTTGCTTAGTACTTCATACGCATATTTATGTGCCTTTAATATATTTTATTGGAAGAAGGGAGGTCTATATTTTGTTGAAATATCTTTAATAGAAAGTAGAAACATGGCTTTAGAGTTCGAGCTGATCGTTGCATTGAGCTAAGCATCATATGTCGAGATTAAAGCAAAAAAAATGTAAAATATGTCATCATTGGTCCAATATATTCTCTTGCTTCCCTATTTTATTGTAGATACTTCTTAGAATTTTCTGAATATATGTGTTTCCTTAGTACTTCATACGCATATTTATGTGCCTCTAAAAAGGTTTAATCTTCTTAGAGATATGCAGGCTTGCAACATTTTCGATTGTCCTAATAAGGCGTTTCACCAAAGAAGTATAAAGATCATATCAGAAGTTAAATATCAATAAGAGCAATGTGAATATAAGTCAATTCATTTCGCTTAATTTGTCCGAACTTTTAAAACAAATACATATAAAATCATATGACTAAAATACAAGAATTTCTGTGGGGCAGAATTTAGCTAGAATGAATAACTTATTATTTTCACGAACTTACATTTGTCATTTTATAACTAGTATTTATGTAACTTTATACGATTTTACATTAACTGGTAGGGGGAACACTCAACGTGCGTTCTCAAAGACTAATTGCACTAAAATGAGCGGACGACCCGAGTACCATATTGATAATGAATATATTTTCATTGTATGTTTCATTTTTAAGGCACTACTTAAATCTTATGCCTTTTTTTTTCTTTTGCAAATATAGACGCAGCGGCAAACTACATTTCAAAGGGGTAGTCTCATGACTCTCATCGAGAGGTAAGTGTATAGATAGTCAATTTTGAGATCATTATTTAATCATGATTGAAATTTATAAGTTTTATAAGTTTTTATAAGTTTAGTCATCTAGGACACAACTTTAGACTTTTGAGATCGAAGTTGCAAATTTCTTGTAACAAATTTCTCTTGTTAAGTGCCAAAACTTTCGATATTTTGTATGAAGTTTGGCTTTCCAAAGCCTACGGCCAAACTTCCGACAAAATTTTACGTCTAACATTATAAATATTATCTAAAATTTAACATTATGCATCGGAACTTGCAATTGTTGAATACAATTACTAGCATAATGTTAGGTAAAACTATGCATATACTATGTGATTTATTCTGGAAGCCTGACCTGTAGGCATATATATTTAAAGTTGAGACATTTACACCTAACTTTTTTTTTCTGGTCGAGCAAAATATATGTATAAATCACAGCAATAAAATTACATCAACAAATCCAGAAAGCAACAAAAATAAAGCATAACCGACTAACTCCCCTACTTTCCTCCTATCTTATCAAAATATTCTATTTAGTATAGCTTCTATCCCTCCTTTATCTCATAAGCATGTTTGTTTTCTGTAAAGAATGAATGTCTAACTCAACCCCAAAAGTTAACTTGTAGGATGAGGATTGTCCAGTTCATATAAAAAGTTAATGTTCTCATTTCATATCCGATGTGGGAGTCTTAACACTCCCGCACGCTCATACCTCGTTAACTGGAGCATGGACTATAATTTGGGGGCCCAACATCGACGAACAAAGAATTAGAACTGGGTCTGGCTCTGATACCATGTAAAGAATGGATGTTGGGCCTAACTCAACCCTAAAAGCTAGCTTGTAGGGTGAGAATTGTCCAAGTCCATAGAAGAAGTTCATGTTCCCATTCCATTTCCGACGTGAGACTCTTAATATTTTCGTTGTGCACCCACAAAGACATGAAGCTGTTTCTTTATGTTTCCTCGGATATGCACATTACATCTGAACTTTGTTACATGTATATTGCTTTCTGATTTTGCATTTCTTTAATGTTGTTCTTTATGTCAAAAGGAGATATTGTATAAAAGAAAAAAAATATGTCAACTTTCATAACATGTATATTTTATTTGGGAATGTCAGTTTAATACTTTATCATTTGATTTATCGTGTAGATATGTACACCTTAAACATCATATACTGAAATTAAATACTAAAAAATATTGTTGAGCTTCTGATTTGTTAGTCACTAAACATTCTACACGAACGTCTTATAACAACTAAGAAGAAGAAAAAGCGGAGAAGGAGCAATTTTGTCTGAAGTTTCCCTAGACAACCCACGGTTAAATATTTTGAATTATTGATTATTGATTAAATTGGAGCTTCCATAAAGGTCGCCCACAAAACTTTGACCTCATTACACCAGTTGAAATATAAATGTTTAGAAAATTAACATGTATATACAACTCCAAACACATATTGGTATGGTTTTAGCCAAATATTAGGTTTATCAACCAATTAAAAAGATTGGCAACGGACGGAGAGGAGATGCTCGACTGACAAGTTATTTAGTGCTTGTGCTAAGGAATCGTTTTTCAGTATGATCAGGAATCGAATTTCAAGTAATTCTGTAAGCATGTATGAAATTACAATTAAGTAAGCTTTTTCATAGAACTAATTGAATTCCGATGCCTAGCGTCCCCTGATAACCTAGGATTAGTGGTGATAGGGCTGATGTGGTATCTCGGAAACTGTCTTTCTTTCTGAAGGGCTTGCGGTTTATTACAACAAAGGCTTCAAGCTAACTAAAAATAAGAATATCTGAATATGCAACTCCTAATTTTATGATTGTCACCTTCCAAAATTCATATCCGTCCTAAAAAATTGCAAACATTCACCAAATATTTAATCTCACGAGTTCAGACAATTTCATGACAATAATATGTATATCCCCTTATAGATCAGTGCATATCTATGTATATCACTGTTACATTTGTATATCATATAATATTAGTGTATACAAATCAATTCTGGCTTCAAAAGAGACGTTTCTTTTGATGAATAAATGGAAATTTTACCTTGTCAATTTTTGACAATGTCATTTTTCCCTGTGTTTTCACACAGGAAGGATCCATATAATCCGTCGGTTACCTTTTGAATCAAAGTAGCGACAAGCTGTATACACAGATTTTCATGGATATGCAAAATTATACATGGATATATAAAGAGATGCACACTTATATACGTGTGGATACACATAGATATACACAAATATAAAACCACCATAACCATCAAAATCAAAATAAAACCACACCAAATATTCACTAAGCTTAAATTTCATATTTAGCTTCCCAACGATGTTTCCAAGCTATTGCAACAATACCATTCAATTTAATAACACTTTCTTAGATTTTAAACTTCAAATCCTCAATATTTAAACATCAAATGGAGTTTTCAAACCTCTGAAGTTCCTGCTTGTTAATGATGTATGGCTTTTGTATGAGTGATGAATGTGAAGGAACTGTGTGTTCTTACAGTCTTGTAAACTGAGAGTGTGAATTTAATAAACGTTTATTTAAATCTTGAAATGTTAGTAGACTAGGACTCTGGTGTATGTGTGTGAAAAAGAGATAAAGAATGAGAGAGAAATCCACTAATGAAACAAATTGGGGAGGAGGATAAGTTTCTTTCTCTTTTTTTAAAGGTTCTTCTTACTTGGTTATAGGTTGCCAAATTTTGGATTAAAAATATCAATGCACTCTTGATCTTGCCAATAATAAAAAAATTTAGCCATTTTATGCTAGATATTCACCCAATTGATACCTCTATGGCAAATTCCAAGTTTTTGGGCAGCGGACGATTCGCATAAATGTCCTTATTTTGGGGTGGTCTTTAATCCTTGTCTATCAAATTGGAAATCCTTAATTTTTTTCCTTCGTTTAAAAACTCACGGGTTTTGAGTTTGAACTTCAGCTCATTCAAAAATTTAAAATAAATCGCAAGGAAGAGTTTGCAAACTATGCCAAAGGTAGAATTTGCCTTTTAGGCATAAGGAGTTACGCCTGAAGGCAAACTCTGAGCTCTGCCTTGTGAATTCAAACTTTGCCTTGCGATTTTTTTTAAAATTTTTGACTGAGACAGGGTTTGAACCCGGAACTTCGAGATATTTTCGGTCATTTTTTAAGTGAAGGATAAAAATTAAAGACTTACAATTTGAGGGGCAAATATTAAAGACTAGTGCCTTTGAAGGTCAATCCGCGCAAAAACTTGTGCAGAAGCGTTTGCAAGTCTCCAGCCCAAACCAAAAATTTTCATTATGAGAAATAGTCATCATTAGGGGTGAGCGGGTCCGGGTACACTAATATTTTTAACTACCCGGACCCTACCCGGTAAAAGATCGATTCCTAAATTTACTATCCGGAACCTACCCGTAGCAATCATTACCCGGAACCTACAGGACCCAGGTCCGTAGGTTCCTGTGTACCTGTAAATAAAAAACATAAATTAAGCAATAATTTTTAAGCCTATGAGAATAAAAAAGAGTTCTAAAATAATTTCATCAAGTAGTTTTTTAGCCTGCAATCGAAGTTTTTAGTACCCTTATAAGAAGTTTTAGAAAACTTATTCATTGTAGAAAAGCTAATTCTGTAACCAAAATCTAAAATTGCAAGCTAAATTTGACACTCAATTAATTGAACGTGTTGATTTCAAAATAAATTTGAAAATATCTGAATTAAACTTATTTTCGTGCTCATAAGCTCTTCGATACAAAAGAAAAGCTTTATTATACTAGTAAATCCCTACATTTCATCTTCACAACTACAAAAATATACACAAATTTTAAAAATAGATTTACATTTCAAATAAAAAAGTAATACAAATTGAAGATGAGTATCGCCTGAAATAGAACAGAAGCATATAATATTAAAAAGAAATTGAAGAGTTAGATATGAACCCATATGCATTTTAGGAATGACGTGAACACAACCAAGGGAGAGAAAGAGGCAAAGGTGAAACTTCAATGACGACAACGATGAAAGTACCTGAGAGAAAGCTTCAACAACGACGACAATGAAGCTCGGTGGTGTAGCTAAAACGCCATTGTTATTGAGAGAGTTTTGTGTGTTTTCTCTTAGGGCACAAAGAGCATTCTAGAATAAAGGGGTGAAAAAGCTAAAATATTTACGTCTTGGGATGGGGAAAATCAATGTGTAGGCGTGCAACAAACAAATTTGGAGAAAGTTAAAAGTGGTCCAAATGTTTCTAAAAAAAGTAAAAATATTTAATATTTTATAGGTTAGGTTCCGGTATCGGTTAAGATCCGGTACCACTGTCTCTATTCTTGGGAATCGAGCTGGACCCGACATTGATCGGTTCCTAATTTTACTACCCGGACCCTACCTGTTATTATAATATATCTACCCGGAACCTACCCGTTAGTGTCGGTTCCGGTCGGGTATCTGGGTACCCTGTACCCGTGCTCACCCCTATGACTCATCATTCCTTACAAGAAGAAGTAACCCATACAAAATGAGAGGCCCATATCCATTTGATTTGGGTTCACATGAAATTAGTCTGGACATTCATGTCTCTTTTGGGCTTCAAAATGAAATTTTTCAACCAAGAAGGAATTTTCAATTCTTTATTTATTTGGATTGCTTAAATTTATGGCGGAAAATCTTGCTATTCTACTTTGTTCTTTCTCTATATTGTTTGCGTCTTTTGTTTTTTTTGGCAAGATTCGAATTATTATTTCTCTTTTTATTTTCAACTTATTTGTTTGTGACTGCAGAACAAATTGTGTTTTTCCATAGAAGTTTATGCACTATGTAAAACCATACAAATGGAAATTATGTAATTTGTAAACAGGCATAGAGAATGGCCACTCTATATTTTTCAAACATACTGAAGACGCAGAATAAATAAATTAAAACGGTATAGGTGATACTGCACATGATATATAGTACGTGACAGAATATTGACAAATATACCATGATATACACAGCATATACAGCAGTGTATATCACGGTATATCACTAGTATTCAAGACAGTTTTGACTGTGATATACACGGCATATTCAGCTGTGTATATCACGGTTTATGAAGCATATTTTGGTAACTTTAGTTTGTATTTAATTAGCATTGTACACTTACCATAATTGTAGAATTATTGTACAAATAGAATAAGGTTTTAGGAGTATAATAGGAATATGATTTTCCATATTATGAAAATTGTAAATTATATAAACTCATTCATTAATGAAAATAATCAAGGTATTATTGTACGCATGTTAGTAATTTGGTAAATCAAGCATGATATTAAATAGAGAAGGATGAACGATATTGGAATAATCCATCGATCTCCTAAACGGGGAAATAATCGATTATAAAAATGATAAAAAATATTGTTTCATAATTCAATATCTTTATCAGAAAAGAATGACACACATAGAGTACTTTAAAAGACGACACTACAAGAAAAGTATAGAATTGACAATAAAATTATAGCAATAATAAATATATTATTGTTAAAAAACATAAATAGCAATAAAAATTTAATATATTGTTGCTAAAAAACGTAAATGGCAACAAAAATAACTTCTTATTGCGGAAACTTTTCGCATCGAAAGTAATTTCAACGACATGCAACAATTTTTGTTGTTGCGAAGAGTAATTTGACAAATGTATTTCTTGTGAGTCTCGAAATAGGACATCCACATTCCTGATAAAACATCTTTGACAGCTCTAAATTAGCAAGCCACCATATAAATCTGGAACATTTTTAAAATATAAGAGGTGGAGGAATCAGTACTCCACATCTTGAATTATACTAACATGGTTGGCAGCTCAAATTAGCAAAATCCTACATTTCTTCATTGGAACTTGATCTGCGGATCGATATGTATCCAAATATGTCGATTTCATCGTACAAATTCACAAGTCACAAACATAATATTATTCTCGTTGTCTGTTACTTTCACTAGATATAGTACTGTCCGTTATTCCTTTTGATTAGACTATACATAGTTAAGATATTACTATATTTAGCAAAAAAGAAATTTTAAAAGCTGTGGACATTTTTTTAAAATAAAAATCATCTAGTTTTTGAGACACACTAATTTGATTAATTCAGATTTGCACAACGTATAATTCATTAATTTAAAAAGAAAGCGCTCCCTACAACCTTCATCTGTTGAATTGTACCATAAACGAGAAATTTAAACTGCTTGGGGATGGAAATGAGGAAATATAGCTATCTACAAAACCTAGAGTTAAAAAAAAAAAGGTAGTCCGGTGCACTAGGCTCCCGCTATGCGCGGGGTCCGGGGAAGGGCCGTACCACAAGAGTCTATTGTACGCAACCTTACCTCACAAAACATAGAGTTAATCAAATACAATTCATAGGATTTTGTAAGTTCATTGATCAAGGTTTGACGTTAATTGGATTCCTGACAAGTGTTGTTTCTTTTTACGTTATCTAAAAATAATTTAGTAATGACCCAAAGAGAAAAAGAAATAACCCCTCAAGTGCGAAATTGTAGAAGATCTCACGAGATTTCTCCATTCCGAGGCTCAACCGGAAACTCAAGATAAGGGTGGAACTAAAGGTGGCCAGTGGGTCGGGCTCGGGTCTGGCGGGGTCGGGGTCGGGGCGGAACGGAGAAGGGGTCGGGGTCGGCGGGGTCTGGCGGGGTCGGGTCTGGAGGGACTTGCTCCAGTCCCGTCCCGATCCCGATCCCGATCCCGTCGTTATCGGGTTGGGGCGGGGGTCGGGCTCGGGCTCGGGCTCGGGCTCGGGGCGGGGTACGGCGGGTTTTCCTTTTTTTTAAAAAAAATAATATATGTATAAAAAAACTCAATAAACAAAACAAGATAGTGTAATAAAAACATCCCAAGGCTGTTTTTGTGCCTCTTATATTATTTAATAGACATATGATTTTTTTGTAATACAAATACAATTGTTTAAAATCTAAATTGCAACTTTGTGGTGTTGTCCAAAAGTTGGAAATTACATAATAAAATTGCAATTAAAAAAATTACATTCTCAAAAAACCCTGTTCTAATGGCTTGATGATTTCATGTGGTTCTTCGGTTGGAATTGATATTTGTTGGTCAAATTGATCCACGTCGCTTCCTCTACCTTCGGTTAAGATTTCGTTGTAGTTTTCATCATCTTCTTCGTTGATCTCCGGTTGACCGCACCTTCTCCGCTCCGCTCGTATCCAATCTCTGAATAATACTGCAATTTCCAAGCTGTCTCCGGCTAATGAGTGTCTGTGGTCTCCTATTTGATATCTGCCTGCAGAAAAAGCGCTTTCAGACGCAGTTGATGACGCTTGAATGTTCAAAACATCTCGAGCCATCAATGAAAGTGTCGGAAAGGTCTTCTCATTCCCCCTTCAGTATTTCAGCAAGTCTTCATGTCCATCTTCATTGATAACTTCTTGATACGGTACAGAACCCTGCAAAACAAAAATATCCAACTCGCTAATTTGGTTAGTAGTAGAGGTACGGCCGCACATTCTATTTCTGAGGCTTTCAATACTAGCCGCAGAAACAACATGTCTTTTGTGAGGTTGTGTTGAAGATGAAGAAGATGGTATGGAATCCGGCAAGTTACTAGCATTTTCTTGTTGATAAAATCTATATATATTTTTGCATTGGTGTTCTACGCTAGATAACATTTCTTCTTTAGTTTGTTGAATAGGTGGTGGGTGATTTAGATTTTTGGGACTTGGAGGTGGTAGTACTTCTATACAATCGTAAATAGTTTCAATTAGTGATTTAGTACCGTCTATTTTAATAGTAGGATTTAATACAGAACCAATAATATAAATGGAGGGAATAGGAATAAAATATTTTTTTATTTTGAGAAATATTTTTTTAATAGCTGCCTTATAAGCTGGTTTTTTCATATATTCACTAAGTAATAAAAATATTAGAGTTATATAAAATAACATAGTTGAAATAGTAGGATAATATATACCGGAAAATTCTTTTGTTGCTTGAAAAAATTTCTCTAAAAATACAATAAGTTCGGAAATTTTTTCCCAATCACTATCTAATTTTAATGGTCGTTTTGCTATCAAAAAATGTCCATGCATCTGATTTTAATGGTCGTTTTGCTGGACCTCGTCTCATACTAGGGGGAATATGAGGTATTTCAGTTGAAGGTGCACTAGTGGGTGTGTTGTCATCAACATTAGTGGGTATATCATCTAGATCATCGTCTAAATTAAAGTCTTCTTGAGTTCCAGAAAATAGCTCCTGATCTAAATCTAATGGTATTGTAGGAAAATGTTGAGTATCAACAAAATCATCCTGTGTAGGAATAAGATGACTAGAAGAAGTACCCTTGCCCTGGTTGCCCCTACTAGAAGAAGCACCCTTACCCTTACCCTTAAACATACTTTTTAACCCTTCCATTTTAATTATGATAATAAATAATTAAAGACAATAAAATTAATTGCGCTAAATAAAATAAACAGACAATAATAATTTAATGAAGGAACAAATGTACCAAACGCCGACGTAACGTCGACGTGTAATCGAGAGGTTGAAAATTGAAACTTTGCTCGATGGAAGATCCTCAAGCTAGTTGCCAACTTCACTCCCAATTCCAAATGAATAAATAAAATTGAATATTTAGCAAACAATGTAGACTTGTAGAGATATATATTAAGAAATTAGAGAGATTGTAGGAAGATTTGTGAGAAAGATGAAGAGAAAATGAGTTATTTATAGTTGGAAAATTGGGTTAAAGTGTAAATATAATAACTTATGAGTTAAAAATAAATATTAAGGGGTAGGGGTTGGGGAGGGGGCTAAAATGGTGGGTTGTGCCATAGCCATAATCTAAAATGGCCGTTGGTGCAACGACCATATTTGCAAAGGGGGGAAAAGGGCGGGGTCGGGGTCGGGGCCGGTCTAGCGGGCCTGGGGCGGGCTCGGGTCTGGCGGGACGAGACATCGTCCCGTCCCGAGTTCGAGTCCCGCCCCCGTTATTATTATTATTTTTTTAGCGGGGTCATGGCAGGACCGGGGCGGGTTCGGGACGGGGTCGGGTCGGGGTCAGGCCGTCCCGGCCCACTGGCCAGCCCTAGGTGGAACGATATCATCCATCTCACCAAATCCACTGATGCTAAACGGGGGCAGAGCCACAATAAAAGGAATTCAGCAAACCCCAATAAATTTAGCTCAAATCCTATATTTACACTAAGAATTCACATCCGGTGGTTAAGCTCCCAACACTCTCCTCCATCATTTTAGTAGCATCTAAATTGAATGAATATGACAGACTAAGAATTAGCTCACTAATTAACAATAATCATAATGCAGGTGGAGATTCGATCCAAGTACCATGAATATCATCCGTCTGTAAAGTGAAACCT
Organism: Anisodus acutangulus; assembly: GCA_029783415.1. NCBI lineage: Eukaryota > Viridiplantae > Streptophyta > Magnoliopsida > Solanales > Solanaceae > Anisodus > Anisodus acutangulus. The sequence continues at coordinate 16,796,133 of CM056492.1, forward strand.
AGGACCTATGATGTCAACTTGCTAAGTATATTCTAAAATACATATTTTTGTTCCCTTTGTTCATGGGCTCGATGCCATTAAGCTTTATATTAATTCAAATCAAAGCTTTTTCCTTAGGACATGCCCTAATAAATAAAAAAATGGAAAATTACTAATAGTAGAAAGTGAGGGTTAGGCACTAACACGGTGGTCAAAAAGGGTTGCAAGATGCCCATTATTGATTCTTTTAGTTGCTTGCGTAAGCCCATGAACTGGATTCTCTTTATACAAAAATAAAATAAATAAATAAATAAAGGGACTTGGCAAAATATCAACATGTCAAAACATATAATATTACAAACAAGGACAAGGGGAAATGACGCATAACTCAGCAAAATATTCTGCTAATTGGATGACTTTTTGGTGAAATAAAATGAAAGATGGATGGATTCTGATGCACAAGTTTGTTTGATTTGATTTAATAAGTACACCGTCAATCACTCCCCACTTTTTTTTCCTAATACTACACAACAATCCAATAAACCGCAACAAACAAATCCTTGCGTGTGTATCGTATGAAGAAAAATATGTTCAAAAAAATATTTTCTACTTTTTATTTGATTGGTCAATTTTTTTAAAAATATTTTATCTGGGAAATAAATTCCTTAGATATTAGAAAAATAATTTTCATAATTAGTGAAAGTAGAAAAAATAATTTCATAAGTGACTTTTCACTTTGATTGTCTCATCCATATCTCTAGTTCTCCACCCAAACACCCCCAACTCCACCCTCCACTTGTCCCTAAGGGCGGGCGTTCAAGAAGTTCGAATTGGATATGAAAACTTCGGTTTGAATTTTCGATTTTCGGATTCAAGAAACTAAAATTCAAATTCAATTCAAATAAGTTCAGATTGAATCAGTTTTCTTGAGTTCTATTTTAGATTAATCAATTTGGTTATTTTGTATTTCAATTTTGAGCCTATAAGTTGACTTTCTTCTTCTCATAAAAACGAACATCCTAATAAAGTATTCATTACAAATTGCCTTAATAATTTTTCATTCCTACCACAATTATCGAATTAAGATGTTTATTCAAGTGATGTTTGGCTAAAAATACTTATATTCAGTCATTATTTTGCCTCACTTCTCAGTACTTTTATCATCGTTTCAGTACAAATTATATTGCTTTGAGCTTATGTGTTTTGTATGTGTAAGAAGGTTGTTGGACGAAAGCGATTGGAAAGGAGCTTATTTGATGCAAGTTTAGATAAGAAAATGAAGATCACAGAATGGTCGAGTTCGCACAAAACAACGAATTGTTGAACAACGTCACACCTAAGATATATGAGAAATCAATATTGTAGGTTTAAAAGCGAGATTAGAGATAACAAAGTTTTGACATAGTCATAGTAAGATGTGAGAAATTGCTAGCTAGAGTAGTTTGAGAGTACGTCTGGTAAATTATCGTGATTGCTCGAGAGAGATTTGAGGTAAGTAGAGTGCTCACGATTAGTAGCGAAGAAATCAACAAGATTAAATATAACATAGCGAGAAGGATTCTGATCATAGGGAAAATCATAACCCTAAGCCTCCTTAATCTTGTTTCCAACTTCTTCCTCTTTAGTTGATAATTTTTATTGCTTTATTATTTATTAATTAAGTAATTTAAATAAAAATCTTAATCGTTATAATCTAGAATATTGTTCGAACTTAATTTCTTAGTAATATTGAACAGTTATAGCTAACGTTAGTTCTATGTGAAATTCGATTCAGAATTTTTAGACCGGATTATATTTTAAGCGATTGCTTATCCTTTTTAGGACTAGAGTTGGGCGTGCTAAAAACAATGAACCAAACAAAATAAAATTATGCCTAAATAGATCATACTACTAATGTTTCATATTCTAGTCAACAACTACTCAATTCTTATAAATTATATGCAATTTAAATATCAATAATATGCTTCCTTAAAGACTAGTGTCATAACTATTCAAATGATCACAATAAAAAATACAATTAGATGCGTCTCAGTTTACACTATTCATTGACAGATTTAGTAGGATAGTGGAATTAGTATTTGGTATATGAGCTTTTGTCTAACAGTTAGGGATAAATATTAGGTATAAAATATTGGTATATCTGTAAATTCAAAGTCCCAAATCAAGAACCTGAGATTCGAAATGTTTAAAAGATAAATTCAGAATCCAATCCGTAACCGGAAAATCCAAACCAAAAATCCAAAAACTTCAAATTTCAGTCTTGCTCAAACTACGCCCAGCAGTATCTATCCTCCTTCCATATCTCTTCTCATCAATGCTTGCCTAGATTATACAAATGCCTTTGAGATAATATTTTTGACTTACTTACCAAACACAATAGATTTTTTCCAGAAAACATTTTTTTCATACCAAATACACCCCTAATCTTTATTTTTAATACAAATTTTAGCCAGTATAATTCATGTATAATCAATGTATACATTTAATAATAATTATATACTTATTATATATTTGTTATACACTACATATATTAAATTATCTCAATAGCAATAAAATAAAAGAAAAATTTGTGGAAAAACCAACAAAATGAAAGAAAGAAAAAAGAAGAATGGGGTGATGTGCTTTGCAATATAATTATTCAATATTATAAGTTAGTTTATTGTCTTGCTTTATTAGCTCTTAAGCGGGCTGACCTAATATCTTTTATGCCTTGCTAGTGAAGAAAACTTTTTGTTGTACTTGCAAGAAATGGATTGAAAAGTATGCTCGTTTAGAGTCGCCAAAGGTTATTAAGTTTATTTATTGTTTTGCTTTCTTAGTGTGAAACTTTTGGACCACTATGGTCGTTTGAGCTTTTTCATACTCATCAATCTCATCCGAATAGAATTAGGTCCTCTTTGTAGTTTACGTACACATAACCTTTTTCTGGCATTTGGTGTTTATATATACACACACACTAGTTTATATATATACACACTATATCAATTTATTATGGTTATATGATTTAATCAATTAAAAATATAATAATTGATCATGGTTAAGTGAGATAAATCGATGTGTTAACATATAAACATTTCATGCGAATAATTTTTTTTTACCTATACAACTTTCATAATTTTTTAAAGCACTTATTTTCACTCTCAAATAATGCTTTTTTGTTCATTATATCAATTACTATTCTTGTTTTTTCTTTTGGGTTGGTTGCCATGTGGCAAGACGTCAAATACTGCTATCCTATATATAGTATTGTGTTCTGCATGCTTAAATATAAAATTATGCAATTACGACCTTATAACATTATACAAGTATGATTATATTAATCCTATCAATGACAGAGCGAAAGCTATCGAGGTATATCATGAATTAAAGTTATCAATATATATCGAACTGTACCATGAGCCAAAGTTTAATTATCAATTAATAGTAAATGGAATTGAAGGGCTCATCTTCAAACTTTGAAAATGATACTGTAAGTACAATTTTGCACCAAAATGAGGATGAAGAGATGGTATTCAGTACTATCATGAGAATATAATTAGATAACAAAAGAAAGCCTTAAACAATTATTTATTGTAAGAAAAAATTAATATAGATTAAACCTCCTTAATCTGACCATATATAATAAGCTCCTAATCTGGACAGCAGGGCAAGAGTACTTCTAGTATAGACAATTAATAAATTAAGTACATTGACTTTGTTCTACGTATTAGTTGGGTGTCATGATTTCTTGATTAAATATACATATAATAGAGTGAGAATTGATTTAAATTATGAGACACGCAGATGATAATTATAACACATACTTAAAAGGTCAGTATTATGTTACTAACAAAATATGACGATTGAAATAAACATTTCCATATGAATTAAACAAAATATGATGATTGAACTAAAGAACAATGGTAATAATGCTTGTCATAATCATGCAAGCAAACTAAGCCCATTATTTGGTTTCCACTTCATAGTTCATATTATAATTAAGCCTTTTCAGGTAAAACCTTTGATGCTATTTTTATAATTCCAAATTAAAGACAAAACAGAGACGTACGACTTCCAATTCCTTTAAAATATCATTTTCATCTCTTCATTAAATAATTTAAGTAACTTCATAATATTGATATAGCATTCTTACGTCTAATCCTTCCCCTTTAAGGTTTTATAGGAAGACCAAATTAAATATACTTGCCAGGTTAATTCCTAATACGAATGTAATGAGCTGGAAGGCTCAACCTCGAAATTAGAGGTGGTTCACGATTTAAATTTAATAAATTTGACATGTAAAGTTTTTAGCATTGAAATTTATTACTCAATATAATTAATATTATGGATTCAGATATAATACTTGTTGAAATTTTAGTAAGGTTTTACATATAACTCTATACTTCCAGTTGAAAATACTATATTCGAATGAACCTGATATCAAAGAGTTGCATCCACCCCTACTTATTATTTAGGGAAAATACATGATTTGCGTTCTTAAGTTGTCCAAAAAATCTATTTATATATACACTTAAAGCTTTACGGGCGAAGGGGTAAAAATAATTCACTTCGAACATGTTTAGAGGTGTCATAGGTCGCCCGTAAAGTTTAAGTGGGTAAATGACTTTTTCGGACAATTTAATGGTGCAATTATGTATTTTCCCTATTATTTAGATGACATTTGTCTTAATAAGTTTTCCAGGTATTAGCAACAATTCTCAGGATATACATAAGCAGTTTCTAATCAATTATAGTATTGCTCGATTTTCTGTTACTTATTTGACCCGGAAAATCTATTTGGTTGCATCATTATGTCTTATTTCTAAGATTTCCTCCCTTCGTTGACCATGAAATATTATTTTAATTTGGTATTTACTATTGTTTAGAGAAGCTTATTTAAATAATAATAGTATTATATATTACCGTAAGATTGTAATAATCTCCCTTGGGGAGTCTTCTCATTATTACAAAATATATATAGTGTGTACAAGGGGGAATCCTAATACAGTAAGGATCCTAATATATCATAAATATACAACACTCATAATTACACAATATATGGGGAATATATTGAGAATATTCGCTAATACACCCCCTCAGTCGGAGCGAGAGGAGGCCGGACGCTAAGACTGGATCAGAAGTCGATGAATAACTGTCTGGGAAGCCATTTTGTGAAGATATCTGCATACTAATATGAAGAAGGCACATGCAACACTTTGCCATGACAGAGAGCAACCTTCTCACGAACAAAATGTATATCCATCTCAATGTGTTTGGTTCGCTGATGTTGAACCGGATTGTGAGATAAATATATGGCAGATATGTTATCACAATAGACGATAGACGCCTTACGCAAGGGACACTGGAGCTTCAAAAGGAGATTTCGGAGCCAACAGATCTTAGCGACAACATTGACAACGCCTCTGTACTCTGCTTCAGCACTCGAACGGGATAGTGTGGCTTGCCTCTTGGCAGACCAGAAAATTATATTATCCCCTAATAATACACAATAGCCGGAGGTGGAGCTCCGGACACCCTGCCGAATTTGCATCTGTATATGATAGTAACCTGGTCGGTGCAGAGGGTATAGATGCAACCCATAATCAAGTGTGCCCTTAATGTATCAAATGATACGCTTAAGAGCAGTGAAGTGAGACTCCCCCGGGCATGCATAAACAAACACACCTGCTAAAAAACATAAGCAATTTCAGGCCTGATGAAGGTAAGATACTAAAGTGAACCTGCAAGGCTCCTATAAAGGGTAGGATCGGAGACTGGATCACCATCAGTAGCATTGAGCTTTGATTTAGAATCTACCAGAGTGGGCATGACCTTGTAATTCTTCATCTTGGCCCTGTGCACGATCTCCTATGCATACTTACGCGGACTCAAGAACATAGTATTTGCAGATCTGGTCACTAATATCCCTAAGAAGTAACTCAACTTTCTCAAGTCAGTCATAGCAAATTCAGTTTTAAGTAAAGTCATAATCTCATTTTTCAACCCATCAGACGAGGCAGTGAGAACAATATCATCCACATATAGTAGTAAGTAAGCAATGCTACTACCTCGATGAAAATTAAAAAGATAATTATCACACCTACTGCATACAAACCCAATCTGCAAAATATACTTGGCAAAGCGTTCATACCACGCTTTGGAGGCTTATTTCAAATCATACAGTGACTTACGATGATGACTTACATATTGAGGGGTCGCTGGATGGACAAAGCCAGGTGGATGGTGCATGTAAACTGTTTCTTTCAAGTCCCCACGTATAAATACATTTTTTACATCAAGCTGATGGATCGACCAATGCTTGCCCATGACTATATTCAGAACTGTGCGAATAGTAGCCGGTTTAACAACCGGACTGAACGTCTCACTACAATCAATACCCTCATGCTGATTTGTGCCATTAGCCACAAGTCTCGCCTTATACCTCTTTAGATCACCACTGTCTCTGTATTAGCCATATGCATCAGATCACATTCACCCCCTCCGATCAAGGAACTAAATCCCAAGTGTGCTATTTTGGTAAATCATTAAACTCCTCACATATGGCCGCATTCCAATTAGGATCTAATTTTGCTAATTTGGGGTTTTTGGGAAGGGGGAATATGATTTGTGTAGATATGTTAAATTGGAATTTGGGTTTGAAAATCCCGTGTTGAGCACGGATTTCCATACGGTGCGAGGAGGCAGGCTGGGTATGTTTGCTGGTTGTCGGGTCTGGGTCTCTGTGTGTGGTTGGATCCGAGTTCTGGTATTGGTCAGATCAATCTGTTGATTGGGTATAATGGCTGAATGGTTGATATCTGGGTTTGACGATGGGTTGGGTGGTGTCACCGATTTGGGTAGACTGAGATGGGTTGAGGTCGATGATGTGGGGTATATTGTCGGTGATGGGTTGGCACTGGAGGGTTGGTTTGGTGGTGTGCTTATTGGGGGACGATGTGGGTTACCGGTGGCTGGTGAGGTTGCGGGGTTGTGGTGGCGACATACTGGTGGGGATGATGACCAGTGGTGATACCGAGAAGTTGGGCTAATTTCCGGTGGTGGTGGCAATCAACGTTTGTTGGGACGGAGACTTGGAGGGTGACAGAGATGCAGAGATACCGAGATACGGTCGATAGCGGCGGCAGTAGGTGGCAGGGATGGGTTTGCGGTTGTGGACTAACTCAGTTCGCTGAGGATGACGGGGGAGATGTCAAACTCATCAAGAAAGGTATAGTCCATTTTTCAAAATTTTTGGATGTCCGAAAAAGGGAATGTGATCTCGTCAAATGTGACGTGATGAGAGATGTGAATTTGATGAGTGGACAAGTCATAACACAAAAAGCCCCTATGGTTAGAGGGAAAACCTACGAAGACACACATAGTGGTTCAATGTGCTAATTTATGAGGGGCGGTGGAGGCCAAATTGGGAAAGCAGAGGCAACCGAAGATCCGAAGGTGATCATAGGAGGGAATCCATCGATGTAATATTTCAGCTGGGGTCATGTTGTGAAGGGTGCTAGTTGGTAAAATATTGAGGACGTATTCTACCATTTTGACTGCAAAAACCCAGAACGAGAGAGGGAGAGAGGTATGAAAATGGAAGGTATGAACCATGTTATTTATAGTACGAATGATTAATCAAAGAAGCAGTACCAAATATGCCCATGCTTTGCCATTTTGAGGAGAAGAGTGAGGACACGAAAAATGAAAAATCATGCCATTATTTTTGCAAAATTTGTAAAACGTGGAATTATTAAATTCACGGCTATTGTCACATTGAAAGGATTTTATGACTTTTTCAAATTGCGTTTTGATAAAAGTACAAAATTCAAGAAATTTGGCAAATACTTCCGATTTGAACTTTAGTGGGTAAATTCAGATAAAATGAGAGTAATCATCTAATAAGACTAGATAATATTTATGACCCAGAGAGCTAGTAATTGAGGATGACCATAAATCAACATGAACAATATCAAAAGGAGCAAACGTAACACTAAGAGACGATTTAAATGGAAGGCGAACATGTTTGCCTAATTGACAAGAAACACAGTTGTGGGCAAGTTTCCCATTATTACAACGAATACAATTATTTCTTATAATATTATGAAAAATAGGAGCTCTTGGGTGCCCAAGTCTATTGTGTCAAGTTGACGGAGAGATAGCAGCGAGGGAAGTGTGTGAACGGAAGCTAGCAGCGGAAGATGTCGGGAAAGGATAAAGGTTCCTTGTGCTATTGCATCTCGTAAGAGGAGTCCCCGTACACAGATCTTTCACAGTAAAACCAAATAGATCAAAATCGACATACACAAAATTGTTACAAGTAAATTTTCTAACAGAGATTAAATTCTTAATAATGTTAGGAGCATACATGATGTTATTTAGGGAGAATGGTGGGTAAGGTGGTTGAGCGTAGGTATTACCATAGCCCTGAATTGGAATGCGATGACCATTACCAACAATAATAAATTGAGGAGAGTTTAAGAGAAATAATTGGGACAAATTACCTGCAGACCGGGTAAGATGAGATGTGGCTTCCGAATCCATGTACCAATTTTCATCGGGTTGTTGCATATTCAAGGAGCTGAAGGCTTGACCCAAATGTATAGGTGCCAGGCCGTGGGGTTGATGTTGTTGGGCCTGGACGAAATGTGCTTGAGTCTGTATGTTGGCGGTGTGACCCGGGCCTAGCCCATAACACTAGGCTGCTGGAAACCTGACTGGGCCTACTGGAAATTATATTGGGCCCAGGGCTGCTGTTAGTAATAAATCGGGGTAGAGGCCCAGGATATAGTATTGGGCCACTGCCTTGGGCCAACCTAAGGTGCTGAAGACGTCGACCGCTGAGGACCATTTTTGCCTCCACGACCTCGGCCCCGGCCACCTTTTCTATTCCCACGACCCTTTCATCCTTTGCCACCACCGCAACCTCTCCGCTGTTGGTAGTTGTCCGACGGTGGTTGGCCGACAGGTGGGGCATCGTTAATCGTGGGTACATCAACGGATAATGCTTTTTGGTTGTGTTCATCCTATTTAGCATGTCGTGTTTCTTCCAGCAATAATTGTGACCGAGCCTTATTGAAACTGGATAAGGGTAGGGTTGTTAATGGATCGGAGGTGGATCAGGTGGAGCTCAATGATAATGTTAGCACCTTAAATATTTTTATTCATATTCCATTTTTATGTTAGCTCAAACAAATCATACTTTACGTTGCAAAATAAATAATAAAATTAATCAGACCTAACAATGAATAATTTTTCATATTTTCATAAATGATCACTAACTAAGAATATTATAAAACTTTACTGTTATGGAAGTGAACTCTGGGCCAAAATTATGTTATTCTTCATTTGCCAAGTTTCATTATAATTTTTATTTAATAAAATACATACAATTTAATGATAAAAAGTATTATCTAACTATTAATAAAAGGGTGGACGGATGGGTCGGGTCGGATGGTGGGTTGGATGTATGTCCACCCGAATCCGACCTGATCCATCCGTCACCCGATTAAAATCCGTGTTTTTTCTGATTCGTCCATATATTCGGGTCGGGTGGATCGGATATCCATCGGGTCAGGGTGCAATTATCAGCCCTAGGTAAGGGATCGACCTGTTGTATCATCGTGGCAAGGGTATCACACTCACCTTTTGGGAGACCTACGACTAGTTGGAGAACCATCTTTGTTTCAAAAACAGGCGTTCCCACTAGTTTCAATTGCTTGCAGTATTCAGACATATTAGAGAAATTTTCAAGACGTGTGTTGTTAAACTGTTCTTCCAGATTGACAACACAAGTGTGCTTGTTGTCCTGAAAAATTTCTTCTAACCGAATCCATAACTCGCGAGCAGATGCGCCAGTTTTCATAATAGTGAGGAGCAAGTCCTGAGAAATAGTGCCATAAATCCACTGTTTTACAATGGCGTCAAGACGACGCCATGTTGTGTCGTCAACCTCAATGGGGCGAGGGAATGAGTTGTCGATGTGATCCAACACGTTATAGACACATGCATGGATACAGAAAAGTTCAACCCACGGAGAGTACTGATCGTTTTCTTGATCAAGAACCAGAGGGATGCAGTTCTTGATGTTGGTTACTGTGAGTGCGGGATGAACAAAGGGTGAAAAAGATGGTGTGAGTGTGGTGGTGATGACGGGGGAGGTTGAGGCTGTTGTGGTAGTTGTGGGAGGAGTCATTATAGTGGATTAATATGGGTGAAGGAAGAAGAAGAAATTAAAATTTCTTGCGTCGAAAATTGAGAGCCGCCGCTGGTGTGAAGAACCGAGGGGGGGGGGGGGTTGCGGCGGTGGAGAAAAAGAAGAGAATAGAGCCCAGGTTTTAGGCTCTTGATACCATGTAATATTGTAATAATCTCCCTTGGGGAGTCTTCTCATTATTACAAAATATATATAGTGTGTACAATGGAAAATCCTAATACAGTAAGGATCCTAATATACCATAAATATACAACACTCATAATTACACAATATATGTAAAATATATTGAGAATATTCGCTAATAATTATGAAGCCGTCATTCAATCATTTTTTGTATGTTTAAGAATACATGAGGTCATGGACTTGTGGACAAGTTGAAACAGATAATGTACATAATATAGTTCATAAAATACAGGAATTACGTAGCAATATATCCAACCTACGTAATAATCCAGATCACATGAAAGTGAGCGACGTTGAGTGTGTATCGGCATAAAATAATTATCTTCTTTGTAGATAGGAATGCAAATAGAAATTCTTTTCTCTCACGCATTACAATATAAATTGCAAAAAAGAATGTTTACACGGGTCAAATGTTTACACAAAATTAATATATTTAATATAATTAAATAATTTAATAAAGTAAAAATATATATTAATTAATCCTAATTACGCGAAGTACACATGACATGCCTACATTGACTTGATATAAACATCAGATACGAATAAATTTTTATCATATCATGTGCAGGGCGTTTGGCCAAAAGACACGGGTGGTAGGTTATACATATTTTGTAATGTTTAATATTTGATTGGTGAAAAGACATTAATTACTTCATCTCCATTATATTAAACCCAAAGCAAAAATTGTAACTACCTAATTCTAACAATGCATGTACATCATGTTCCAAGAGTTCATTTGGATTAGCTAATGAAAAGTGGTTGATAAACATTAAGTATTGAAATTTAGTTTTAGTGCCGAAATTAATTTTATCAATAAACAATTAGTACACAAAAATTTAAATGTTGAAACTATAAACAAGTAACTCGTATGACATTTTGTGGCACTTTAAATTTAGTTAAAATTAGCAAAAGCACCATTTATCTTTTAATTATGTGTTCAAATTTGTAATATTAGAATAATTTCCCTTAGGGATTCCTTTCATTAATCACAATATATATAGTTGTACAGAGGTTGATTCCTAATACAATAAGAATCCAAACTTACCTTAAATTGTTGATTCTTAATACAATAAGAATCCTAAGTTACCTTAAATATATATCTATCATAATTACAAAATATACTGTGAATATTCAGAGAATATTCACTAATACTCCCCCTCAGTCGGTGCAGAGGAGGCCGAAAGCTAAGGCTGGATCGGAAGTCGGTGAAGAGTTGTCTCGGTAGTCCCTTTGTGAAAATATCTGCATACTGATAGGAGGAAGGTACGTGTAATATATTTTGACCTGACCAAGGGCAACCTTGTCACACACAAAGTGAATATCCATCTCGATATGCTTGGTCCGCTGATGTTGGACCGGATTGTGAGACATATAGATGACAGATATGTTGTCATAGTAGACTATAGACGCCTTTCGCAGTGGACACTGGAGCTCCAAAAGAAGATTTTGGAGCCAACAGATCTCAGCAACGATATTAGCAACTCCGCGATATTCTGCTTCAGCACTCGAACGGGATAGCGTGGGCTGCCACTTGGCGGACCATGAAATAAGATTATCCCCAAGAAATACACAGTAGCCTGAGGTGGAGCGACGTGTGTCCGGGCATCTTGCCCAATCTGTATCCGTGTAGGAGAGTAACTTGGTTGGGGCAGAGGGGTAGAGATGCAGTCCAAAGTCCAGTATGCCCTTAACGTATCTGATAACACATTTGAGGGCCGCAAAATGGGACTCTCTAGGGTCGTGCATAAACAGACACACCTGCTGAACGACATATGCAATATCTGGCCTAGTGAATGTAAGATACTGAAGGGCACCTGCAAGACTTCGATATAGAGTGGGATCAGAAACTGGCGCGCCCTCATTGGCACTGAGCTTGGATTTCGAGTCAACCGAAATTGGCATAATTTTACAGTTTTCCATCTTAGCCTTATACACTATCTCCTCCGCATATTTGCGTTGACAAAAAAACATAGTAGCTTCAGATCTGATCACGGATATACCCAAGAAATAACTCAGCTTGCCCAAGTTAGTCATAACAAATTCAGTTTTCAGTAGAGCAATGATTTCATTATTCAAACTGTCAGAGGATGCAGTAAGAACAATGTCATCCACATATAATAGCAAATAAGCAGTGCTGCTACCTCGATGAAAAGTGAAGAGAGAGTTATCACACTTGCTACATATAAATACGATCTGCATAAAATACTTGGCAAAACGATCATACCAAGCGAGGGGTGCCTGTTTCAAGCCATACAATGACTTCTTGAGATGATATACAAACTGCGGAACTGCTGGATGAACAAAGCCATGGGGTTGTTGCATGTACACAGTTTCTTTCAAATCCCCATGAAAAATGCATTTTTGACATTAAGCTGATGAATCGGTCAATGCATGCCCATAACAATACTGAGAACAATCCAAATAGTAGCCAATTTAACAACCGGACTGAATGTCTCACCACAATCAATACCTTCCTGTTGATTAGTGCCATTAACAACCAGTCTTGCCTTATACCGCTCCAAGTCACCATTGTCTCTGTACTTGTGATGAAATAGCCACATGCACCAAATAACATTCACACCGTCCGGTCTAGGTACCAAATCCCAAGTGTTCTTCTTGGTTAAAACATTAAATTCCTCGCACATGACCGCATTTCAATTAGGGTCCATTCTGGCTAGTTTCGGATTTTTTGGAATGGGTGATATGGTTTGTGTGGAGAGGTTAAAATGGACCTTGGGTTTGAAAATCCCGTGTTGTGCACGAGTCTCCATACGGTGGGTAGGCAGTGACTGCTGAGCTTCGATTTCAGATTTTGGGAGTCGCCGGTGATGGGTGGTGGAGGTGACTGGTTGGGGTATTGGTTGGTTGTCGGTATTGGTGGGTTATGTGGTGAGGTGTTAGAGCTTGGCAGTACAAGCATGGGTAGTGGTTGCAGATTTCCGATGTGAGTGTGGATCGGAGATGTGTCGGCGAGAGGGTTTCTGGACAACCTATCGGGGGTTTGGTTGTGGCGGTGGTTGTTCGATCGTGGGAATGAGAGACAGGGACCTCTGTGTTGCACGGACGACGTCAATGATGGTTGCTGGTAGAGGTGAGACTACCAGCGCCGACGACGTTGACGCGTGAACAATGGACGGAAATTGGAACAGTGATTTGACTGGTGGGGACAGATATGTGTCACCAAGAAATGTGTAGTCTGTGGTTTGAAATTTCCGAAGATTGGAAAATGGAAAATAGGTCTCGTCAAATGTGATGTGGTGGGAGATAATGATTTTACGAGTGGATAGGTTATAGCACAGGTAACCCCTATGATTAGACGTGAGACCAACGAAAACACATGTCATAGTTCGTGGTGCTAATTTGTGAGGGGCAGTGGAGACTAGATTGGGGTAGCGTAGGCAACCGAGAATTCTGAGTTGGTCATAGGACGGGATCCTACGCTATAGAACTTCAGTGGGGGTCTTATTTTGAAGAGTGTTAGTGGGTAAAATATTAAGGAGAGATTCTACCATTTTAACAGCATAGACCCAAAAGGGCGGTGGAAGACAGGCATGAAACAAAAGGGTGCGAACCATGTTATTGATGGTACGTATAATTCGTTCAGCCTTTCCGTTTTTGGAGGAAGTATAGGGACAAGAGAAATGGAAAACCATGCCTTGTTTAGAGCAGAAAGTGTGAAATGTCGAATTATTAAATTCACGTCCGTTATCACATTGGAAAGATTTGATAGATTTTTCAAATGTGTTTTAATGAATTTTTGAAATTCGAGGAACTTGGCAAAGACTTCAGATTTTAATTTCAGTGGGTAAATTCAGACAAAATGTGAAAAATCATCTAAGAATACTAGATAAAATTTGTGACTCAAAGAGCTAACAACCGGGGATGTCCATAACCGGGGATGTCCATAAATCAGCATGAACAATATCAAAAGGAGAAAAAGTAGCACTGATGGATGACATAAATAGAAGACGAGTATGCTTGCCAAGCGGGCAAGAAAAACAGTGTTGGGAAGGTTTCCCATTATTACATTGAATACGCTTAGTAGTCCTAAGAAAATTAAAAACAGGGTCTCCGGGGTGTCCGAGTCTGTTGTGCCAAGTTGATGGAGAGATAGCCGCAATGGATAGAGGTGATTGCGGTCTGAAAACGGAAGATTGAGTGAAGGGGTAGAGGTCTCCTACCCTATTGCAGCGCGTAAGAATTTTCCTCGTATTGAGATCCTTCACAGAAAAACCAAAAGGGTCAAATTCGATAGACACAGAATTATTAAGAGTGAATTTTCTAATAAAGATTAAGTTTTTAATGATGTTAGGGGTGTAAAGGACGTGATGGAGGGAGAAAAGAGGGTGGGGATGTTTGGTATGTGTGTTGCTGTAACCTTCAATTGGAATGCAATGACCATTGCCAACAATAATAAATTGAGGACACTGTAGCCGAAACATTTGAGATAAATTACCTGATGACTGGGTGAGGTGAGATATGGCTCCGGTGTCCATGTACCAATTATCGTCGGGCTGTTGAAGGTTCACGATGCTGAAGACTTGGCCCAAATTGGTGGGGGACAAGCTGCTGACTTGCGGGTGTGGATGGGGGCAATCAGATGGGCCTGTTGTATGGGCTGGTGGGCTTGCCGGTTGGCTGGGGCGGAGCCTAAGAGGCCTGGCTGCCATCCTTGTTGGAATTGGGCCCCTGATGTTGGGTAGGGGCATGCAGGCGAGGCCCAATTCCCGATATTGGGCCAAGATAGCTGTCAAGTCCACTGAAGGTAGGGAGCAGGGGCTGGTCCTGGCTGTTGGTTTCTGTGGCCCTTACCGCTGCCCTTCCCTTTGTTGTTGCTACCACGGCCTCTGCCGCCACGTCCGCCGTCGCGGGACTACTGCTGGTGGTGGTCGGGCAGTGGTGGCTGGGTTGTGTTGGCCGTCGGTGGTGCCGAGTTTTCAATGGCTAATGCCTTCTGATTGTGCTCCTCTTGTTTAGTTCGGCGGGTCTCTTCCAACAAAAGTTATGAACGCGCCTTGTTGAAACTTGATAGTGGGTCGGCCTGTTGAATCATTGTTGCCAGTGTATCATATTCACCTTTCGGTAAACCAGCAACTAGTTGAAGTACCATCTTGGTTTCTGAAACAGATGTCCCTACGTTGGCAAGTTGGTCGGCTATGAGTTTCAGTTGTTTACAATATTCGGACATGTTGGTAAAATTCTCGAGACGTGTATTGTTAAATTGCTCTTCCAAATACACGGCCCGAGTATTTTTATTATCTTGAAAAAATTCTTCTAACCGTACCCAGAGTTCACGTGCCGTAGCACATGTTTTCATGATAGTACACAACAAATCCTTTGAGATGGTGCCGTATATCCACTGTTTGACGATGGCGTCAAGGCGACGCCATGTCGAGTCTGCAACATCGGTGGGACGAGGAACATAATCATCAATATGATCTAGCACATTGTACGCACAGTCATGAATATAGAACAGTTCTATCCACATGGAATATTGACAGTCTTCTTGGTCAAGAATTATAGGGATAAAATTCTTGATGTTGGTAACGGCGAATGCCGGATGAAATGAAGACGATGAACGTTGAGGGGGGTCGTCAAAAGTGCCAGTGGAAGAACCGAAATTGGTGGGGGAAGTAGGGCGAGACATGGTGGAAATGATGTTGCCGTCGGCCGAGAAGAAGAGAAATTGGGTGGTCGGCCGAGAGAAGGGATTAGGGTTTGGCTCTTTGATACCATGTAAGATTGGAATAATTTCCTTTTGGGATTCCTTTCATTAATCACAATATATATAGTTGTACAGAGGTTGATTCCTAATATAATAAAAATCCTAACTTACCTTAAATGGTTGATTCCTAATACAATAAGAATCCTAAGTTACCTTAAATATACATCTATCATAATTATAAAATATAATGTGAATATTCAGAGAATATTCGCTAATAAAATTAATAAAGTACGTATATATGTGAATTAAAACAAAGTCAAAGTCTATACGCGCAAATAGACCTCGCATGAAAACTAAATCTCGTTCTTCCAGCATTATTAGTAAATCTTCATTTTCAATTTAAAGAAATTGCTAATCCAAGGTTACATACATCTGTGCGCCCATTGTCTATGTAAACGTGTCTATCTTTAAGCACAAATATTTAAAATAAGTTGTCAAAAATCCATCAGATTTTATTCTAATTAATGAACCAATAATCACGACGATCCATTGAAGAGATCGAGGAAAGGAATCAGCTAGCTGCAAATAACTTTAGTTACGTACGATTTGAACGAATTCAATAATTTTTATTCATTTATTTAATATATGTATAATATTAAATTGCAAACGATCCCAATAACTAAAACGATTAAAAATTCGATGACAAGTTTAAAACCCATAAAAAATTATGACTCCGCCTCTACTATGATGTAACTGACGGGTTCAACCTCAAAACGGAGCATATATATATAAATATCGCTCCTCCAAATATATGCACGTAAAAAAGATAGAGAGAAACTTTATCCGCATGGAAGCACCTCCTAACGGGTCATATATCCCCACATAAATTTAATTTCTTTGCAATCAGCTAAACAATACTGTACATCACTAGGCAGTTATTTAAAATAAAAGAGGACCGGTAAAACATAGAGAGAGTACGTTCATACACATAAAAGATTAGTCATAACGGTAAAGAATGAATCTTGGGTTTAACTCAACCCCAAAAGCTAGCTTGTAGGGTGATGATTGTCCAAGTCCATAAAAAAGTCCATGTCCCATTCCATATTCGATGTGAGACTTTTTAACACTCCCCCGCATGCCCAGACCTTGTTAATTGGAGCGTGGATAATATAATTTGGGGGCCCAACATTGGTGAATAAAGAATTGAAATGAGTCTGGCTCTGATACCATGTAAAGAATGGATGTTGGGCTTAATTCAACCCCAAAAGCTAGCTTGTAGGGTGAAGATTGTCCAAGTCCATATAAAGAGTCCATGTCCTATTCCATATCCGATGTGAGACTTTTTAACAATAACAGGCGCAACTAGCAAAATTTGTGATCATATATAAGAGATTCTTGAAATTAACAGTACAAGGACCAAATATGTTGATGCAATGATGCTAATGCGTTATGCCAGCTGCAATATGCCTCTTTTCTCCTCCATTTTCTTAGACCTCTATTGTTTTTGATTAAATTAACATCACCTTAGATTTCTATACCTGGATCATTATACTAAAACAACAAAAGGGTATTTGTGGTATGTGAATCTTCATGACATGGGCAAGTCTTTTTTTTAAAAATAATTTTAAATTGAGCCTTCAAATTGGAGGGTCGTTTTTTCTAATATTATTATTTTAGGGTTGGTCAGCACTGTTGTAATGTCTACTCACATCACATGGCAAGGAGCTTAGGATTAAAAAATGAAATGTTTAGTTAGCAGCAGCAAAGTTTCTCTTACAGAACTAGAGAGAGAGAATAATTAACAGCTACTAAAATAAAAGAAAATTCTCCCGATGATGATACGTAGGTAAACATCTAGCCGACAAACCAAAAAGGTGTGGGTTAGTGGAAGATGATTTCATTTAACTTTCTTTCGATGCGTCTCTTATGAACTATGAGGTGCAAATGGGAAAAAGGAAAAAAGAAAGGAGATAGAATTCAAAATTTTAAATTAGTAACTACAAAATATATATTACTCTTTTCGTTTAACTTTATTTGATATTATTTCATTAAAAAATAATATATTTTGTATATTCCTTTATGAATTTTTTTATAATTACGCAAATATTATAACATGTTCACAAATTTTAAAGTTTTACACCTACGCCAGGAATGTTTAAGCTACACACACTTTATAAATCTAAATATATTTTTTTTAAAAGTTATGCCGAACCAAATTACGTCAAATATAGTGAAAACTGTTAAATATAGACGTGATATACACTTACCATAAGTAGTGTATATCACATTTTTGTCTCTATATTGTACCCGTGATATACACTTACCATAATTAGTGTATATCACGGTTTTGTGGCTGATTTATAGTGTAAATAATTGTATTAATTAATATTATACACTTACCGTAATTATAGAATTCTTGTACTACTAGAATAGAATTTTGGGAGTAGAATAGGAATATGATTTTCCTATTATGGAAAATTGTAAAGTGTATATATATACTCTTTCATTAATGAAAATAATCAAGGGATTATTTCTTTCATGGTATCAGAAGTCTAGGTCTTATTTTTTCTCTCCTATTTTCGGCCGGCGAGAAGTAAATTCCGAGCCCTTTTTCATGAAATCCGTGCCCGATATTGCCTTTTCTCTTCCCAATTTTTTCTTCCAAATCCCTTCATCATGTCGTTCGTTGCTCTTATGGCTAAGAACACGTTTCACCCTGCCTTTACTGTTTCTAACATCAATAATCACATCGATATCATTCTTGAAATAGTAAACGTCTAATACACGACGTGGGCCGAACTGTTCAAAGTTCATGCATGCTCGTATCAAGTTCTCCATCACATTATCCCCGCGGCTCCTACGGATATGGGAGTCCCTAAACCTGAGGATGATCCTCAATTATGGACGACTCTTGATACTACCGTTCTTCAGTGGATTTACTCCACTATATCTACTGACCTATTGCAAATGATTATCGAACCAGACGCTACATCGATGAAAGCTTAGAATAGAGTACGTGATATATTCCAAGATAATCAAAATTCTCGTGCTGTTACCCTTGAGCAGGAATTCTCTCACATCAATATGAAAGATTTTCCAAACTATTCAGCACACTGCAAAATGTTGAAAGAATTGGCGGACCAACTTCGCAACGTTGGTGCGTCCGTCACCAACGACCGTCTCGTCCTTCAGATGGTTGCAGGCCTATCTGAGGCCTATAACGGCGTCGGTATGCTTCTTCGTCAAAGCAGTCCTCTTCCGCAGTTTTATCAGGTCCGTTCCATGTTCACGCTCGAAGAAGCTGGATTGGCAAAGAAAGCGGCCACTGGGCCCAGCCTATCGTCATGATGATCAAGTCCAATTTTTCTCCCTCCGTTTCCAATAATTCCGACCAAAACTGCAACAGTGGCATCAAAAAGGGTCAGAATTGCAAAAATAATGGTAAAAAACCATGGTGGAAACCGAGGTGGCAAAAATGGGGGTGGCAATGGGCCTCGGGGCAGTGGGCCGCAAGCCAACTGGCCATAGCTCTAGGGCCCATGGCCGTGGAACGAGGCCCTACAACCCCTATTTTTCATCGTACCCAGCCCACCTGAACTGGGCCCAGTTTCAGCAGCCAAGCAGGCCCAATTATTCCAGTCAACGGTGGAACCCGATAGGTCATTCTAGGCCAGGGCAGCCAGCCGACGTGCTTGGGTCTCGGCCCCACCAAGACAACCATGCAGCGGGTCCCACCCCTACCGACATTGAAGTCGCGATGCACACACTTGGATTAAATTCCTCGGACCCGAATTGGTACATGGACTCCGGAGCCACTACCCACATGACGTCCGATCAAGGTACTCTCTCGTCTTATTCTAATTTGAGCAACAATCGTGACATAATTATTGATAATTGACATTCAATTCCAATTCGTGGTTACAGTCATAAAACTTTGTCTCCCCCCACCCTCTCTAGTCTTGAAAAATGCCCTTCATGCCCCTAACTTAATTAAAAATTTGGAGTCTGTCCGTAAATTCACCACTGATAATTGGGTTTCTGTTGATTTTGATCCTTTTATTTTTTCTGTGAAGGATTTCAAGACGGGGATTCCTCTCATGAGGTGTGATAGTAGGGGAGATCTTTATAATATCACACCCACCTCTGGTCTCTCGAGTCAAAAATTGCCATCTACTTTTGCGGCTCTCGCTACTTCCTTATGGCATGCACGTTTGGGTCACCTAAGGTCATAGATTATTTCTGCTTTACATAAAAATAATTTTATTTCTTGTAAGAGTACGCGTAGTACTCCAATTTGTCAATCTTGTTCTCTAAGAAAACTTGTTAGGTTACCGTTTGTAGACTATGCGTCTCGTACTTTAATGTCATTTGATATTATTCATAGCGATTTATGTACATCTCATGTTCTCAGTTCTTTGGGCCATCGTTATTATGTTCTATTTTTGGATGACTATTCTAATTTTTATTGACTTTTCCCTTAGCGAAAAAATCTCAAGTGTTTTCCACCTTTTTAAAATTTAGAGCATTCATCCGTACCCAGTTCGATCGAAAAATAAAAAATATTCAATGTGATAATGGCAAAGAATTTGATAATGGGATGTTTCAGGATTTTTGTGATACTAATGGAATAAATTTTTATTTTTCTTGTCCTCATACGTCCTCACAAAATGGAAAAGTTGAAAGAAAAATTTGTACCATTAATAACATTGTCCGCACTCTATTGGTCCATGCTTCTGTCCCCCCTTCCTTTTGGCATCATGCTCTACGAATGGCTACATATCTTCTTAACATACTTCCTACCAAATGTTTGGCATATTCGACCCCTCTTCAAATCTTATATAATAAGACTCATTCGTATTCACATCTTAGGGTGTTTGGGTGCTTATGTTATCCTCTCTTTTCGTCCACCACAATTAACAAACTTCAGGCCCGTTCTACCACTTGTGAGTTTTTGGATTATCCGTCTAATCATCGTGGTTACGAATATTTTGATTTATCATCTAATAAAATCATCATTACTCACCATGTTATTTTTGATGAAACTCAATTTATTTTTGCCAAAGTAAATAGTCTTGAGCCTAGTTCGTATAATTTTTTGGATGACGATGTATCCCCGTATATTATCCATCATTTATCGGATCTGTCCCGCACCCAAAATCTGCCAGCGGACCCATTGCCCGCTGGTCCTCAAATACCGTCACAATGTACAGTCATTGAGCGATGGCGGGCTGCCTATCCACGGCCCGATTACGCCTCGATTTTAATTTTCGATGACGGTCCGTTCGATATTGGGCGGCCAGGCCCATCCTGCTGCTAACCGATCGTCTGTCCCGATATTTCCCAAAATCCACATGATTCTCCCTCGAGTCACAGACCGGTCACTCGTAGTCAACAGGGTGTTTTTAAACCAAAAAGACATTTTAATTTATATTCTAATGTTTTTAAATCCTCCCTACCTCGTAACCCAGTGTCCGCCTTAAATGACCCGAATTGGAAATTGGCTATGACTGACGAATATGATGCTCTTATTGCGAATAAGACGTGGGAGTTGGTACCTCGTCATTCTGGTGTTAATATTATTCGGTCTATGTGGATTTTTACTCATAAGAATAATTCTGACGGTTCTTTTGCGAGATATAAGGCTCATCTTGTAGGTGATTGTAAGACTCAGCAGGTTGACACGTATTGTGGTGAGACGTTTAGTCTGGTGGTCAAACAGGCTACCATTCATATTGTTCTCAGTCTGGCTTTTTCGAAAGCTTGGCCCATCCATCAATTAGATGTGAAGAATGCTTTCTTACATGATGATCTCAAGGAGACCGTTTATATGCATCAACCCTTGGGTTTCGAGACCCCACATATCCTCATCATGTCTGATTGTTGAAAAAGTCCTTGTATTGGCTTAAGCAGGCCCTACGGGCTTGGTATAAGAAGTTTGCAGATTATGTTTCATCTATTGGGTTTTCGCACAGCAGGTCTGATAATTCATTGTTCATTTATCGTCATGGTTCTTCCTTGACTTATATTCCATTATATGTGGATGATATTATCTTGACTGCCTCTACTGATGCTTTGCGCAAGTAAATCATGACCTTGCTCAGTTCCGAGTTTGCTATGAAAGACTTGGGGCCCTTGAGTTACTTTTTGGAGATTGCTATTTCTCGTCATGCATGTGGGTTGTTCTTATCACAATGAAAGTATGCAGCTGAGATTATTGAGCGAGATGGCATGTCCTCGTGCAAGTCTACTTCCACTCTCGTTGATACTAAACCCAAGCTGGGTGCTGCGGCTGGCTCACCTTACGAGGATCTGACCCACTATCGCAGTCTTGCAGGGGCTCTTCATTATCTTACTTTTACGAGACCAGCTATTACGTATGATGTACATCATATGTGTTTGTTTATGCATGATCCCATGGTTGAGCACATGGATGCGCTCAAACGCATTATTCGATACATCCAGGGGAGACTTGACTATGACTTACATTTATATCCTTCATCAACATCTACACATGTCTCGTATACTGATGCTGATTAGGGTGGCTATCCAGACACCAGACGTTCCACGTCCGGCTATTGTATATTTCTTGGTAATAACTTGGTCTTATGGTCTGCGAAGCGTCAATCTACATTATCTCGTTCTAGTGCAGTGGCCGAGTATCGAGGGGTAGCCAATGTGGTATCTGAATCCTGTTGGTTACGTAATCTTCTTTTAGAGCTTCATTGTCCTATTCAGAAAGCTACCTTGATTTATTGTGATAATGTTAGTGTCATCTACCTTTATAGTAATCTGGTTCAACACCAGCGCACTAAACACATCGAGATGGAGATTCACTTTATTCGCGAAAAGGTATCTCGTGGACAAGTACACGTTTGTCATGTCCCTTCCAAGTATCAAATTGCAGACATCTTTACCAAAGGTCTTTCCTCGGTCCTTTTTGAAGATTTTAGGGACAGTCTCAATGTACGAAGACCGCCCGCTATAACTGAGGGGGTGTGTTAAATATACACGTGATATACACTTACCATAAGTAGTGTTTATCACAGTTTTGTCTCTATATTGTACCCGTGATATACATTTACCATAATTAGTGTATATCACGGTTTTGTGGCTGATTTGTAGTGTAAATAATTGTATTAATTAGTATTATACACTTACCATAATTATAGGATTCTTGTACTACTAGAATAGAGTTTTGGGAGTATAATAGATTTTCCTATTATGAAAAATTATAAATTGTATATATATACTCTTTCATTAATGAAAATAATCAATTGATTATTTCTTTCAGAAACAAATGGAGTACTTTTATAACAACAAGTGCAAATGCATTACAAAAATAAGTAGTATTGATCACTAAAGGTTATGATTGGATAAATCTCATTTAAGGAGTCTTATCCAATTCAAATTCAAACTAATCGAAATATCCTTCTAAATTACCAAAATTCTGTTGGATATTGTAAAGCAATACGGGAAGTAAATAAATATTACAAGTATTCGAAAGGATAAACAATTAGGCCAATGTTCAGAACTGCCGCAAGCTTGTTGAGTCTTGAATCTCGATAACCTGAAATCAAGAAACACTAAATCTGGATTGTTACAACTGTGTGCTGAGTCGAGTGATTGCACTCTATCTTTAAGACAAGATTGCCCCGTATATATGTTTTTACGTTAACGGGCAATAGTCTCCCAAGATAAAATAACACTTTAATCTCAACACTACAAAGCAAACATGTTGAGTCTGACAAAGAAAACAAACACGAAACGCCTTGCTGAAGAAATGAAAAAGGAAGGAAGAGTTTCTGTTTCAGTCCCAATATTTTTGGACTAAATTTCAGTGTCTCTTCTGTTTGTCTCTGTGTATATAAATGTTGTCTCGTTTTGTATCCTCCCTCCTTTAAACACATGGGTTACCCCTTGGGGTCCCAAACCCTTAGCCAATTATGAGACTTATAAAGAGAACAATTCTTCCTTTTCCTACCGATGTGGTAGATTTGTCCCACACCATATTTCCATGCATGGAACACCTTACTTCGTGGACCAATATATCTTTCATTTCTCAACGAAATTTGACGATTCTTGGCCCTACGGTCATCTACTCACTTAGTAGATTATGCATGGTGAAGAGACAAAGCCTCCAACATGCGGAACACTAGTGTTTAATTCATTAAATATGGGTGGACGCACCTCCCCGCCAAAGGCAAATTTCCAACAATCCCCTCTATGAAAGAGAGATTTTGGCGCACACACAAGATGCCTACTTTCAGCGAAAAGATATTGCATCAGGAGAGGTAGCTTCCACTTTGAACCTTCCCTAGTTGAATACCACCGGACTTACTTACTGCGCTTTGAACGTGATGTCTTGAACCGTCAGTGTTTAGTGTAAGCCAAGACAATGATACCAACACAATAACTCTCTTTATTCATTTTCATTCTTATGGTTTTGTCCGTTGTGGCCGTAGACACACTTGGATTCTTAAGTGCGTACATTTGAGGTGGCTTGTCCTCGCACTTAAATATGTGATCTCCTACGCGGTATCTTGCTATACCCCACTTCACAAGTTTTAGAAATCATTAAAAGTTTTCCCAACCTTAACCTCAACCGTTTGAGGATCGTTAAAGGTTTGGAAGCTTAACCTTTACCCACCATGCAGGTAGCACTTTAATGTCTATCACATGAACAACTTTGGATTCATGTTTCCCTACAAAAATCATCATCCGAAGTGTTTCTTTCTTCCACCGAAGCGCTCAACTGAACCTTTTTACAGCTTAGTTTTTCCATTGAACCAAATTCTTGGGATCTCTAATCAGTATGGTTGGGTTTCCACTGCAAAAGTTCGTATTGTTTGGGTTTTAAGCCCATTCCCCTAGACAGGCAGAACACTTGATTTTTGGGTAGTCCAACTATATCCTTTGATTAGTAATCAAGGAAGTAACACCTGTGATGATCAACTGCCATACGGTCTTATATCTCCGACAGATCCTGACAGATATGTCCAGACGCCGTCATCCGTGTCCTTCCTGAACTCGACCGGCTAGCCACATTGTATAACTGCTGAAGGTATGAGTTTCTCCCAATAAGGGACGTCCTCTAAGGAGTCGTGAAGTTACTTAACTTCTTTCATGCTATGTATAAAGCGATAAACTCCGATTCCATCATGAATCGGCCGATGCAAGTTTGCTTAGAGGTTTTTCCAAGACCTACCATACACATTTACTTGTGGCTTTGGTGTTCTTCAAATCTGATGTACAGTTTGCATCACTGTGTTCTCTCAGAACTGCTGGACATCCAGAATACCATGATCTGTAGATAAGCGAATATTTCAGATATCGTCATATCCGACTTAACGCCTTCTACCGATCATTTTTAGAATCATCAGTGAACCTTAGTTCAACTAATCTGCTTTGTAGGCCGATACCAGGTCGGTTGTAGTGTGTAACATACATTGAACTACATATGACCTACGCATATCGCTCCTTATAAATGGGTGCACCATGATTTCAATCAGTTGTATGATTCATATCCATTAGTGGCTTCAACGAGACTGTCAACTATCTCACAACTGAGTTTGAAATTAGACCAGTCCGTTAGATGTCTTAGAAATCCAATTCTTAAGATGTCATATGTGATACCCATATCTTTTGTTTCAATATAATTTCCACTCTCAGACTGTTGGTTTTCCAACTGTTGACTTTCTAACTTCAGAGTCAATGTTTCTGTGGTCAGATTCATTATTTCTGTTTTATCTGAAACTTCCAGGACCAAAATGTAAACATTTCAGGGATCAAAGTGAAAGTTCAGGAAGAAGCCCAACAGTCCAACAAACCAACTCTGATCCTCCCCTTCTAACTCTCCGGTTAGGAAGGCTGTTTCAACATCCATGCCACGCAGGACTGCAATGGCCCTGGATGTTAAGCTACTCACAGGGGAGCACATGTACAAGTAGCCGAGGCCTTATACTCGTCAGTAGATCCATCTACTTTGTACTCACTTTTGTGTATCCACTTTTACAACCCAAAGGTTCTTTTCTCGGAGGAAGATCAACCATTACACAAGTATGGTTCTATATGATGGAATTTATTTCTCTCTTTACCTTCTTTCCAAAACAGCGCTTTTGGAGATAACAATTATTTGTTAATTGTCCATGGTTCATTATCAACCATACAAGCTAAAAGACCTGGAACAAGTCTTTGTCCCCTATTTGCTTCGTCTCGGTTCAACATCTAGAATCCCTGAGTTCTGTAGATCTGGAATATTAAGCTCCGGATAGACAGCAACTTCCGAGTCCTGTAGATACGGAACGTCTAGTTTCGGACAGTCAAGCCCTCGCGGGTTCTTGTTAGCCTCGAGTAATTACTCCGTTTTCCTTCTCAAGGAAAGTTATCCTCAAAGAATTCATCATTCTTTAACGCCAAGAGGCGATAAGCACTACTGTTATTTGCAGATCCAGTAGATATGCAATCTATAGTCTTAGGTCCAACTTGACTTGTTTCGGTAGTCTAACTTCTACTAAGCCACCCCACATCACAATATTTGTATGTGAGATCCTTTCCATGTTTCACATGGAGAGTTATCCTTATCAGAAAGTCCCACGACCCATGACCCACGATCCGTGACCCGTGACTTGAGACCCGAGACCCGAGCCCGGACCAGATGGGATGGGCGGGCGGCGGCGGCGGCGCACATGTGGGCTTAGCCTTGAACCCAAACACATCTATGTCCTCCCTCCTTTAAACACATGGGATACCCCTTGGGGTCCCAAACCCTTAGCCAATTATGAGACTTATAAATAGAGCAATTCTTCCTTTTCCCACCGATGTGGTAGATTTGTCCCACACCATATTTTCATGCCTCAAACACCTTACTTCGTGGACCAATATCTCTTTCATTTCTCAACGAAATTTGACGATTCTTGGCCCTACGGTCATCTACTCACTTAGTAGATTATGCATGTGTGAAGAGACAAAGCCTCCAACATGCGGAACACTAGTGTTTAATTCATTAAAAATGGGTGGACGCACCTCCCTGCCAAAGGCAAATTTCCAATAAATTCTACGTCAACTTTCAAAGCAAGTTCTAAAGAACGGATGCAAACCAATAAATAAATATGCTATGCAGTAGTATTCTTCTTTTTAGCTATATATATATAGGATCAATTCCTGTAGCAATAATTTTTAGAATCCATTACAAAGCTATGATTTCAGCTTTTGCTACAAAAGTCAAACATCATAGTAAGAAAGACGGAACCCTTCTTTTACCAACAGATCTTTATATATATATATATATATATATATATATCGATTTATTCGAAGACTGCTAATGCCGGTGGAAACCTTTTATGACATAATAAATTTGTCATGGCGGAAAAACCTTTTTTTCTTTTTTCAATCTACCAAATCGTCCTTACAATTAGGTAACGAACTAATTACCATAGTACTAAACCAACAGTTGCCTGATTAACCGACAGCAACAACGGGAAACACCATTGAGTATGTTGTCAATTGAATGTCGATTGAATATTTCAAATTATGATTTATGAGAAAAAATAAGGTTTTCTTTTTACCATGTAAAGTGAGTTAAGAAATGCTAAACCATGTTCTCTAATTATTGTGCAGATCGATGTGCTGAACAAAAAAGTTTACGGGAAAAGAATTTTTACTAAATCTGGGATATATATTTCCAAAAAAAAAAAACATGGATGCAATTGATAAATGCCTAAACTTAGCCATGTAATAACTATATCGTGCTTGAAGGAAAAGGAGACGTGTGCGAATAATAAAATTTGGTGGGACTATATCTAGAAAACATAACATTTACGATTTTCACATCAGAAAAGATCATATTATACCACAAGAAATAACTAGCCAATGCTACGCCTTTGTAACGATTGATGATCGGCGGAAAAGAGTATATTCTTTATTGATGTTACAGTGTCACATTTTGATTGGATAAATGAAATTATTATCTTCTTATAGGTTTTGAACAATTCTCAGTTATTACACTAACTTTAGACTGAGTTAAATTCAAAATTTATTTCTTAATATGATATCAAGATATTTTTATCTTTTTACAAGAGAATAATTCTTTAATTATTTTTATTAATGTAAAGTATTTATATACATGATATACAATAATAATTCTAGGCTATAATTATGAAAATTAAATATTTTCCTAATTAATAAAAAATATTGCTACAATAATTACAGATATACAAAATCACTACTTATATCAAAAGAATATATTTCCATATATTCTATCACACCCCCGTAGTCGTAGCGGGCAGTCGTCGTACGCTGAGACTGTCCCTAAAATCTTCAAACTGAACTAAGGGAAGACCCTTAGTAAATATGTCAGCAATTTGATAACGTGAGGGGACATGCAAGACACGTACTTGTCCACGAGCTACCTTTTCGCGAACAAACTGAATATCCATCTCGATATGTTTAGTGCGTTGATGTTGGACAGGATTCTCCGAGAGATATATCGCACTAACATTATCGCAGTAGACCAAGGTAGCTTTCTGTAGGAAAATGAAGATCTAAGAGGAGGTTACGCAATCAACATGACTCAGACACCACATTGGTTACCCCTCGATATTTGTCCTCCGCCCTGGAATGCGACAAAGTGGCCTGGCGTTTAGCCGACCAAGAGACCAAGTTAACACCAAGAAACATACAATAACCAGATGTCGAACGCCTGATATCTGGACATCCACTCCAATCAGCATTTGTATAAGACCTGAGAGTAGATACCGAGGATGAATATAAGTGTAAACCATAATCAAGAGTGCCCTGAATGTAACGCACAATGCGTTTGAGAGCGTGCATCATGCATAAATAAACACATATGCTGCACTTCATAAGTAATATCGAGCCTCATAAACGTAAGATACTGAAGAGCCCCCGCAAGACTATGATAGTGGGAGGGATCCTCATAAGGTGTGCTAGAAGTAGCACTCAACTTCGGTTTAGTGTCAATCGGAGTAGGATATGACATCCCAAACCGTTTAATAATCTCTGCTATATACTTTCTCTGGGATAGAAAGAGACCACCTGAATGACGAGTGACAGCTATACCTAGAAAATAGCTCAATGGCCCCAAATTTTTCATAGCAAATTCTGAGCTAAGAAGAGATATGATAGACTTGTGCAGTTTGTCAGACGAAGCAGTCAATATAATATCATTCACATATAATAGAATGTATGCCATAGAAGTACCGTGACGATAGATGAACAGAGAATGATCAGACATGCTATGCGAAAACCCAAGAGTAGACATATAATCTGCAAATCTTTTGTACGAGGCCCAATGAACTTGTTTTAGCCTATACAAGGACTTCTTCAGCAAACACACATGATTAGGATGAGTGAGGTCCGTGAAACCCAATGGATGATGCATGTATACAGTTTCCTTGAGTTCGCCATGTAAGAACACATTTTTCACATCCAGTCAATGAATAAGCCATAATTTTGAGAGTGCTAGACTGAGAACAGTCCGAATAGTTGTCGGTTTGAGCACCAGACTAAATGTATCTCCACAATCCATGCTAACCTATTGAGTTTTGCCATTACCTACAAGACGGGCCTTATGCCACTCAAAAGAACCATCCGATTTTTCCTTACGAGAAAAAAATCCACATAGAACGAATCACATTAACACCAAGTGGACGGGGTATCAACTCCCACATCTTATTTTCTATAAGAGCATTATATTGGTCATACATGGCCATTTTCCAATTTGGGTCACGAAGGGCACACACGGGGTTACATGGTAGGAGTGATTTAGTGCCATTAGAGTTGAGATTAAACTGACGCTTTGTTTTAAAAATGCCTTATTGGCTACGAGTAACGAACCCCTGTACCTGAGTAGTAATGGGCTAGATATGAGTGGACGACGTGGGCTGACCTAATACATAAGACACGGTGTCAGACTGGATTTGGGTTGGGAGAATAGTGAGTCGGTGATGGCTGGATTGGGTTGGGCCAACAGACACTAAGCCTGCTGGCAGAAAATGCGAACTAGAGGGATTTGGGCCAACAGGCAGTGGGCCTGCTGCCAGAAGCTCAGGGATGACTGAATGTGGACTAGCAGATACTGGGCCTATTGCTAGATTTTGATAACGGGAAGTGATCGGGCCAGCAGGAAGTGGGCATGCCGTTGTTTGTTGGTCCAAATCCCGAGGTGTAAGCCATACCAAATGGTGGACCACATATGTGAGAGCCCATCATCTAAAAAATTATAATAATTAGACACAAAATTATGTAACTTAGCAAACGGAAATTGGGTTTCATCAAAGATTACATGACGACTAATTATAATTTTATTAGAGAATAAATCATAACATTTGTAACCACGATGATTAGACGGGTAACCCAAAAATATACACGCGGTAGAGCGGGCTTGAAGTTTGTTTGTTATAGTGGAGGGGAAAAGAGGATATCATAAACACCCAAACACCCTAAGATGAGAATACAAAGGGTCTTTGTGATAGAGAATTTTGAGTGGTGATTGGTATGCTAATCCTTTGATATGGAGTATGTTAAGAAGGAAAGTAGCCATTTGTAATGCATGATGCCAAAATGAAGGTGGTAATGAAGCATGAACTAGTAATGTCCGAACAATATTATTAATGGTGCAGATTTTTCTCTCGGCTTTCCCATTTTTTGAGGACATATGTGGACAAGAAAATCGAAACGATATACCATTATCCTTACAAAATTTTCTAAATGATCCATTATCAAATTTCCTTCTATTATCACATTGAATGTTCTTATTTTCTCGTTCAAATTAAGTACGGATGAATGCTCTAAATGATAGGAATGTAGAATACACTTGAGACTTTTTAAATAACGAAAACGTCCACAAAAAATTAGAATAATCATCCAAAAATAACACATAATAAAGGTGGACCAAAGAGTTCAAAATGGGAGATGTCCATAAATCACTATGAATAATATCAAATGACAACAAAGTACTAGAATTGAAGGCAACAAACGTCAATTTCACATGCTTCCCAAGCGGACAAGAAGGACAAACATTAGTACTCCGAGCACTATTAAACTCAATAAATTTATTATTTTTAAGGGAGGAGAAAATAAATGCTCCCGGATGACCCAAACGCGCATTCCATAAGGAAGGTGCTAAAACGGAAAACATTGACGGTATGGCTTGTTTAGTGGTGGTGGTGATGGGATAGAGATTTCCCCCACTATCACATCTCATTAGAGGTATCCCCATCAAGAAATCCTTCAAAGAAAATCCAAAAGGGTCAAAGTCAACAGAAACCCAGTTATCAGTTGTAAATTTTTTAACAAACACCAAATTTTTAATTAAGTGATGAGCATGAAAGATATTTTCAAGGCTAAAGGTGGGTTCGGGGGAGATAAATTTGTGTGACCATAATCACGAATTGGAATTGAATTACTATTACTAACAATTATGCCACAATTTTTGCTCAAATTGAAATAAGACGAGAGATTATCTGGCGCGGATGTCATATGAGAAGTAGCACCGATGTCCATGTACCAATTTGCATCCGGAGGATTTAACCCAAGTGTATGCATTGCAACCTTGATATCCTTGTGGGTTGACGTTATGAGTGGGCTCACAGCAATAAAAGCCTGCTGATGCCGAGGCCCAAGCAGCGCAAACCGCTTCCAGGCTGAGGTATTTCGTGGCCCAGGCTGGACTTGATGTTGCCTGTGCTGTCCACTAGGCCTGGGCCAGTTTGGTGTTGGGAATGGGCAGGGCGACATGGCCCACTACCCACTGGCCCAAGGCAGGCCTCATGGCTACTGCTCAGCAGCCCAAGCCTGCTGCTAGGGGTTCTGTGGCCATGTCCCCTGCTGATCGCCACTGATGCCTCCTCGTCTGCCACTGCTGCTGCCGTTGCCGCCATGGCCATTACCCTTGCCACTGCCACGTCCGCCACCGTAATTTTTCCATGGTTTTGACCTTTTTATCATCCCCGTTGTTATGATTTTGACCATAATTTTTGGAGAAGGATTGAGAGTCATCGGTTTCGCAGGACGTGACCACCATCATGGCCGAATTAGCTCTGGTAGCCACCTTTTTATCCAATCCCGCTTCTTCTAATGTGAGCATAGAACGTGTTTGGTAGAACGGTAGGAGAGGATTGCTTTGGCGAAGAAGAGTTCCAACCCCATTATACGCCTCAAAGAGGCCTGCAACCATCTGAAGAACGAGACGATCATTCATGACGGGCGCGCCAACGTTCTTGAGTTGATCCGACAACTCCTTGAGCCTTTGATAATAGGCTGAGGGATTTGAAAAATCCTCCATATTTATGTGGGAGAATTCTTGCTCAAGGGTCACTACACGAGAAATTTTGTTATCTTGGAATATATCACGCAACCTATTCCAAGATTCCATTATCGTGGCGTGTAGTTCGATAATTGCTTGTAAGAGGTCCGTAGAGATGGTGGAATAAATCAATTGGAGCACCGTAGCATCAAGAGTTGCCCACAACTCTATTTCATCATCGGTGGAAGGCACATTCTCCTTGCCTTTTTCCAATTTGACGATGTGATGGAGGACTCTATGAGACCTTGCGTGAATTTTAAAGAGTTCTGCCTACGTTGCGTACTGGACGTTCTCCATTTCAAGAACAATAGTGATGTTGGAGACTTCAAAGGTAGGATGAAAGGAATTCTTTATGTTAGACATGATTGAGGAACAAGAGGAGAATTAGGGTTTCGAGAAAAAAATTGAAGGGAGGTGGACGACCGAAGGGGGGGGGGGGCGAAGGAGAGTAGGGCGGCGGAAGGTTTTGTGGAGAAGGAAAAAGTTTGTCCTAACTGCTGATACCATAAAAGAGAATAATCTCTTGATTATTTTCATTAATGTAATATATACATGATATACAATAGTAATTTTAGACTATAATTACGAAAATTAAATATTTTCCTAACTAATATAAAATATTGCTACAATAATTACAGATATACAAAATCACTAATTATACCAAAATAATATATTTTCATATATTCTATCACTTTTATATAGTTCCTACCGTATATATTAGGGGGGAAATTATTAATTTCGTGAATAGTCTTGAACTATCTTTACCCCATGATATTTTTAAAAATACTTTAAAGGTCCTTTTGTTGGTCTAGCTAATAGCGGGAAGCATAAATAAACAAGGATACAACAAGAACAAAGTAATATTGAATTGAAGAGGAGAATATTTAGGGCTCACCATACCAATTTGTGTTAGTGTTTTGTCCTGATTTTCTTATTATATTTAAATTTTACTTTTTTCTCGAAGGAAGGATAAATTTTTTATCTTTTTCAAAAGAATCTTTCATATTTGAGTAACCCTTTTCTTGGAGAAAAATTTTGGACTTCTATAAATTGAATATTCGTCCTTCTCAAAACACAAAAAAGTATCTATCATGTAGTCGTTTAAAGAATCTTATTTAGGGAGATTATCTCTCAATAGGTTTTATACTTTCTTATATTACTTTTTTCAATATGTAGGTCACTTGACCAAATCATATTATAATATTATCTTTTTAGTATATTTTATTTATCGTCTGATTTATCGTCGTTCAGAGGTTTGCAATTGCTAGCTTCCGCATTACACCATGATTTTTTTGATCCCCGACAAGTGGTATCAGAGCCAATAGTTCAGTCAATGATTCAACGATGTTCAGGACATGTTCAAGGCGGTTTCAAATCAAGAGAAATCAATTTCACAATAATGAAGATTTTATCTAGGAGTACTACATGTGAAGATGAATTTCAACCATAATTTTAACATTCTTGCTGTTGCATCTTTAAAAATAAAGTAAAATATTTTTAAACTAATTTTATTTTAACCTTATTTTTTTACCATTACAAGCAGTGATGACGATTATGTGAATAAGGTGGATCAAGTTTTGTCAAGAAAATCCAGGCCATAAGGGAAAATTTGATAGGATTTTTACCCGATTTTCTTACCATATTTGGATTTTACCTTTTCTTGAAGGATGGACAAAGTGTTTACTATAATTGATTTTACTTTTCACAAAAGAAGAATATAATTCTTCCATATTTGAGTAACCCTTTACTTGGAGGAAAAGTTTGGAGTTCTATAAATTGAAGTTTCGTCCTTCCAAAACACAGAAAAATATTCACAATGTAGTTGTTTAAAGAGTCTTGTTTAGGGGAAAATTTTCTCTCAATAATTTTTATATTTTTAGTAGTTTTCTCATATGTAGGCCAATTGGCTAAATCATATTAAATTTATTATTCATATTTTAGTATAATCTCTTTTATTTATGATTTATCATTAAAAGCTTCCGCATGACGCCCTGATTATTTCGATCCCAACAATTTGGTCACAATAGTTAAATTTTAAAGTTAAAGTAATATATACGGTAAGTATAATTTTTTTTTGACACTATCAGGTCATTTTTACCTGTTGCAGCAGACTAACATATAACATATATTTTGTTTTTAAGATTTTAAATCTCACTTTTAAGAATACTTATCCGTAAATATCATTTAAATGACTTAGTGATATAAAAATCTTATTGAACACTAAATTCTAATATAAAGAAGAAAGGAGCTCTTCGACTAAGTAGCAAGTGTGTATATATATATATATATATATATATATATATATATATATATATATATATATATATATATATATATATATATACGAGATAGTGGTAATTTCTTCACCTTAATCCAAAGTTTTGACCTTAAGCGTTAAGTGTAAAAGATATTTTGATAAGACACACTTCTTAATGGGTATATTCGGCATAAATTCGAATCCGACTCCTAAAATTTTAAGAAAAAAGGACTATATATTAGTTCGTCATATTAAGTACTCCTATTTGATTAATCTATATCGATGAAACGACTTAAACTGCATCTGCTGAAACAGTTCTTTATTGTTCTTTTTGATTAATGCATATTGAAAATGATGCTGAAGACTGAAGCAATTATTATATGGTCATGTTTGTTGAACCGATATTTTATATTCGCCCCGCAATAAGTGCAAAATAAAAAAATAATATATTAAGGATGTTTAAAATTTAATATTATACTATAAAATAATTTTAATTTATAAATACATAGATAATATTATTCTTATATACAGAAAATAATTTTCAAACGTATACCAGTACCTGTCCTATAATCTATATAGAAGCAAGGAAAACATTTCTCTTCAAATAAAGAAAAAGTCCAATAACACAGTTTGACTAGTATGACGTAAATAACCTTTTTATAATTGCTTGATTTAACTTGTTTCCTTGCTTTCTGCTGTCGTCTGCAACTCTGTTTCCTAATATTATCATTTAATTTCTTGGCTTCAGTCATGCAAATTGAAGGGGATATTTTGGTCAATAATGCACAAATGTGTGGAAAAATAAATGATTATATACACTTCACTTCCCACAAATTTCCAGTGTGATGTTATATACTCTACGGACATGAAGACATAGATTTTGACTCTCAATACGTATGAAACA
Organism: Anisodus acutangulus; assembly: GCA_029783415.1. Classification (NCBI taxonomy): domain Eukaryota; kingdom Viridiplantae; phylum Streptophyta; class Magnoliopsida; order Solanales; family Solanaceae; genus Anisodus; species Anisodus acutangulus. The sequence goes on from CM056492.1 coordinate 16,831,640, forward strand.
TACATGGGAAACGGTCCTTCTTCTTTATTCTATTCTATTCTATTTATTTATTTATTTATTTATATTTCAAAAATGTAAAGTCAAAATTGCTGAAGGGATGATTATATGGGAGAATCCTTCTAGTTTTTGTCTATTTGTAGCTTTCTTTAGGATATATTGCAATCTTTGTTTTTATTTTGGGAGCAAATGATAAAATCGACGTGTCCTTGTTATAATAATATATTTATATGCGCGCACTTCAAAACATCCTCATGAATTTTCATTTTCATTCCTTTTTGGTACTACTATATGTGTAACGCAGAATGGGAATACTACATTGGAATAAATTTCATTCCTTTGAAAGTTCTATACTTAGTTTTTCTTTTCTCGTTTTTGACTTAGTTTTTCTTTTCTCGTTTTTGACACCAACACATTGGCGAGACATGTAGGAAACAACCGCTTTATCTTTATAAGATAAGGATAAGGTTGCAATTTTCATATCATACTTGTGAAATTATATTAAATATGTTGTTGACATTAACATATAGTTGTACTCGATAAAAATTATGGTGGATAAATATGATTGCTTTTACTCTTGATAAAAAAAATTTAGATTTGAATTTCAGGAATGAAAATATTTCAATAAAAATATTTTTTCTTTAATGAATTTTACACGACACGAATCTGAATTAATCGAAATGTGAAAAAATATTATCAAACATTGAATGAAATATATATATATATAGTTGTACAATTTAAGTGGTGCAAAAAAGCACATACCCCCACACCTCAACATCCCAACCCCTCTCCCCTGTCTGTGGAACTTTTTGAGCACTACAAATACACACCGACCCCTTCACTTATCCTTCATTCAATCTTCTATCTTCTCTCCTTCACTTCTTGCCTCTCCCTCACAAAATCAAACAACCCAAAAAAGCTCACAAATCAACATAACTATCTCTTATTCAAGATTCTTGATTTTGAACCCTCAAAATCCTTTTTTTTCACCATGTCAACTATAGTATATCAAGGCACTTTGCAATCATGTTTTGAGTCCCAAATCATTGAAACAACTACCCTTAAGCTCAAAGTCCCTTCGACTATTGAATTTAGTAGAGGACCTTGTATGATTGAAAATAATTTAGACAACCTTAAACAACATCAAATTACAAACAAATCCTCCACAACAACTAATCTTGATTTAGGTGGTGGTTGGAATTTCCTTCAAAATCTCTCCAACAATATTAGTTCAAAAGACTCAAATTTGGAGAAAGAAAATGACACTTATGTCCACCCTTTATCCAAACGATCTTCATATTCATCAAGACTAAGTGATAAAAGCCTTCAATTATGCACTGAAAGTCTTGGTAGTGAAACTGGTACTGATATCATTGACACCAACATTTTCTCATTATCTTCTTCTTCTTCATATTCACCAACATCAGACAATATGATGATGACTCAGCCATCACCACCACCACCATCGTCATCATCCACGTGGACAATAAAGATTAGAACTAATACTAATAAGAAATGTTGGAGTAAATTTCCACCACCATTGACAACAATAAGGGGTTTGAATTCTATGCAAATTAGGCCCCACCGTGAAGATGGTAGGTTAATAATCAAAGCTGTTGAGGCCCCACTTACACATAATTATCTTCAAGCTGAAAGAAGTAATGGTCGACTTAGGCTTTGTTTTTTCAAAGATGATGTCTCTACAACTACTTCTGCTTCCAACTATGAAGAAAGCAAAGAAAATGAAGAGCTAGAAGTAATCGAAGACGACATAATTCAAAGTGAAATTATAGAAGAAGAAGAAGAAGAAGATAAAGATGATACAGAGGCGGAGGTAGAAGAAGAAAGTGACATGTACAATAATATGAAATGGGATATGGATACAAATAAATTTGATGTTGAGGGTGAAATGGGAAAAGAGAAATGTCAAAAGCTAAGCAGATGCAAGGAAAGTGGACAAGGGAACAAGGTTTTTTGTGATTGGAGGAAGCCATTATGGGTGGCTACTTCCTAATTTTTTTCTAAAGTTTTTAATTTTGGATCACTTAATTATAGTATTTTTGACATTTCCATATATTCTCATATGGTTTTGTTTTCTTTGTCCTTTTAGAGTACCAGACTTTTGTCCCCTTGTTTTTTTTTCTTCTTCTAATTAATTTTTAATGTTTATGCCAAAGAGGACCATCCATGAATCTACTTACTCCAAAAGTTTCATACTAGTAAATGATATTACATACTCACTTCCCACAATATGATGCAAGATATTCTATATATTTTATATGTCATGTGTATATTACTGAATGCCCATTGATACATAAGACACACAATGCACCCGATTAAAATTAAATATACGTAAAAATACACCATACATTCATTTCACATACACCAGATATACACTAGACATATACTCATTTGACCCTGTAACATACACATCTGACATACTAATAACATTAACGTACATCCGACATACAATTATTCCATCAACGAACCATCACCAGAAAATTCACCATATCCATCACTAAAAAGCACCATTACATCATTCCTTCCACATTAACAATGAAAAAAGTATTTCTCAAAACAAGAATTCCATTGAAATATTCCTCCTACAATGAATTGAATTATGGGATGAAATTTATGGGAGCAAGAAGAGATTGACATGCTGGTTTAATGAGAAGAAGACGAAAAGTCAGTATACAGTAATGAAGATTGTTTTATATAAATTTAGAGAAAGAAAAGTAGCGTTAAAGAAAGAATCAGAATTTGAAAAATGGAAATAATGGGGATGAACATGAAGGTATCTATCCTAATTTTGGATAGATACCCATTTAAGTGACTAATATTAAATGATTTTTTCTATTAATTTGAGAATTGACAAAATGTTGCAATTTTACGTAATTAAGTTAAATATCTCTAATAATTGTAATTGTTAGAGTAATTATGGAAATCTCCCACAATTACCTATCATCCAAATTTATTATAATTGATAGTGTAATATATTGTAATTATGATAATTGTAATAAGCATCTTATATTTTAGGAAAGTAATTTCTTGATTAATATTCTTCCAAAGATACAATAATCATCCTACTCTTGAATCATAGAAGACTAATCTACTTTTACCTAAAATATAAGATACTAATTACAATTATCATAATTATAATATATTACACTATCAATTATAATAAATATGGATGATAGGTAATTATGGGAGATCCCCATAATTACTCTAACAGTCCCCCACAATCTTAGCTGGAGGTTCTCGGATGTTGAGACTGTTCCTGAAATCATCAAAAAGTACGTGCGGAAGACCTTTTGTGAAGATGTTAGCAATATGATAACGAGACGGTACATAGAGAACATGGACTTGACCACATGCAACTTTCTTTCGGACGAATAAGATATTCATTTCAATGTGTTTCGTGCGTTGATGCTGAACATGATTGCCATATAAGTAGATCGCACTCACATTGTCACAGTAGACCAGTGTTGCCCTTGTAATCGGACAATGGAGCTCTAGCAAGAGATTACGAAGCCAACATAATTCAGCAACATCATTGGCCACCCCTCGGTATTCTGCCTTGGCGCTTGACCGAGAAAGTGTGGACTGGCGTTTTGGTGACCATGAAATGAGATTGTCACCCCAGAACACACAATAGCCGGAAGTGGAACGACGTGTGTCTGGGCAGCCGCCCCAATCCGCATCTGTGTAGGCAGAGAGACTCGAGATGGAGGACTTAAACAGATGAAGTCCAAAATGGAAAGTACCGTGAACATACTGCAGAATCCTTTTGAGAGCCCCGCATGTTTTTCTTTCGGATCATGCATGTGTAAACAAACTTGTTGAACCGCATAGGAAATATCTGGTCTTGTAAAAGTTAGATACTGTAAGGCCCCTGCTAGGCTCCGATAATGGGTAGGATCACTGTATGGAGTTCTGACATTATTACTCAATTTCGCATTTGTATCCACTGGAGTATGGGAGGGTTTGTAGGATGACATCCCTGCTTTGTCAATGATTTCTTCGGCATATTTCTTTTGACTGAGAAACAGACCACCTGCATATTGAGAGACAACAATGCCAAGAAAATAATTCAACGGACCCAAGTCCTTCATTGCAAATTCTTCTGCAAGAAGGGACATAATGGACTGGCGAAATGAAATGGATGATGCTGTGAGAATAATATCATCGACATACAAAAGGATATATGCCATGTCAGCGCCTTTCCGATAAATGAACAATGATTGATCAGATTTACTGTGAGAGAATCCCAATTTGAAAATAAATTCTGCAAACCTGTTATACCATGCCCGAGAAGCTTGTTCCAAACCATATAGGGATTTCTTCAATGGGCAAACTTGATCTAAACATGTATAATCTCAGAAACTCAGCGGCTGATGCATGTATACTGTCTCCTATAAGTTGTCATGTCAGAATGTATTTTTAACATCCAACTGGTGAATGGTCCAAGATTTGGAAAGAGCCAAGCTGAGAACAGTCCGGATAGTTGCTGGATTAACTATCGGACTGAATGTTTCACCACAATCTACCCCAATCTGTGTAGACCTGCCATCACCAACAAGACGAGATTTGTATCTCGCAAAAGAACCATCAGAATTTTTCTTATGGCAAAAAACCCACATAGACCGAATGATGTTCACATTAGACGGACGTGGTACCAATACACACGTCTTATTTGTAATAAGAGCATTAAATTCGTCTAACATGACAGTTTTTCAATTCGGGTCAGATAAGGCAACTTTGGGATTTTTTGGTAGAGGTGATGGTTGAACAGAGGATAGTGGGTTAAAGTGACGTTTGGGCCAAAAAATCCCATGCATGACACGTGTTTCAATGGTCCGAGGATGGTCTGGTACTAGTTGGGCAGTTTGGTGCTCGAGTTTATTATTGGGCCGATGGGAAGTATGTTGGCCCAAGTGATTAGGTGTTGTGGTTTGTGACTGGGCTCCGAGAATGGTTGGGCTAGAGGATGTGGTTGTGGACTGTCCTCCTTAGGCTGGACCTCCACTGACACAGGACTGGGCCGTGACCAGCGGTAACAAGGCTGCGGTCCCTGGTCCAGTCCCATGTAATGGTTGGGCCGAAAGGTGTTGGGATTTTTGTTGAGGTGGTAACACATGTGTTTGGATATTAAGGTGGTGGTGTAAAATGTGATGTAATACATTGTCCAAAAAATCATATAAAGGTGAGGATGCTATATGAGACTTAGCAAACGGGAATTGAGACTCATCAAAAATCACATGACGACAGACAATTATTTTCCCATTAGTCAAATTAAAATATTTATATCTCCTATGATTTTGTGGGTATCCTAAAAACTCGCAAGGAGTTGAACCAGCCTGCAACTTATTTATGGAAGTAGATGGAAACAAATGATAACACAAACAACCAAACACCCTAAAATGTGTAAAAGACGAGATACGACGATATAACAGTTGTGTAAGAGACACGTTGGATAGCAGTTTACTAGGAATAATATTTAAAAAGGTATGTAGACATTTGAAGTGCATGGTGCCAAAACTTTGGGATGTGGAAGAATGTACAAGAAGAGAGCGAATCATATTATTAAGCGTTCGAAGTTTTCTTTCGGCTTTTCCATTTTGTGGTGAGGTATGTGGACACGAATGACGCAAAGACATACCATTTTGGTGACAGAAATCATTGAAATGGCTATTTATGAATCCCCTTCCCCCATTGTCACATTGAAAATATTTAATGCTTTGTCAAATTGAGTTTTGATAAAAATACTAAATTGTTTAAAAATGGTGTAGGTTTGTGATTTATGTCCTAATGAAAAAGACCACAAAAAATTTGAATAATCGTCTAGAATTAACATATAGTATTTATGACATGCAGAACTCAAAATCGGTGATGTCCACAAATCACAATGTATTATATCAAACGACATAAAAGTATGGGTAGTAGAAGATGCAAAAGAAAGTTTAACATGTTTATCAAACACGCAAGTTTGGCAAATAAAAGAGTCCAAATATTTATTACACAACACCAAATTATTCTTCCGAAAATTATTAAAAACTTGTGCTCCTGGGTGTCCCAATCGATTGTGCCGTAGAGTAGGAGAAATATCAACAAAAGTTGATGATTTATTCATGCTATTTTTGGAAACAAAGGTGACGGGATACAAGTCCCCCGTGCTATTGCATCTCATAAGTGGCATCCCCGTCTGAAAATCCTTCACAGAAAAGCCAAAAGGATCAAAATTTATAGAAACATTGTTGTTAGTTGTAAAACGTCTAACAAAGATTAGGTTTTTTTATTAGATTCTGTGCATGTAAGACATTTTTCAAGTGTAATGGTGGGTGTGGAGAGGGTATTGTTACCTGACCAATACCACAAATTAGAATTTCCTGCCCACTGCCGACAATAATATTTTTATTATTGCTCATATTACAATAAGACGAGAGATTACCTTAAGATGCCGTTATGTGTGACGTAGCCCCTGTGTCCATGTACCATGATTCATCAGGAACATTGAGATGCATGTTGTTTATGGCTTATTCAATGTTCGTGGGTGCATAACCAACCGAAGATGGTGCCTGAGCCGCAAACGCATGTTGTGGACGAGATCCGAGAATATCGGGTTGACGATTTGAAAAGGGCGGAGGCCGGGCCCATGAAGAGGTCAGATATGGGTATGCTGGGGCCCATGCCCATGGTGGGTACTGCCCCACTGACCGCCGCCACTGCCGCTGACAGGCTGGCCACCGCCCCCCCCTTGTCCATTTCCTCTATTATTTTTTCCTTTACTGTTACGGTTTGAACCCCATTTTTGTCCATTATTAGAGCGATTACCGTGGCCTCATAAACCAGAATTTTGGGACTCCAAATCGGTGGAAGATGAGTTGGTAGAGGCGAGAGCGGTTCCGGCGGTGGTTGCTCCCGAGGATGTCTGCTTTGCTTTCCGCGTTTCCTCCAGAATTAACCTCGAACGGGCCTCGTAAAAGGGAGACAATTGATTGCTTTGCTGAATGAACGTAGCAATACCATCATATTGTTCATTCAACTCCGCAATCAACTGAAGGACCAACTTTTGATTTATCACGGGCGAACCAATGTTCGACAGTTGGTCCGCAAATACCTTTAATTCTTGGCAATAGGCTGAGATGTAGGAAAAGTCATCCAATTTCACATTTGTAAATTGATGTTCAAGATAAACGACCCTAGAAATTTTGTTATCTTAAAAAATATTTTGTAACCTTTCCCACGCCTGTTGAGCCGTATAATTTGGTTCTAAGATGGTATGGAGAAGATCATTTAAAATTGTGCCATAAATCATTGAAGGACTATAGCATCCAATCGAGACCATAATTTCTTATCCACCGTAGTGGTATCCGACGGAGACTCGGACGGGATGATATGGTCAATCACCTCATAGGCACGACAATGAATTTTGAATAGTCCTGCCCAAGAGGTATACTGCCCTTTCTCCATTTCAAGAGTTATGGAGATAAAGTTCTTGACGTTATTAACGGCAAGAGCGGGATGAAATATTTATTTTTTGGCCATAGTTTCCACAAGAAATCAAACGAGAGAATGAAAGAAGAAGTGTTTGATTTTTAGTGATGGGAAAAACCCTTAGGGTTTTGGAGAAGAAGTAGCCGAATAAGGGGGTGGGTGTAAATATCGGCTAGGGTTTGTTTTTGGAACAAAGTGGTTTAGGGTTTTGCTAGGGTTTGGCCGAAAAAGTAAGAGAAATAAGAGAGGAAAATAGTGTGAGAGGATGGAAAAATTAGGGCAAAGGATCTTTGGCTCTTGATACCATGTAGGAAAGTAATTCCTTGATTAATATTCTTCCAAAGGTATAATATATATACAATCATCCTACTCTTGAATCATGGAAGACTAATCTACTTTTACCTAAAATATAAGATGCTAATTACAATTATCATAATTACAATATATTACACTATCAAATTATAATAAATGTGGATGATAGGTAATTATGGAAGATCCCCATAATTACTCTAACAGTAATTAAGATTTGAACTACACTTTTATCAAATATTCTTTATGTATTTTAGTTATAAAAATTATTGAGTATAATATTTCTATATGGGTTTCTTGGTATATAAACTTTAGTTAAAATTATAAATAGTTTAACTTTTGCACTTTATACTCCATAATGTTTTTCACAAAGGGAGGGGAATAATAGAGATGTCTTGTAAGCTTGTGGTTGGCCGTTATTATGGTTATTTAAACATAACCTCTCAAAAGTTTCACAAACTCCTGTAAAGTCATCTTGTCTTCCTTAGAATAGTAAAAAAAAAAAAATGAGTGTAACAAATGGTAGGCTGTACAATTGTGAAGGTCACTAGAATGATTACATTAGATTGCTTAATTTAGAAGTGGCCTTAAAGATTTTGGTAATTAGATGCAAATGGCCCACTTCACTACTCATTTTGGTACATCTTAGACTTTTTAAGTGATCGTAGTCATAATTATGAAATTTTCTCTGATACTCTGATCTGGAGAAATGGTTTTGCTTTACAATTTTTTTTTTAGTTTTATGATTTTTTTATAAGATTTTTTTTTAATGTATAAGAGATCTAAAAAAATATATAGATATGAAAAGGTCATTTTCTTCTAATCAAATTAAAAGAGGGTAAGAGATCTTATTTCCTCCTTCTAATCACACCCTATCAAGAAATTAAATAATCATGAATAATAGTTCATTAGTATCCGCCTCAGTTCAAAGTAGTTTGATTAAGGTTGAAAATCATTAACATTGCTAAATCAATATACCGCAGCATAGCAAAGTGTCCCTGGTTTTTCTCACCCAGTGTAGTATTATCTGTTTTTATTAGACCCAGAGCAGTGTGTCCAAACTGATTATGTTTCCACCTAATATTCGGTACCTTAGACTAATTCAAATTTACGTTGGGAAGTTCCAGAGCTAAGTGTCCGTGCTGATAGCTTTTTAGGTTAGGGTGGTTAATTTTCAACATTTTAAATATTAAACGTGATTCTATTTGGTTTTATGTGTAAAATACCTACAACAAATTAAACATATAATTAGAAAAAAAAGCAGATTGTTCTTAAACCTATATCTGTATCTGAGTGTAGGTACATGTTTGTAATTGTATCACACGCATAGGTAAATAACATCTTAGGTTAAGTAGAGAAGCAATGACCATGTTAAGAAAAAGCTAAATAATTACTGTGAGCTGGAATATAACGGATAATTTGTTCCAAAAGACAAAAATAATAATTTTAATGAGTTTAAGTTATATAGATAGGCAGTGCAAGAAATTTTTGATAGAAGGTATACACGGTCAAAACCATGGACCGAAAATTAATGGTATAAATTATCATATTTGTAGAATTCTTGTACAAGTGTAATTATGGTATCAACAGTCTAGGGCAAATTTTTCCTTCTCCGAAATCCCTCCTTCCGCTGCCCTACTTGCCATTGGCCGTCGGCCAAACTCCTCCTCCCTTCAACGTGTGGTTTTTTTCTCTTCCAAAAATCTCTAATTCTCCTCTTGTTCTTTCCTCATGTCTTCCTCAAAGACCACGTTTCATCCCGCCCGTACAATCTCCAACATCAAGAACCACATCCTTATCATTCTTGAGATGAAAAACGTCCAATACGCGACGTGGACAGAATTATTTAAAGTTCACGCACGCTCGCATCAAGTCCTTCATCACATCATCCCTTAGGTAACAGGCACGGAGAAGGTGCCTACCGCCGAGGATGATCCTGCGTTATGGACAACTCTTGATGCTATAGTTCTCTAGTTGATTTATTCCACTATCTCTACGGACCTCTTGCAGATGATTATTGAGCCGGACGCCACGGCGATGGAAACTTAGAATAGGGTGCGTGATATATTCCAAGATAACAAAAATTTCCGTGTTGTCACTCTTGAGCAGAAATTTTCCCATGTCAACATGGAGGATTTTCCGAATGTCTCAGCCTATTGTAAAAGGCTAAAGGAATTGGCGGATCATCACAAGAGCACTGCGCCCGTCACCATGATCGTCTTGTTCTTTAGAGGGTTGCAGGCCTATCCGAGGCTTATAATGGCGTTGGGACGCTTCTTCGTCAAAGTAATCCTCTTCCACGGTTCTACCAGGCCCGTTCCATGCTCATATTAGAAGAGACCGACTTGGCTAAAAAGGCGGCTACTAGAGTTAATTCCGTCATGATGATGGCCGCATCTGATAACCTTCACTCGATCAAGGATAATTCTAGCTAAAACTGTAACAACGGTGGCGGCAAAAAGAGTCAAAATAAAATAAAATGATGGCAAGAACCGCGGCGGCAGTGGCGGCAGTTGAGGACGAGGGGGCAGTGGGCCGGCTGGGCCGCAGCACCACTGGCTGCAGCCTTGGGCCACAACACAGTGGTCGTGGGGCTGGGCTAGTGGCCAGTGGCCCACGACACCTTACCCGGCTTACCTAGTTTTTTCTTCATCTTGGGCCAGGCCCAATTTCAACCAAAGATCCGCAGTAGCGATGGGCAGGCGGGCCTTGGCATCGGCGCTCGCTGGGCCTCGGCCTCAGCCTCAGCAGGCCTTCGCTACTGCGGGCCCAGCCTGGGTATCGTCACCCACAGATATTGAGGCCACGATACATACACTTTGTCCGAACCTTACTGGCCCATGCTTCATTACCTCCTTCTTTTTGGCATCATGCGTTACAAATGACTACCTACCTCCTTAATATTCTCCCTCACAAAGGTTTAGCATATCAATCCCCACTTCAAAATCTTCAAGAAAGATCCCTCGTATGCTCATCTTAGGGTGTTTGGGTGTTTATGCTATCTGCTTTTCCCGTCTCCTACAATTAACAAACTTCAAGCCCGTTCTACCGCTTGTGTGTTTTTGGGTTATCCATCAAGTCATTGTGGTTACAAATATTTTGATTTATCCTCTAATAAAATCATAATTAGTCGCTATGTTATTTTTTATGAAACCCAATTTCTGTTTGTTATCCACCATCTATTTTGATGGGCTCTCACCTTATATTATCCACCATTTATCAGAGCTGTCATGTGCCCAAAATCCGCCAGCAGGCCCACTGCCTGCTGGCCCAAATATTACCTATCCAGTCTCTGTTTCTCGGCCAACAAGCCCACTGTTTGCTGACCCAAATTCACCCACTGGTCTAGCACCATCTCAATCAGCAGGCCCTCTGCCTGTTGGCCCAACTTTCGTCCACCTGAGTCCATTATTTCGGTCAGCAGACCCACTGCCTGCTGTCCCAATTTTACCATCACTGCCTCCTGTCACTGGGCTAGTAGGCCCATTACATGCTGGTCCAGTTTTACCCGACCCGACACCTATCCAAAATACGTCCCCTTCTATTTCGAGTCAAGGGCATGTTACTCGTAGCCAATATAGTATTTTTAAACCTAAACGATATTTTAATCTAAATTCTAATGTCACCAAATCACCCCTATCATGAAACCCTATGTCTGCCCTTCATGACCCGAATTGGAAAATGGTCATGGATAATGAATATAATGCTCTTATTGAAAATAAGATGTGGGAGTTGGTGCCCCGTCCTCCTGGTGTCAATATTATTCGTTCTATGTGGATTTTTATTCATAAAGAAAATTCTGACGGTTCTTTTGAGAGACATAAGGCCCGTCTTGTATGTGATGGTAAAACACAACAGGTTGGTGTGGATTGTGGAGAGACATTTAGTCCGGTGGTCAAACCGGCAATCATTGGCACTATGCTTAGTCTGGCTCTCTCGAAAACATGGCCCATACATCAGCTGGATGTGAAAACTGCTTTCTTACACGGTGACCTTAAGGAGAGTTATTTTTTTTGGTATAGTTGTTGTCATTCGTCATCCAGATGGTCTATTTTTATCACAGAAGAAGTATGCGACTGAAATTATTGAAAGAGCTGGCATGTCATCTTGTAAGTCCTCTTCTACCCAGTTGATACCAAACCGAAGCTGAGTGCTACTTTTAGCAAATATGAGGATCTCACCCACTATCGTAGTCTTGCAGGGGCTCTTCAGTAACTTACTTTCACGAGACCAAATATTACATATGCATTACAACAGGTGTGTTTATTTATGCATGATCCACAGATTGAGCACATGCATGCGCTCAAACGCATTATGCGATACATACGGGGCACACTTGATTATGGATTACATTTATATCCATCCTCCATCTCTACTCTTGTGTGCTATACAGATGCTGATTGGTGTGGCTGTCCAGATACCAGACGTTTGACTTCTGGTTATTGTATGTTTCTTGGTGATAACTTGGTCTCTTAGTCAGCATAACGCCATGCTACTTTATCGCGATCCAGTGCGGAGGCCGAGTATCGAGGGGTAGCCAATGTGATGTCTGAGTCATGTTGGCTGCATAATCTTTTATTAGAGCTTAACTTTCCTATTCAGAAAGCTACCTTGGTCTACTGTGATAATGTTAGTGCAGTCTATCTCTCTGGGAATCCGGTCCAACATCAGTGCACTAAACATATCGAGATGGATATTCGCTTTGTTCGCGAAAAAGTAGCTCGTGGACAAGTACGTGTCTTGCATGTCCCTTCAAGATACAAAATTGCTGACATCTTTACTAAGGGTCTTCCCTCAGTTCTGTTTGAAGATTTTAGGGACAGTCTCAGCGTACGACAACAGCCTGCTATGACTGTGGGGATGTGATAATAGGTAACCGTGTATACCATGGATCGAAAATTAATGGTATAAATTATCATGTTTGTAGAATTATTATACAAGTGTAATTATGATATTAGTATTATATTAGGACTAGATATTAATCTTGTATTATAAAAATATAGATTTATTTTTCATATTTAGATATTGTATATCATGTATATATACCTCCTCATTAATGAAAATAATCAATGAATTATTTCTTCAATTTTATACTATTAAATTATCTTTACATGTTACACAACAAGAAATTGGTAGGTTCGATTTTATTTTTGAGATTATAAATCCCGTATTTAAGAATTGAAAACTAATACTCTTTAAGTTTACCTTTCACATGCACGATGGGTGTAACCGTGTAGAAATATGCACAGTTCGAATCTCCAAGTTAGAGATAAGTTTACTTGTATTTGTTTTAACATTGTATGAACAACTTCTGAATATATGGTAGATCTAATATTTTTCATAAATTAAACTTTTCCATATTACGTGTCATTTATATTTTCATTCCATTGGTTCATTCGAAACTACAAAAAGAAAACTATTTTAAACTCATTGTCCTTAAGATTTTTTTCTATGATTGGAGGAGAGAAAGAGGGTAACAGGAAGTTAACATGCATTATTTTCCCCAAGATTTACTATAAGTTTGGATCAATTTCTCAACTTACTATTGGTTACTCAGAAAATAAAAAAGGGTATTAATAAAAGATGATTAATTAAAACATACAAGCGTGTGACCTAGTGATCAAAGAAGTGAGTTGGGAACCATGAATTTAAGTTCAAATACTAGCAGAAGCAAAAATATTAGTAAGTGATTTGTTTTCATATGTCCAAGTTTTGACGGACAGAAATTTGTTTCCATATGTTCAAGTTTTGGCGGATAGAGCTATTCGGTACTTTTATTGATGGGAGGTAGCATGCAGATACGGATCGAAGTTTATTGATTCTTACAGTGATCTCAAATTAATATGTATAATAATTATTGAATTCAGAATCAAATTAATATTTATAATTATCGAATATTTTAATACATACATAACGATGAGCAAAAGTTAATCGTGGAATATTTTAATAGCATGTATTCGTGGTATTAATTGAGGTGCTCAAGCTGGTGGGTACTGTGTGAAGTGTGGGTGTGGATCGTGTCACTTTCTCCTTTGATGTTGGAATAGTGGTCGGTAAAAGTCAGTAAATACTAAATAGATGCATAAATTGGGGAATTTTAGCCACCATTAGTGTGTTAAATTGCCGAAAATCCATCCGCCAAACATGACAAATGAATGTTAGGAAATGTCAAATCGAACGTAAAGAATAACATGTCTCATGTGCATTTCAATCTTGAAGTGTACTCAAAAATCAAAATTCCATGCACTAATACTTAATAGACATTAAAATTCATGAATGCGACAACAAAGCTAAGGTCAAAGGTTTTGAACGATTTTTATTTACATATTTATAGGGGACAATTTCTATAGATAGACAAGACATTTCTTATTTTAGTATAAATTCATCATTAATGTTTAAGAAATGTGCCACCACATATAAATGAATTCCATTTAAAGTATCTTTTGTTTGTCCTCTTTCACTCCTTAATTCTAAAGAAACCTTTTGCACTATGAAATATGGCTGTTATTTTTTGTCATACGCTCCTATGACTTTGTTGAATTTCAGAAATAGTAGCATAAAATTGTACAACTATGAAATTATCAGAAAGTCACTAAAAATGTATATTTTCAGAAAGATACTGAAAAATTAAAGGAAAGGGAAGAAATATATATAGTTTTTTTTACATTTATTTACGTGAAAGGTTAATAAAAAGTTTTAAAAAATAATCTTGGAGGCAGAAGTACTGTCTTTACATTTTGGACAACTTTTTGAGAACGTCTTTTCTTGCCCAAAATCTTTTACGATTATCATAACTTTGTTTTCCTTTTCCTAACAACCAAACGGTAGTGGTGCAATGTCAAATAATTTTAGAGGCAGAAGTAAGGGTGGCCAGTGGGCCGGGACGGCCCGACCCCGCCCCGACTCCGCTCAAAAAAAAAAATGGTGGCGGGATTCGAACTCGGGACGGGACAATGTCTCGTCCCGCCAGATTCGACCCCGCCCCGACCCCGCCCCGACCCTGTCCCGACCCCGACCCCGCCCTTTGTTCCCCCTTTGCAAATATGGCCGTTGCAGCAACGACCATTTTAGATTTTGACCGTTGGCCAACGGCCATTTTAGGCCTCCCTCCTCCCCAACCCCCTACCCCTTAATATTTATTTTTAACCCATAAGTTATTATATTTACACTTTAACCCAATTTTCCAACTATAAATAACCTATTTTCTCTTCATCTTTCTCACAAATCTTCCTACAATCTCTCTAATCTCTCAATATATCTCTCTACAAGTCTACATTGTTTACTAAATATTCAATTTTATTTATTCATTTGGGAATTGGGAGTGAAGTTGGCAACTAGCTTGAGGATCTTCCATCGAGCAAAGTTTCAATTTTCAACCTCTCGATTACACGTCGACGTTACGTCGGCGTTTGGTACATTTGTAAAGTTTCAATGTTGATGACAACAAACCCACTAGTGCACCTTCAACTGAAATACCTCCTATTCCTCCTAGTATGAGACGAGGTCTAGCAAAACGACCATTAAAATCAGATGCATGAACATTTTTGATAGGGACGTAGAGAATCAAGTAGCTATATGTAAAATTTGTAAAAATGTTTTAAAATTTAAAACTGGAAAAGGTCACGGTGGGACGGGGGGTTTAATTAGACACGTAGTAAGTGCTCATCCAGCTAGGTATCCCCAATACCAGGCTTCAAAATTGGGTGCGCAAACGCCCGCTCCATCGAGACAAGATTCACATACTGATACTGTCCCGGACCAAGTACAAGGTCAAATTAACCCTATGACGGGGGGAATTGTAGGCTCTAAATACAATAAACATAGAGATAGGGAAGCAATATCAAAATTAGTTGCTGTGGAGGGTTTGCCTTTTTCATTTCCTTCATCTCCCAGTTTTATTCATTACATTAGAGATATATATAATCCTGCTTTTAACGGTTTTCCTAGATCAACTGTTAAGAGAGATGTATTTAAATTCGCGCATGAATATCAACAATATTTACGTTTTTCATTATATCATTTTAATGACAAAATATCTATCACGTCTGATATAAGTCGTAGTACTAACGGCCATGATTATTTAACTGTAACTTGTCATTGGATAGATTATAAATGGTCTATGCAAAAATGTATTTTAGCGTATAGATATATAGATGATAGGCACACTGATACTTTTATTGCAGATAATATTTATCAAGTGTGCCATTATTACGGAATAACCGATAAAATTATGACTATTACATTAGATAACGCTTCTTCTAACAATTACGCAATTACAATTTTAAAAAATAGTTTAACTCCATCTTTTCCAGATCATTTTCATATAAAATGCGCGTGTCATATATATAACTTAATTGTAAAGGATGGTCTATCACTTTTTGAAGACATTCTTAGTAAAATACAATTTGCTATAAACTTTATTTTTAAAAGTAATAAAGTACAACGTAGAAAAGAATATAAAAAAACTTGTCACGATTGTGGACTACTTTATAGAAAAATTCCACAAGAAGTATCCATTAGGTGGAATTCTTTATACGAGCAACTACTTGTTGCTTATGACTATAGAATACATATAACTTTATTTTTTAACTCTCATAATAAAAATCCAGCTGATATGATTTTAGATAGTGATTGGGTAAAATTTTACGAACTTATTGTATTTTTAGAGAAATTTTTTCAAGCAACAAAAGAATTTTTTGGTATATATTATCCTACTATTTCAACTATGTTGTTTTATATAACTCTAATATTTTTATTATTTAGTGAATATATGGAAAAACCAGCTTATAAGACAGCTATTAAAAAATGTTTGTCAAAATAAAAAAATATTTTATTCCTATTCCCTCTATTTATATTATTGGTTCTGTATTAAATCCGACTATTAAAATAGACGGTACTAAATTACTAATTGAAACTATTTACGATTGTATAGAAGTACTACCACCTCCAAGTCCCAAAAATCTAAATCACCCACCACCTATTGAACAAACTAAAGAAGAAGTGTTGTCTAGCGTAGAAGACCAATGCAAAAAAATATATAGATTTTATCAACAAAAAAATGCTAGTAACTTACCGGCTTCCATACCATCTTCTTCATCTTCAACACAACCTCACAAAAGACATCTTTGTTTCTGGTGGTATTGAAAGCCTCAGAAATAGAATGTGCGGCCGTACCTCTACTACTAACCAAATTAGCGAGTTGGATATTTTTGTTTTTGCAGGGTTCTGTACCGTACCAAGAAGTTATCAATGAAGATGGACATGAAGACTTGCTGAAATACTGGAGGGGGGAATGAGAAGACCTTTCCGACACTTTCATTGATGGCCTGAGATGTTTTGAACATGCAAACGTCATCAACTGCGTCTGAAAGCGCTTTTTCTGCCGGCAGATATCAAATAGGAGACCACAGACACTCATTAGCCGGAGACAGCTTGGAAATTACAGTATTATTCAGAGATTGGATACGAGCAGAGCGGAGAAGGTGCGGTCAACCGGAGATCAACGAAGAAGAAGACGAAAACTACAACGAAATCTTATCCGAAGGTGGTGGAAGCGACGTAGATCAATTTGACCAACAAATACCAATTCCAACCGAAGAACCACAGGAAATCATCAAGCAATTAGAACATGTTTTTTTTAGAATGTAATTTTTTTAATTGCAATTTTATTATGTAATTTACAACTTTTGGACAACACCACAAAGTTGCAATTTAGATTTTAGACAATTGTATTTGTATTACAAAAAATTCATATGTCTATTAAATAATATAAGAGGCACAAAACAGCATTGAGATGTTTTTATTACACTATCTTGTCTTATTTATTGAGTTTTTTTTATATACATATGTTATTTTAAAAAAATAGGAAAACCCGCCGGACCCCGCCCCGACCCCGACCCGATACCGACGGGATCGGGATCGTGACGGGACTGGAGCAAGTCCCGCCAGACCCGACCCCGCCAGACTCGACCTCGACCCCTTCGCCCGTCCCGCCCCGACCCCGACCCCGCCAGACCCGAGCCCGGCCCACTGGCCACCACTAGGCAGAAGTATTGTCTTATCTATTATTGCATTTTGAGTTGGGAAAAAGAGATAAATGACCATCTAGGTAAAATTATTGACATCAAATGACCCAAGAATTTTAAAAAATATTTTTAGCTTTTTAAAAATAATTTCATTTTCTAGCAATTTTTTAATTAATTCCAGCATATGTATAGAAACTGTTGGAAATTTACTAAATGTGGAATTAAGTATATCCCATCAATTTATGACTTGAACAATTGGGGCCCACAAGTCAAAAACGTCATTTTCACACACGTGCACACGTAGTGCCAAATATCACAAATTTCATTAGTGAAAGAGATATTGGTACGTATGTAATACGTTTGAGACATAGAATTATGGACGGTTATTAGCCAAATGACAAAGTATTCCACGTTGGTAACGAATGAAGAAGTGTACGAAGTGTAAGATGAAACGAGTCGGATTTCGCCGCAGAGCCGTGGAGGGCCGCGGCGCCACACCGTCGGAGCCGCGGCGCCGGAGCGCCGCGGCGCTAATTGGTTGGCCAGTCACTGGAGCCGCGACGCTAATTCACAAAGCCGCGGCGCTTCGGAGGCAGATTGTTGCGACAGAAAGTTGAAAAGATCTGACCTTTGGGCTGGTTTTGGAGCATTGATTCTCCATTACTTGGCACATGAATTCAGCCATTATTTGGCTGAATGTAACCCCTCAATCAAGTGTCATTACATGGATATTGAAGGCCATTAGTTGGCTAGTTGAGGGGTCTTCTACTTACACTATAAATTGAGGCATTTGGCTCAATTGAACACAACACTTAGAAAATACTCCAGATTTTCTGAATTCATCTTCTTCCTCTCTAGCAAAGTTACTATACTCAAAGTTCTTCAAGAGTAACACTTGAGTTTCTTTTGCTCACTTGTTAAAGTTGCTGTTGTATCTTGGGAGATTATTGCTCAACACCGTAAAAGGAGATATACGGGGCAATCTTGTCTTAAAGACAAAGTGTCATCACTCGACTCAGCAAATCACACAAGCAGTTTGTTAAGTTCTTGATTTTCAGTTTATTGTAATATTTAGTTTATCCTTTCTTACTATTGTAATAGTTACTTACTTCCCATTCCTTGCAATAATTGTATCCCAACAATTTTAAGACAAGATCTTGTTGTAAGTACCTAGAAAGATGACTGGAAGAGATCAAACTGCTTCTGATTCTGCTGCTGCTACTCAAGGCAATCCCTCTGCCTTCCCCACTGCTCAAGGCACATCTAATGCCTTTCCGGTTGCTCAAGGCTCATCCAACGTCTTTACTGCCGCTCAAGGGAACGTTGTCGTTCTTTCACCCGCTGAATTTCACCATGAACGCCCTGAAAAGTACATGGGCTCAAACTTCAAGAGATGGCAACAAAAGATGTTATTCTACCTGACTGTTATGGGAATGACATGTTTCCTAACATAAGATTTTTCACAAGCTGGAGATGAAATGGACCCTTCGCCTTCTGAAACGGCTGAACGGGGCCTAGGTATCCATGTCATTAATGGCATGGAGATGGTTCTTGATGCATGGGGTCAGAGTGATTTCATGTGTAAGAATTACATATTGAACTGCTTGTCAGACCCTTTCTACACGGTGTATTGCACCGTAGGCACTGCCAAAGAGTTGTGGGGGAAGATGAAAAAGAAGTACAACGCACAAGATGCAGGTACTAAGAAATTCATCATTGGAAATTTCTGAAATTTCAAATGGTGGATAGTAAAACAGTGATGTCCCAAGTCCAGGAATTCCAAATAATTCGACATCACCTGGATTTGGAAGGAGTGAAACCAAATGAGCAGTTTTTGGTTGCATCACTGATTGAAAAGTTACCTCCTTCGTGGAATGAGTTTATGAGTTACTTAAAACCCAAGACAAAGGAGATGACCTTTGAAGAACTTATTATCAAATTCCAAAATTAGGAAGATAATAAGAAGGCCTTGCCTAGGGGTAAACAACCCGCTGAGGCAAAGGCAAATCTGGCTGAGGCCAAAGGGAACCCAAGCAAGAAGCGCAAGTTCCAGAAAGACGGCAAGACCCAAGAAGCGGAGAAGTTCAAACGAAACTGTCACCACTGTGGGAAACCTGGTCACATGATCAAGGACTGCCGCAAGCTCAAGACTGAGCAACAAGAGAAGGCCAAGTCTAAGGGCAAGGCACATGTTAACGTCGTCAAAGACCAATTTCTAGTCGACATGATTAGGGAGTTCTCAGCGGTGGTGCTAGAAGCAAACCTTGTTGAGAATCCCATGCAATGGTGGATAGACACAGGTGCTACAAGACACATTTGTTTCAATAAAGATGCCTTCTCCACTTATACACCGGTTACAAACAAGAAGTTGTTCATGGGCAACAACGCTTCCTCTGATGTGATGGGGGTAAGAAAGGTAGTCCTGAAGATGACTTCTGAAAAGGAGCTCACTCTGAAGGAAGTGATGCATGTTTCTGAGATTAGAAGAAATTTAATTTCAGGTCATTTATTAGTTAATGCTGGTTTTATGCTAGTGTTTGAGTCCAATAAATTTGTAGTCACTAAGAATGAAACATTTGTGGGAAGAGGATTCGTCTGTGAAGGCCTCTTCAAAGTTAACGCCATGTATGTATTACGTACAAGCAATAATATTGAAGCTTCTTCTTACTTGCTTGAGTCCTCTAATTTATGGCATCATAGATTAGGGCATGTCAACTACAAGTCCATCCAAAGGTTGGTAAAGTTGGAGTTGTTGTCGTCTATCGACGTAAACCCTCAACATAAGTGTAAGGTGTGTGTAGAGGCAAAACTCACAAAGCTTCCTTTTCAATCCGTCGAAAGGAATACCGCTCCTTTAGAACTTATTCACATAGATATATGTGATTTGAAGTTTGCACAAACTAGAGGGGGGAACAAGTACTTTGTTACATTAATTGATGATAGCACAATGTATTATTATCTTTACTTGTTGAAAAGTAAGGATGAAGCCTTTGAAGCGTTCTGACGTTACAAAGCAGAAGTTGAGAACCAACTAAGCATGCAGATTAAATCCATTCGCAGCGATAGAGGGGGAGAATATGTAGCGCCATTTGAGGAATATTGTGCCCAATCAGGCATTGTTCATCAAACGACATCTGCATACTCATCTCAATCGAATGGTGTGACGGAACGTAAGAACCACACATTGAAGGAAATGATGAATGCCTCGCTCATCAATTCCGGTCTTCCCCAAAATATGTGGGGAGAAACTGTCCTTACCACTAATACGATTCTTAACAGAGTCACACATAAGGGTAAGGACAAAACTCCATATGAATCATGGAAAGGAAAGAAACCCACGTATAAATATTTAAAGGTGTGAGGTTGTTTGGCAAAGGTCGAAGTACCCAAGCCAAAGCAGGTCAAGATTGGGCCTAAGACTATAGATTGCATATTCATCGGATATGCAAATAATAGTAGTGCTTATCGCTTCTTAGTGCATAAGTCAGATATTCCAGATATCCACGGGATTACAATCATGGAATCAAGGAATGCACAATTCTTTGAAGATACCTTTCTGAGAAAAGAAAACGACATAACCTCTCGCAAACGAAGTTATGAACAAAACTCTCAGGAAACGGGAGTCGTTGACGGCCCAAATCTAGATGGTTCAGATCTAGTGGATTTCAAAGTGGCTGAATATCCGGAATCTAGTGTTCTAGATTCTCAGAACTTGGAGACTCCAGAGATGGAACTAAGGCGAAGTAAAAGGGACAGGAAGGATAAATCCTTCGGTCCTGACTTTTTAGCTTATATGGTTGATGATGAACCAAGGACATTTGCTGAAGCATTGTCAACTCCAGAAGCACCTCTCTGAATAAAAGATATTGAGTGTGAAATAGGCTCCATTCTGCATAACCATACTTGGGAGTTGGTTGATCTTCCTCCGGGATATAAACTGTTGGGTTGTAAGTGGATACTCAAACGGAAGTATAAAGCAGATGGGTCTATAGATAAGTACAAGGCCAAGTTGGTAGTCAAGGGTTATCGGCAAAAGGAAGGCCTTGACTACTTTGACACGTACTCATCGGTGTCTAGGATGACGTCCATACGAGTATTCATTGCGATCGCAGCGTTGCGTGACCTTGAAATACATCAAATGGATGTCAAGACAACCTTCCTAAATGGCGATTTGGAAGAAGAAATCTATATGGAACAACCCGAGGGGTATATGGTTCCAGGGCAAGAGAAGAAAGTTTGTCGGCTTGTCAAATCTCTGTACAGGCTGAAACAAGCCCGAAGCAATGGGATAAAAAATTTAGTACTCTATTATCGAAGGATTTCGCCATTAATGAGTGTGACAAATGTGTCTACATGAAAGGTAACTCTGACTCGTTCGTTATGATATGCATGTATATAGACGACATGTTGATCATATGGAGCAGTCCTAACATAATTCTAGAGACTAAGAATATGTTGAAACAATGCTTCGACATGAAGAATATGGGTATCGCAGATGTCATCTTAGGGATAAAGATCTCTAAGACGTCTGACGGATTGGTCTTATCTCAGTCTCACTACATCGAGGATGTTTTGAGAAAGTTTGAGATGTTAGACAGTTCGCCTATAAAGTCACCAATGGATAAAAATCAAAAGCGTGATAAAAATCGTGGTGCACCCATATGCTAGGAGAAATATGCACAGGTGATTGGTAGTTTGATGTACATAACAAACTGCACCCGACCTGATATTTCTTATACAATCAACAAATTGCTATGTTTACCTGTAATCTGAGTAATGATCACTGGAAGGCATTGAATCGGGTACTACAATATCTGAAATACACACTAACTTACGGGTTGCATTATTCGAGATATCCAGTTGTACTAGAGGGGTATAGTGATGCAAACTGGATATCTGACATGGAGAACACCAAATCAACCAGTGGGTATGCATTTACAATTGGTGGTGGGGTTGTGCCTTGGAAATCCTCTAAGAAAACTTGCATCGCCCGATCCATGATGGAATCAGAGTTTATCGCTTTAGACAAAGCAGGAGAAGAAGCTGAGTGGCTTCATGACTTCTTAGAGGATGTTCCTTAGTGAAACAAACTCGTACCTTCTGTAATGATCCACTGCGATAGCCAGTCGACTCTAGGAAGGGCACATAATTCTATGTACAACGGCAAGTCTCATCATATTCGACGGAGACATAAGTCCGTTAGGTAGCTGATCACCATGAGTGTAATATCCATTGATTACATAATATTAAAGGATAACATAGCTGACCCACTGACAAAGGGCTTACCCAAGGATCAGATGTTTTACCTGTCTAGGAGAATGGGCTTAAAACCCAAAGTATAAGGACTAATACGGTGGTAATCCAACCTTACTGACTGGAGATCCCATGAATTAGGTTCAATGGGAAAACTAAGTTGTAAAGGTTCAGTTGATCTCTTCGGTGGAAGCATGAGCACTTCGAATAGTGATGTCTGTAAAGAAACACCAAATCCAAAGTTTTTCCTGCGATAGACTATAAGTGCTATCTACAGTGTGGGTGAATGTTAAGTTTCCAAAACCTTTAATGATCCTCACCAGTTGAGGTTAGGTTTGGGGAAATTTTTAATGGTTTCTAACACTTGTAAAGTGGGGTATAGCAGGATACCTTGTAGGAGACCACCTATTTAAGTGCGAGGACATGCCGCCTCAAATGAATGCACTTAAGAATCCAAGAGGTGTCCACGGCCACAACGGATAAAATATTACGAAGAACTGAGTAGAAGAAGTTGTTGTGTTGGTACCGTTGACTTGGTTTACACTTAACACTGATGGGTCAAGACATCACGTTTACCGCGCAGTAAGTAAGTCCGATGGTATTCAACTATGGAAGGTTCAAAGCGTATGCTACCTATTCAGATGCAACATTGGTCCGCTAAAAGATTGCTGGAAAATGCACTAAATGTGTGCGCCAAAATCTCTTTCAAGAGGGGATTGTTGGAAATTTACTAAATGTGAAATTAAGTATATCCCATTAATTTATGAGTCGAACAATTGGGGCCCGCACGTCAGAAATGTCGTTTCCATACACATGCACACGTAGTGCCAAGTATCGCAAATTTCATTAGTGAAAGAGATATTGGTACGTATGTAATACGTTTGAGACATAGAATTATGGACGGTTATTGGCCAAATGACAAAGTATTCCATGTTGGTAAATGAAGGAAAAAAGGTAAGATGAAATGAGTCAGATTTTGCCGAGGAGCCGTGTAGGGCTGCGGCGCCACACCGTCAGAGCCGCGGAGCTGGAGCGCCGTGACGCTAATTGGTTGGCCAGTCACTGGAGCGGCGGTGCTAATTCACAGAGCCGCGGCGCTTTGGAGGCAGATTGTTGCGACGGAAAGTTGAAAAGATCTGACCTTTGGGCTGGTTTTGGAGCATTGATTCTCCATTACTTGGCACATGAATTCAACCATTATTTGGCTAAATGTAACCCCTCAATCAAGTGTCATTACATGGATATTGAAGGCCATTAGTTGTCTAGTTGAAGGGTCTTCTACTTACACTATAAATTGAGTCCTTTGGCTCAATTGAACACAACACTTAGAAAATACTCCAGATTTTCTGAATTCATCAACTTTCTCTCTAGCAAAGTTACTATACTCAAAGTTTTTCAAGAGTAACACTGAGTTTCCTTTGCTCACTTGTTAAAGTTGTTGTTGTATCTTGGGAGACTATTGCTCAACATAGTAAAAGGAGATATATGGGGCAATCTTGTCTTAAAGACAGAGTGTCATCACTCGACTCAGCAAATCACACAAGCAGTTTGTTACGTTCTTGATTTCCAGTTTATTGTAATAATTAGTTTATCATTTCTTACTACTGTAATAGTTACTTACTTCCCGTTTCCTGCAATAATTGTATCCCGACAGAAACTATATCATTGTTATATAAAAAATGTATCACTACTGTATATGTATCGAAAATGTATCATATGTATAGAAATTGTGTCATTGTTGTATAGAATATATATCTCTTCAATATGTATATAGAAAATGTATGACTGATGTATAATTTATATATAATAAATTTAATCAATGTATACTCACTAATTATACACACTATATATACACATATTATATATGTTTTGAAGATTTTTTGAAGGAACACTGTCCAATCTAACAATGTAATTTAATTTCAAAAAATAAATATTTGAATATAGACCAAAAAGTAGATGTTTTGATACTCCTACTCCGAATCTAATTGTTCATATTTGTTGCTTACAAGTCTGTGTATATCAATGAAATAACTTAAATTGGTGAACGTATCAAACTTAGTTTTATTTTCTCAAAAGATGGGTTTTACGTGGAAATCTGAAAGTTTAAAATGTACATCACATTACAAAAACAAAAAAGAAGCTGGACAAAAATCCAAATCTGATTTGAATTAAAAAAATTGTGCGTTTGTGTGTGTGACAGTGTGAGTGATGGAGGACTTGTTCAATGATGTTCCAGTTAGATAAAAATCAGACGTGGATAAATGAATGTGTTCCTTGATTTCATTAATTGATGATTTACCATATATAGTATTTATAGAAATATTTATCTTGCTACAAACTAGGTAAGTAATCAACCTAATTACAAAAAAAATATAATTTTACCTAAAATAAGAGATATATAATTAATGTAAGAATATTCGCTGAATATTCTATTACACCCCAACAGTCGAAGCGGGAGGCTCACGAACATTGAGACTAGCTTGAAAATCATCAAACAGTATGCACGGAAGTCCTTTGGTATAGATGTCGGCAATCTGATGTCTGGAAGGAACATGAAGGACATGAACTTGACCACGAGCCACTTTTACGCGAACAAAATGAATGTTCATCTCAATGTGTTTGGTACGCTGATGTTGGAGGGGATTGCCGGAAAGATATATCGCACTAATATTATCGCAGTAGACCAATGTTGCCTTTTGAATCGGGCAGTGAAGCTCAAATAGAAGGTTACGGATCCAACAAGACTCAGAGACGACGTTGGCTACACCTCTGTACTCTGCTTCGGCACTGGATCAGGATAGTGTAGGATGTCTTTTGGAAGACCAAGACAATAGGTTATCTTTGAGGAAAACGCAGTAACCCGATGTGGAGGGTCGGGTGTCAAGACATCTACCCAAGTCAGCATCAGAATAAGCAGCGAGACTAGCGAGTGAGGACCTGTATAGATGTAAGTCGAAGTGAAGTGTGCCTTGGACGTATCGTAAAATACGTTTGAGGGCATGCATGTGTGCTTTCGTCGGATTATTCATGTGCAAACAAATTTGTTGCACGACATAGGATATGTCTGGTCTCATGAATGTGAGGTAATGCAGGGCTCCAGCCAAGCTAAAATAGTGAGTCGGTCTGAATACGGAGGGCAAGAATCAGCGCTGAGCTTGGAATTGGTGTCCACTGACGTGTGGGATGGTTTGCAAGATGTCATGCTTGCACGGTCAATGATCTCTTCGGCGTATTTCTTCTGACACAGAAATAGGCCGCCAGAATGGCGAGTGACAAAGATGCCAAAGAAATAACTCAGGGGGCTCAGATCCTTCATATCAAACTCAGAGGAAATAAGAGGCATAATGGACCGGCGGAGGGCATCAGATGATGTGGTGAGGATGATGTCATCAACATATAATAAGAGGTAAGCCGTGTCTGGACCATTTTTGTAGATGAACATGGAATGATCAGATTTACTGTGTGAAAAACCGATAGAGGAGACATAATCGGCGAACCATTGGTACCATGCTCGAGTAGCATGTTTCAGTCCATAGAGCAATTTTTGCAATTGACACACATAATCCGGATGAATGGGATCCATGAAACCCATAGGCTGATGCGTATATACCATTTCATGAAGATCCTCATGTAAGAAATCATTCTTGACATCAAACTGATGAATGGGCCAAGACTTGGATAGGGCAATACTGAGGACGGTCCGGATGGTTGCGGGCTTTAAGACCGGGCTAAACGTTTTATCACAATCTACTCCCACCAATTGAGACATTCCATAACCTACAAGACGGGCCTTGTACCTCTCAAAAGAACCATCATATTTTTTTATGTCTAAAAATCCATATAGAACGAATAATGTTAGCATTAGGTGGACGGGGTTCTAGGTCTCACGTCTTATTATCAATAAGAGCATTATATTCGTCAATCATGTGGCTTTCCAATTTGGGTCGGACAAGGTATCCTTCAAGTTACGAGAGACAGGGGAAGGGACAACTGAAACGGAGAGGTTATAGCAAGAGTAACCATAGTGATTGGTGGGGTAACCCATAAACACGCACGGAGAAGACCGCGGTTGGAGTTTTTGAGTGGTCGGATGGAGAGGATAACAGAGACATCCGAAAATACACAAGTGTTGGTAGGAGGGGTTCCTACAGAACATAACTTGAGTGGGCGACCGTAGAGCTAGAGACTTGTTTAGGATTATGTTTAGGAGATATGTGGTCATAGAGAGTGCGTAATGTCAGAATTGAAGGGGAATTGAGTTGTGGGCAAGTAGGGCACAAATTAGGTTATTTATGGTTCAGATTTTCCGTTCGGCTTTATCATTTTGGGAGGAGGTGTGAGGGCAAGAAAAACGAAAGGTAAGACCATTTTTGGAGAAAACTGTTTAAATTGGTTATTATCGAATTCCCTGCCATTGTCACATTGAAAACATTTAATGCTCTTTTCAAATTGTATTTTTATGAAAGCATTAATTGAGGAAAAAATGGGGAAGACATGAGATTTATTATCAATTGGAAAAGTTCATAGAAAGTTGGAATAATCGTCCAAAAATAACACATAATATCGATGGCCGGCCGTACTTAAAATAGGGAAAGTCCACAAATCACCATGTATTATATCGAAAGACATTAAAGTATAATTTGTGGATGCATAAAATGATAATTTAACATGTTTCTCAAAACATAAGATTCACATATATGAGTCTTAGAAATACGGTTGCATTGAATAAATTATTATTCCTAAGGGAGCGTAAAACAGAATTTTCCGAATGTCCTAATCTAGAATGTCATAAGAAAGACGAAAGAGCAGCAAAGGTTGATGGAACTGAGGCTAGTTTGTTGACAACGTTTGAAATATGGTAGAGATCTCTGGTGCTGTCACACCTCATTATTCGTCTCCCTATCGTAAAATCCTTCATAGAAACACTAAAAGGATCAAAGTTAAGGGAAATATTATTATCAGTTGTGAAATGTCGCACAAAGATTAGATTCTTAATGAGTTTAGGGGCATTGAGGACATTTTTTTAAATTAGTGGGGGATGTGGTGGGATAAGGATAATGACTAAACCCACGAATAGGAATGCCTTGTCCACTACCAACAATAATATTCCGATTTAAATTACTTAAATTAGAATAAGACGAGAGAGTACCTTGTGATGCCATCATGTGAGATGTGGCACCTGTGTCCATATACCAATTTCGTCTGGAGCGTTGGGTGACATTGTGTTCATAGTTGCCTCAATGTCAGTCGGTGCATAAGTTAAGGGAGGGCTATGTTATGTAGGCAGATTGTGGACGTGCGCGGAGTATGCCAGGTTGGTCCTGTCGGGTCAGAGGTGGAGTCTACGAGGATATCGGATACGGACAAGGAGGAGAGGCCCATGATGGTGGGGCCCATGCGGCCATGGCGGGTAGAAAGCCCATGGCGGAGGCTGTTGTCACTACCGCGATAGGCTTGGTTGTTTCCTTACGGTGGGATCGCCGCTTTGCCGCTACCGTTCTTGCCCAGTGCGTCTGCTCGCGACCTCTGCCGGACTATCGTCCTTTGCGGTTGTTGCGGGTCGATGCAGTATGTTGCGGGTTCTCAGGTTAGCGGTGATGGCTGCCGGAATTGGAGGCCCTACTATCGGCGGAGGGCCCTACGGTGGTGGTGATGGTGATGTTGGCGTCTGTAATGCTGGCCTGAGTGGTGCTGCGCATGATTTTTTGGGTTTTCTCAAGAATTATCTTCGAACGAGCCTCATAAAATGGTGGTAACTGCCTACATTGCTGAAGGATGATAGCAACGCCTTCATAGGATTCGTTCAAGCCTGCAATAAGTTGCATGACCAATCGCTGATTAGTGACTGGTGTGCCAACGTTGGAGAGTTGGTCGGCAATCATCTTGAGTTCTTAACAATATGCAGACACGTTTGAGAAATTATCCTGATGAACGTCCATAAACTTATTTTCAAGGTATACCGCACGTTGAGTTTTGTTGTCGTAAAAAATACTTTCCAAACGTTCTCATGTTTGGCGGGCAGTGGCATCGGTCTCAATGATTGTGTGCAACAGATCATTAGAGATCATGTCGTATATCTACTGGAGGACAGCTGCATCCAAACGAGACCAAAATGCATCATTAGAGGTCGAAGTTCAGGGTAGGTCTATTGACTTCGATTTAGGAGGGATGATGTGGTCGATAACTTCGTAGAAACGACAATGAATTTTGAACAGTTCAGCCCACGATGAGTATTGACCCTTTTCCATCTCAAGAGTCACAAGGATGAGATTTTTAATGTTGTTGACTGCAAGTGTAGGATGAAATTTGGTTTTGTCAGCCATGAAAGATGAAAATTAGGAGGAGAAGAGAGAGAGAGAGAATGACCGAAGAAACACAGGGGTTCTGTCATGGATGAGTCGTGGTCGAGAGGGGGTCGGCGGCGGGGAGGGTTTTTGTTTAGGGTTAGACTACTGATACTATAAAGAAATGTTCCAGTTAGATAAAAATCAGACGTGGATAAATGAATGTGTTTCTTGATTTCATTAATTGATGATTTACAATATATAGTATTTACAGAAATATTTACCTTGCTACAAACTAGGTAAGTAATCAACATAATTACAACAGGAATATAATTCTACCTAAAATAAGAGATATACAATTAATATAAATATTCTTTTAGTGGAGACAAAAGCTAAGCCGCCGGCAATAACCAAAACCAAAACATGGGAGAGAGAGTGTAGAGTAAAATTTTAGACGTTGGCTAGAGCTTATCTTTATTTTGAGCCTAAAGACTATTTCATGCCATTTGCTTAAAATTGGGCCTTTTGAGCTTTTTCTTTTTGCTGATCATCACACCATGTCATTTTTCCTTTTGAGTTGGTTTTCAAGTTGAATAGTTTGTTATATATATGAAGCGGGATTATTTCATAATGGAAAGTAAAAATGAGTTTGAAGGTTTTATATATTAAAAGCTTTAGTATTTCAATTTTATTAAAACTTAAATTCAAAATTAAGTAAGCGTGTTCGTTCATGATATAAATTGCCTCTTTCGAATATAGTCTTCTTCCAATTCTATAAATTCACGTATTTTTCATGAAGTAGCTAAGTTAATTTACAATATATGGTGACTTTGTCATATTCTGGGAGACTTGTTTATATTTTTTCAAAAAGTATTTGTAGAATATATATTTAAGTACTTCAATCTCAAAATCTAAAAGGAGGACTGATTTTTTAAAAAATCTTTTTGGTGACCCAATTAACAAAAATACAAATAATGAATCTACAGTATATAATTGATCTGTACGGACAAAATGTGAAAAGAATTTAGAGTAACATACTTTAGTTTAGTGACAGAGACAAGATATCAAACATAAAAAGATTCTATTGAAGAAAAGTGGAAGCATGCAACTTTTTATCATGACTTTTCAAACTTTCAAAGTTGTAGCAGGAAAAAATTGGTGCAAAATTGGAAAGTTTTGTGAATGCCGGCCCGCCTTATTTTCAAGAAATTAAATTTGTAAGGAATTAAGGGTAACATGACAGACCAAATATAATTGTCACATCATCATCATCAAACTTTTGACCTAGCTACCTACCATAATTAGTTTGAAACCTAAGGATTTCTATTGTTGACCCTAATTCCTAACCCTACTCATTTAGTTATACCTAACTCCACACTTGGAGCTCTGTTGGAAAGCAAAGGAAGAGTGACACAAGATTGAAAATTTTTTCTGGATGATTTCATTGAATTTTATACATGTATTTATATAAAAATTGTAAAGAAAATCTCTATACTTGCTATTTTCCTATTGGTTGAAATTGTAACTAACTACATTGCTATGGAATCCTCATACACTTGTACCTATACTATGGATCTAATGGCTAAAAATAATCCAACACATTTTAAGTTGAATCAGTGTGTATATTTGCTAGTATGCATTTGGGCCGAGCAACAATATTCTCAGCTTTCAGACTCACCCCAATCATCTCTTCTTTATTTTCTATCCAGTCTTGCCCAATACTCTCTTTAATTGTGCAACGATCAGACCCTTTTCCTCTTTCATTCTTTTTATTCGAAATAAGGGTTTCCCCTCTTCTTCTTTGATAATCATAGAATCCATGGGAGAAACTTGAGAAATCTGTGAATCCTTGCTACAGTGAAATGTGGTATATCCTGCATGTATTGACTTAAAAATTGCACTGACAAATCAGGTCTTGTGTGTGTTAAGTAGTTGAGTTTTCCAATTAGCCTTCTGTAGGTTGTAGGGTCATTGATCAAATATACATATTCAGATGAGAGCATTGTTGTAGGATCAAGAGGAGAGGACACCAGAGGTAAATGTGAAACATCAAACTCAGAAAGCAACTCTAGTGTAAACTTCCTTTGAGTTAGCATGATCACATGATCTTCCCTGATCATTTCAATACCAAGGAAATAATGCAAATAGCCAAGATCTTTAAATTTAAACTTTTCATCAAGAAATTGCTTCAATTGTTGTAATCCTGAAGAATCATTTTCTTTTAAGATAATGCCATCCACATAGACTGCCACAATAACAATTAAATCACATGATCTCTTGCTAAAGACTGAATAGTCATTTAAGGAAGTAATAAAAACACTAATGTTGCTACAAGTCTGGCATACCACTGCCTAGATGCTTGTCTAAGTCCATATAAAAACTTCTTTGATTCACAAACATGATTAGGACTTGGTGAATTCATGCCTGGAAATTTCATGTATACCTTTTTATTTAGGTCTCCATGTAAAAAGGCATTATTCACATCTAGCTGAAAAAGATCCCATTTTTTCTTGACAACAATAATCAAAATTGGCTTGATTATTGTCATTTTTACCACTGAAGAAAAGGTCTTAGTGAAATCAATCCCCTCTCTTTGAATGTCCTACCTTACAACCAACCTTACCTTTAATTTTTCAATACTCCCATCTGATTTATGCTTTACTTTGTAAACTTATTTACAAGGAAAAACTCTTTTCCCTTTAGGCAACTCCACAACATCCCATGGCTGGTTTAGTTCTAGAGCCTCAACGTTACCACCATGGATGTAATGTGACGATTGCAAACCACAATTAATTTAAGCGCTTCTCTAGTCAAAGATAGTATAGTATATAAATCGTCTTCACAGGGATTGGTATAAATAATTACTCAAACAAAACTTGCTTAATATTATTCAGGTGATCAAAACTTGAGTTTGTTGTGGTTACAAACCAGGATTATCGACTACAAGGTAGTTAAATACAATTGAAAATGAAAGCAAAGGTTACTATTAATATGAGAAGTAAGGGTAGTTGACAAGACAGATGCAAGATTTTATCAATTAGCTTCGATTCGTTTTATCATTCTCTTCTATAATTTATTGAGTCTTTCGAATTCAATAAGTAATTAGTTTACTCAAGAATATAATAAACCTCTTTTGATTATTTATTCAAATTTCACAAATTAAACTAATGCAAGCCCCGATAATGTTCAAAAACTATGGATAGAAATAGATCTTCGGACGACTTCTCATGAATATCATAAGCTTATAACTCCAGATAAATCATTCAAGAATATCTTTCGATTACTTAATTGGATTATTTAATCAGGTGCTAAATCAAATTATATTAAGATAATTTATAGAACACTTCTTCTTGCGATTAAAGCATCCAAGAATATCCCAATAATCAAATAAAATTATTATTCATGAGTTCAAGACTAGTAAAAGGCCTTGTGTTCATATGCAAGAAAATATTAAAGGTTTAGTCTAACGGAAAATATCTCTAGAATATTTTCCTCTCTTGGTTCAACCAATAATTTAAGAACTTTCGATTACTTAGAAGAATCACCAATTAAAACCAAATAAAATAATGTAAAGATATTCACCAAACTATTTCTCTTTCTATTAAATAAGATAGTAAATAACTCTGTAATTCAATTCAAAACTCCATTAACGAATTCAGACAATAAGTCAAGAATCAAATCTAAAAACGTCAATAAATACATCATGTCTGTCAACCAATAAGAAAACTACTCCATAATAGAATAAAAGAAGATAGAAGTAACTAGAAAACATTACAACCGACAATTGATCCAAACTCCCGTATTAAATTGAATCGTAATGAAAAATAACAAATTCGGCCGTCAAATCCCCTTCTAAGCTCCTCCAATGCTCCCTAGGTCAACAATCCTTTCAAAAGCGTGTTTTGGGTGTATTTATAGAATACCCCAAGTGTCCGGATGAGATTGCCCTTAAAATTTGGAAAACAAAAAACCCTGCCCGAAAAAAGCCTGGCGCCCGCGCAGTGTCCCGCAGAAGGCCAAATATTTTGCAACCTTATTTTTGTCCGTTTTCTTCACTTTTTAGCAAGCATAATCGGTCCTTGAACCCTGAACTCCATCCCGATTTGTATGTTGAACTTCTACTCATACTTCAAAGTCTTACAATCTCCAATTTAAGCTTCAAACATGATCGTTTACTCAGAAACAAGTCCTATACAAGAAAACACACATAATAAGTATAAAATATTAACATTATATCTCAAACATGATTAAACTGTAGCAAATAAAAGGCAAATTATAGCTAAATATATGTATTTTTAGACTACCATCATAATGCAGCTTGAGTAAAACTAATGGGTTCTACTATATTTGAAATAAAATTGAAAACTTGTTGATTTCCTAAGGATAAGGCTCCAAAAGGATAGATTGGTGGAGACACATAAGAGAAACAAGCTGAAGATAGGTTTGTTAAATACAAACTACCACATATATAGTTGTTGGAAATTTGTCTTTGGCAGGGAGGTGCGTCCACCCATGTTTAATGAATTAAACACTAGTGTTCTGCATGTTGGAGACTTTGTCTCTTCGCACATGCATAATCTACTAAGTGAGTAGATGACCGTAGGGCCAAGAATCGTCAAATTTCGTTGAAAAATGAAAGAGATATTGGTCCACGAAGTAAGGTGTTTGAGGCATGGAAATATGGTGTGGGACAAATCTACCACATCGGTGGGAAAATGAAGAATTGCTCTCTTTATAAGTCTCTAAAGTGGTAAAGGGTTTGGGACCCCAAGGGGTATCCCATGTGTTTAAAGGAGGGAGGACCTAGATGTGCTTGGGTTCGAGGTTAAGCCCACACGCGCGCCACCGCCGCCCGTCCGGTCCGGGCTGTGGGGACTTTCTGATATTATCTTTTTGGACCCCAAATTGCTTAATATTTACAGTTTAGTCCCTAGAGTTTCTGGAAAGTTGATTTTGGGAGTGACGGAAGGCAGAAACTTTCTGCCTACCGTTTGGACTGTTTTTTGGAGCATTAATCAGCCATTACTTGGCTGTTAATTACTCCATAAACAGCCTTCCTTCAATGACCATCATCAACCTCTCTAATGGCATTAAACCTGCCAATAACAGCCCTCTCTAATGCCTTTAACAACCCTGTTTGGCAGTTGAGGAGTCCATCTTCCACGCTATATATTGATGCCTCATTTGGCTCAATAACGTGATATAATAATAGCAAAAACAGACACGAAACAGTGACGAAAAACACTGCAAAACTGTGAAGAAAAACAGTCAGCAAACACACACATATACACAACAGAGACACACTATACATAGAGACAAAACAGAAGAGAAAACAAAAACTCTTCATTCCTTTTCCATTTCTTCAGCAAGTCGATTCGTATTGTTTTTCTTCGTCAGACTCAACCTATTTGCTTTGTAGCGTTGAGATTAAAGTGTTGTTTTATCTTGGGAGACTATTGCCCGCTAACGTAAAAGCATATCTACGGGGCAATCTTGTCTTAAGGACAGAATGCAATCACTCGACTCAACACAAAACGTTGTAACCATCCAGATTTAGTTATTTCTTGATTTCAGGTTATCAAGATTCAAGACACAACAAGCTTGCGGCAGTTATTAACATTGACCTATTAGTTTATTCTTTCGAACACTTGTAATATTTATTTACTTCCCGTACTGCTTTACTACAATAGTAACCAACAATAGTCATATAGATAAGAAAGTTTCTTATATTGTCTAGAAGTTCTTCTAGGAGGAATAGGATCAGGAAGATGTTGTGAAGGTGATATAGCACCTATTTCAGGACTAGAAACAACAGGTGAAAGAATATGACTATTGAAATGACTGGATGAAACAGGTGCATCTTCCATCATGACTATTGGTGCTGGACTAGGAATATAATCAGTAGTGCAAAGAAGGGATTGAGATAAAGGAAAAATAGTGTCAGAACTGATAGGAACAGTTGCCTTAGAAGGGTAAGTATCCTCATGAAAAATTACATCCCTAGAAATAAAAAAAATTATTTTGAGATCCAAAAGCTTGTATCATTTTTGTCAATAGGGGTAGCCTATGAAAGCACAAAGGATAGCTCAAGGAGTAAACTTTGATCTGCTATGTGCCAGTGTTGAAGCATAACACAAACATCCAAAGCACCTTAAGTTTTGATAATCAGAAAGTTTCTTAAAAAAAATTCGTAGGGTGTTTTTCCATATAGAACTCTAGATGGATATCTATTAATTAGAGAAGTGGCTGTCAATAGACACTCATCCCAATAAACAATGGGAAGATGTGATTGGAATAGCTCTTGATGTTTCTAGCAAGTGTTTATGTTCCCTTTCCACAATCCCATTTTGTTGTTGGGGTTGCTATGCAAGAGGTTTGGTGTAGGTACCTTGGGATGAAAAAATTCAGATGCAACACTTTCCCTTTCTAACTCTAAGGCATTATCTAACCTTATATGTTTGACTTTTGAGTTGAATTGTCTTTCTATCATGTTGAGGAATTATTTTAACATGACAAAAACATTTTTCTTAGAACTTAGCAAATAGGTCCAAGTTGCTCTACTAAAATCATCCATAATTATGAGAAAGTATTTGTATCCATTGTAAGTTATTTTATTACTGAGTGGAAAAAAGAGTATGGGTTGTCTTGTAAAAGGGCAAACATCATATTCACAATCAGAAATAGATTTTAAAAAAAGTACTAAGATTCTTCATTGATAAGAAATGCATATGCCCAAACCTTACATGTCATAACTTGACATTGGACTTGTCCATAATTGAAACTAAAACAAAAGCAGAAACAACATTTGACTTGTTCTTAATTGAAACTAAAACAGAAGCAGAAATACAATTAGGAAAACTAGAAACTAAGAAGGAAACTACATTATCGAGGAAGCTCTTAGGTTGACTACTTGAAGAAAATAACTGATAAAGACTTTGTCTAACTTGACCAAGTACCAAAGACCTCTTCACTGAAGGAGCCTGCAAAACACATTGAGTGAAAGAAAAAAATTATCAGATATTGTAATTGAGTGCACATTTTATGAATGGATAAAAGATTAAGCTTGAATGATGGCACAACCAGGACAACATGAACAATAAGATTAGGTAAGAAAGAAACACTTCCTGCATGAGTGACTTTCACCTTGGATCCACCAGGAAGATGTATGTTAACAGGAAAGTGAGTATTTTAGAATCGAAACATATATGTTGAGTGGCCCCTGAATTTAAGATCCAAGGGTTAGAGTTTATATAGATTAAGCAAATGATAGATTTATTGAAGGCATTGCCAGTAAGGGTAGCATTAGCATTAGCATCTGAAGTTGCCTGATTCATCTTGTATTATTTCAATATTTTCACTAACTCTCCAATCTGATCAGGATTGAGTTGGTTCATGGCCTCATTGGAAAGGTTGTGTGAATATCCAGCATTGTCGCTATGTTGTGCAATGTTGCTTTTCACACCCCTCTGAAAACCTATAGATCTTGTGAATTTAAAGTCAGCAGGAAAACCAATAACTCTATAGTCTTTATCAACAATATGTCCTGTCTTCTTGCAGTAGGAACATACTAGATCATTTTTATTTCCTCTGAACTCAGAGATCTGAGACTTAGAACTGGAATATTGTGCCCTTTGATTGTTGTTGTTGCATCCATAAAAGATGAGTTTTCATTTGAAAAATGTGAATGAATAGACACCTCCCTTTGATTCTTATCATGTATGAGGAGAGCATATGCTTGACTAATTGGAGGGAGAGGACTCATCATAATAATATTACTTTTAACAGCTGCATAGGTGTTATTCAGTCCCATAAGGAACTGAATGAGCCTCCCATCTAGAACAGATTTCACTATTTTTCCTTACCCCCCCCCCCCCCCCACACACACACAAGAACATGACACCTTGTTTTGGCATACAAAGTATCTAAATCATCCCATAATGCTTTTATCCTTATGTAGTAGATAGCAACATTGTTGGAACTTTGAGTTAAGTCACTCATTTCCTTTTGTAATTTGATATAATTTTGCACCATTGGGCTGTCCAAATCTTGCTTCAAGATCGTTCCACAGATCTTCAATAGATTTGGAGTAAATAACACTGTCAGATATTTCTTTTGACCTGAAATTGAGCAACCAAGAGGTCCCCATATCATTGCATTTGTTCCAAAGTTTGAAATCAGTGTTGTTGATAGATGGAGATATGATGCTTCCATTAATGAAGCCAACTTTGTTCTTGGTTGATAGAGCAATCAGTACTGAACTCTTCAATTCACCCTATGCTCTTTCTTCAAACTAACTCTACCAAGGACATTCCTGGTGAGTTTGAAGGATGGAGGTAGTATGGGCAGCTGTTATCCATGGGAGTAGATACAACAGTAACAGGATCAAGGATATCGATCATATTTGAAGAAAAGATAACGAAAAATAGAGAACAATAATGTAAGCAATAACAATAAGAAAATATTGAGTAGAAAATAGCGAAGGAAGACAAAATAAGAAGTCGGATTTCAACCTTGCTCTGATACCATGTTGGAAAGCAAAGGAAGAACGACACAAGATTGAAAAAAAATTCTGGATGATTTCATTGAATTCTGTACATGTATTTATATAAAATTGTAAATAAAATCTCTATACTTGCTATTCTCCTATTGGTTGAAATTTTAACTAACTACATTGCTATGGAATCTTCCATTCGTACTGTACACTTGTACCTATACTATGAATCTAATGGCTAAAAATGATCCAACACATTTTAAGTTGGATCAGTGTATATATTTGCTTGTATGCATTTGGGGCGAGCAACAATATTCTCAGCTTTCAGACTCGCCCCAATCTTCTCTTCTTTATTTTCTATCCCGTCTTGCCCAATACTCTCTTTAATTGTGCAACGACCAGACCCTTTTCCTCTTTCATTCTTTTCATTCGAAATAAGGGTTTCCCCCCTCTTCTTCTTCTTTGCTTCTTCTTTGATAATTATAGAATCCATGGGAGAAACCTGTGAATCCTTGCTATTTTCAACAAGCTCACTTTCTGGTGTTTATTTTTTGGAAATTTGTTGCGGCAAAACTTAGGAAAAAAAGTTGTTTCTTTGATTATTTTTGTTTTAGGAAAATATTTGCAAGAAGTTTTTAGAAAAAAATGAAGTGTATATACTGATAGTGTAATCAAACTTTTACACCAATGCTGTACTTAAGTAAACCTATTATATTATTATGTTACTTTCCATTTTGTCTAGGTCATCAATCAGACTTATTAAATAGAGCCACACCTACTTTTAAATGATTGATTGTGTAAATACTATTTAAACGGGAGAATTGCACAGATGCATAATTTTAGGATCACTATTTAAATTATATCCGTAGTGCATGAAAATTTACAAGTTTACTCATTTTGAAATAACTTCTACTGTGATGTTTAAAGTTTTTATATGTTTGAAATCCAAGCATATATGATTGAAGTTCAATTTTTTTTAATTTCAGGCACATATGGTTGAATTGTGCAGTCATTTTTGCCTCAACTTTAACCATATATGGCTAAGTACAGATATTTTTACCTGAACTTAAGCTAATTGTGGCTGAATGCATTCATTTTTGCCTGAAGTTCAAGAATTTTTATTTGAAGTTAGGCATTGTTAATTAACTTCAGACACCACATGTATAAAATTATTCTAAAGGGTAGACATGCAAAAAGAATTAAAAAATGGGCTCAGATCAAATAGTATTATTCTGAGGATTTTGTTTACTAAGCCCTAAAAGTGATAAGTTGAAGATTTAAGCTAGTATATGAACTCAAAACGGAAATTTAATTATAGATTTTGACTCATACGGGTATGTGTGACATGAATATGAATATTGTTTCAAGGTTGAACATGTGCTCTTTGGGTTAATTTTGACCTAGACCACATATTAAATTATGAAATTGAATTCAATATCTTTTTTTTGACCTTATAGAGTAATTTCTTGAATAGATTGGAGTCGTTTGATAGATTTCGAATGCGGTAAATATATTTGGAAGGTTAAAATTTCATCTAAATATAGATGAATTAAGACTTTAACCAAGGGAATTTCTCTAAATAAACAATGTTTTATATGAATTGTATCTATATATTGAGGGTAGCTATATATGGAGTGACGATGATATATTCTATTATTGATAGCTTACTGGTTTACTTGATTGCTAATTATTGTGCATTGCTTATCATATATTTGTCGTGATTATTTGTGCATATATATATATCATGTATGCCTTGTTGATGGCTTAAGTTTATTTACATGTTAGAAATGCCTTATTTATCTCTCTACACACGTTAGTTGTTTTTCATCTTTGATTACCCAATAATTTCGACAAGCACAAATTTTGCTTTTTATAGGATCAAAAATTCTTTCACAAAATAATCAATTCTTTTTCGATTTATTAGTTTTATAAAGGTTGAGTTGTATATGACAATGCACTATGCTCTTTCTATACTGCTCCTTGTTTTGTGATATGCTATATTGTCGAGTTGTATTATAGATGTTGGGAACTATTGATAGTTCGGTTTGATGTACAAAGATGGGAACTATTGAGAATCTGGTTGATGTTGGAAATTTGCCTTTGGTGGGAGGTTGCGTCCACCCATATTTAATGACTTAAACACTAGGGTTCCGCATGTTGGAGTCTTTGTCTCTTCACACGTGCATAATCTACTAAGTGTGTAGATGACCGTAGGGCCAAGGATCGTCAAATTTCGTTAAGAAATGAAAGATATATTGGTCCATGAAGTAAGGTGTTTGAGACATGGAAATATGGTGTGGGACAAATCTACCACATCGGTGGGAAAAGGAAAAATTGTTCTCTTTATAAGCCTAAAAAATGGATAAGGGTTTGGAACCCCAAGGGGTAACCCATGTGTTTGAAGGAGGGAGGACCTAGGTGTGCTTGGGTTCGAGGCTATCCCCACACGCGCGCCGCCGCCGCCCGTCCGGTCACGGGTCACGGGCTTCTTCTGACATTATCTTTTGGACCCCAAACTGTTTAGTATTTACAGTTTGGTCCCTGGAGTTTCAGGAAGCAGCCAGAAAGCCAACAATCTATTAATCACCTCTCCTTCTCCAAAAACACTATATAAACTTCTGAAACAGATTTGAGGTAAATAGAGAGAGGACGAAAACAAGAGAAAATCAGTCCAAAAGTGACCAACAAAAACAGAAACTCTTCCTTCATTTTTCCTCTAAATCAGCAAGTCGTTTCGTGTTCGTTTTCTTCATCAGAATCAACCTATTTGCTTTGTAGTGTTGATTAGTTGCTATTTTATCTTGGGAGACTATTGTCCGCTAACGTAAAAGCATATATAAGGGAAAATCTTGTCTTAAAGACAGAGAGTCATCTCTCGACTCAGCCACAGTTGTAACAATCCAGATTTAGTGTTTCTTGATTTCAGGTTATCAAGATTCAAGACTCAACAAGCTTGTGGCAGTTCTGAATATTAGTTGTTTGTTCATCTTTTCGAACACTTGTAATATTTATTTACTTCCCGTACTGCAATTATATCCAACAAATTTAAGACAAGATTTGTATTAGCGTTTGAAAGATGGTTGTCAACAATCATGTGACCAAATCTGGCTATGGCTGTGGTTTTCTGGTAGAAGACATTTTTGATTATGCTGTTGAAGGTCAATGTGTTTATGGTGTCACCGCTCCTGAGAGTGGTGGGTACAAGCACCCACGAGAGGCTGAGGATGTCAACTGGGATAAGAGGAGAAGACTGAAGATGTTGTTCTATCATGTAGCAGAAGGCCTATATCTGTCCCAGACAAAGGATCTGAATTATGGTAAGGAGGAAACAGACACTCAGTCCGACGAAGAGACTGAAGTGGGCCAGAATCCGAAATTGGGATAAGTAATTTTTCTTCCTTGTCAAAAATAAGATTAAATGATGTCTGATTAAAAAGGGCTTAAAGTAAGGAGGAATATGAAAATGTTTTTCGAAATAAATTATATTCCTTACGCTTTAAAATCAGAAGTTTAATCTCACCTTCCCTCCCTGTTTAAAGATTGGACTTTGTAAATGACTTAAAAGATCCGTTCTTCTGAGTGTAAATATTAAAAGTGTGTAAAGTATGTTCGCACATACGAGGGAGAAAGATCCACTGACTGTGCGAAAACTGTTTCCACTCTTAAGCAAGCACCAAGAATTGTCTAGGTACCAATCTCAATGGAAGAAGACTAAAAGATAATGGCTTATCTTAAGACGTTGAACCTGTCACACTATTTGACAGAAGATCCTTCATTTGATAGGATGATATTGGACACTTAGTCGTACAAAGCCTACGGGCGACTGGAGTGGACCAGAATTCATTTGATAGGATGATATTGGACACTTAGTCGTACAAAGCCCACGAGCGACTGGAGTGGACCAAAATTTCCAGAGTCTTAAATAATCTGAAGGCCAGAAGAAAGGCAGAAAAGTAATGGACACCTAGTGAGGTGGGTCAGAGTTTCCAAGTCTTAAATGATCTGAAGGCCAAAAGAAAGGCAGAAAAGAATTTGGACACTCAGTCTGCCAAAGCAACTGGAGTGGGCCAGAATATCCATATCACATATGATCCGGTTACGCCCTAACCACGGGCAAGAGGTTGTTCATGTGAAGCAACGCCACCTCTAAAGTAGAAGGGGTTGGAGAGGTTGTCCTTAAAATAGGACTTCAGGGAATGAGATCACTCTAAAATGAGGTGATACATGTCCCAAACTTGGTTTAAGGGACGCTGTTTTGAGACTAGTCCAACATGTCTGTAATAACTAAGAATGGTACAGAATGTCTGTAGCTAAATGAATGATATATTTGTAATCTGTACATATATGCCATCATAGATTAAGACACGTTAAATAGAAATTCATTCAAAAGATAACGAAGTTGAGATTGTTGCCTTTTGTCGACATAAACCCTCAAAATAAATGTGAGGTAGGCGAAGAGGCAAAATCACCTTTCCATTCCGTCAAATGAATAGCGAAAGAAGCACCGCTCCTCTAGAACTTAGTCACACCTACATGAGTGATTTGAAGTTTATACAAAATAGAGTGGGAGACAAGTTCTTTGTGACCATCATTGATGATGGTACAACGTATTGCATCATTTATTTGTTAAAAAAGCAAAGATGAAGTTGTTGGAGTGGATAAGCACTACAAAGCAGAAGTTGAAAATCAACTAAGCCTACGAATTGAGGAATTCATAGTGATAAAGGGGGAGAATGTGAAACACCATTTATCAAGAGACTGCTCCTTACTCACCTCAGTCTAACGGTGTTAGCCAAACGCAAAGTCGTACGCCCAAAATTTATGGGGCAAGGCGATCCTCACCGCTAATGCAATTTTCAACAGAACTACGCATGAGGATAAAGATAACCCTCCGTGTGAAACATGAAAAGGATCCCACTTACAAATGTAGTGTTATGGGGTGGCTTGGTAGAGGTTAGAATACCGAAACAGGTCATGTTGGACCTAAGACTGTAAATTGCATATCTACTGGATCTATAAATAACAGTAGTGATTATCGCCTCTTGGTGTCAAAGAATGTTGAATTCTTTGAACATAACTTTTCTTGAGAAGGAAAAAGAAGTAATTGCTCGAGGTTAACAAGAACCCGCGAGTGTATGACTGTCCGAAACTAGACGTTCCGTATCTACAGGACTCGAAAGTTGCTGACTATCCAAAACTTAATATTCCAGATCTACAGAACTCAGGGGTTCTAGATGTTGAACCGAGAAAGAGCAAAGAAGGGATAAAGACTTGTTCCAGGCCTTCTAGCTTGTATGGTTGAGAATGAACCATGGACAATTAACAAAGAATTGTCATCTCCAGAAGCGCTGCTTTGGAAAAAAGCTACATAGAGAAATAGATTCCATCATATAGAACCATACTTGTGTAATGGTTGACCTTCCTCCGGGAAAAGAATCTTTGGGTTGTAAAAGAGGATACTCAAATTGAGTACAAAATAGATGGATCTACTGTCAAGTATAAGGCCTCGGCTACTTGTACATGTGCTGCCTTGTGCATAGCTTAACATCAGGGCCATTGCAGTCTTGCATGACATGGATGTTGAAACAGTCTTCCTAACCGGAGAGTTGGATGGGAAGGATCAGAGTTGGTTTGTTGGACTGTTGGGATTCTTCCTGAACTTTTATTTTGGTCCCTGAAATGTTTACATTTTGGTCCTGGAAGTTTCAGGTAAAACAGAAATAATAAATCTAACAACAGAAACATTGACTCTGAAGTTAGAAAGCCAACAGTTTGAAAACCAACAGTCTGAAAGTGGAAGTCATATTGAAATAAAAGTCTCGATATGAAAGATATGAGTATCACATATGATATGTTATGAATTGGGATTTCTAAGACATCTAACGGACTGGTCTAACTCCAAACTCAGTTGTGAGATAGTTGACAGTCTCGTTGAAGCCACCAATGGATATGAATCTTAGAACTGATT
The DNA here is from genome assembly GCA_029783415.1 of Anisodus acutangulus. Taxonomy (NCBI): domain Eukaryota; kingdom Viridiplantae; phylum Streptophyta; class Magnoliopsida; order Solanales; family Solanaceae; genus Anisodus; species Anisodus acutangulus. The sequence goes on from CM056492.1 coordinate 16,875,461, forward strand.
AGAATCATGGTGCACCCATATACAAGGAGTGATATGTGCAGGTCACATGTAGTTCAATGTATGTTACACACTACAACCGACCTGGTATCGGCCTACAAAATAGATCAGTTGAACTAAGGTTCACTCGTAATTTTAATAAATGATCAACAGAAGGTGTTAAGTCGGATATGACGATATCTGAAATATTCGCTTATCTATGAATTATGGTATTCTGGATTTCCAGATGTTCTGGGAGAACACATTGATGCAAACTGGACATCAGATATGAAGAACACCAAAGGCACAAGTAAATGTGTAAGGTGGGTCTTGGAAAATCCTCTAAGCAAACTTGCATCGACTGATTCATGATGGAATCAGAGTTTATCACTTTAAACAAAGCATGAAAGAAGTTGAGTAACTTCACGACTCCTTAGAGGACGTCCCTTATTGGGAGAAACCCGTGCCTTCAGCAGTTATACATTGTGGCTAGCCGGTCGACTTCAGAAAGGTCACAGATAACGGCGTCTGGAAATATCTGTTTGAGACATAAGACCATATGACAATTGATCATCATGGGTGACACTTCCTTGATTACTAATCAAAGGATATAGCAGACTCTTTAACTAAGGAATTACCCGAAGATCAAGAATACTGCATGTATAGAGGAATGGGCTTAAAACCCAAACAATACGAACCTTTGCGGTGGTAACCCGACCATACTGACTGGAGATCCCAATAAGTTGGTTCAATGGGAAAACTAAGCTGTAAAAAGGTTCAGTTGAGCGCTTCGGTGGAAGCAAGAGCACTTCGGATAATGATTTCTGTAAGGAAACATGAATCCAAAGTTGTTTCCGCGATAAACATTAAAGTGCTACCTGCATGGTGGGTAAAGTTTAAGCTTCCAAACCTTTAACGATCCTCAAACGGTTGAGGTTAAGGTTGAGGATACTTTTAATGATTCCTAACACTTGTGAAGTGGGGTATAGTAGGATACCTTGTAGGAGATCACATATTTAAGTGTGAGGATATGCCGCCTCAAATGAACGCACTTAAGAATCCAAGTGTGTCCACGGCCACAACGGACAGAACAATAAGAATGAAAATGAATAAGGGGAGTTATTGTGTTGGTATCATTGTCTTGGATTACACTAAACACGGATGGTTCAAGACATCACGTTCACCGCGTAGTAAGTAAGTCCGGTGGTATTCAACTAGAGAGGGTTCAAAGCAGAAACTACCTCTCCTGATGCAATATCTTTTCACTGAAAGATTGCTGAAAGTAGGCACCTTGTGTGTGCACCAAAATCTCTTCCAATAGGGGATTGTTAGAAATTTGCCTTTGGTTGGGAGGTTGCGTCCACCCATATTTAATGACTTAAACACTAGGTTTCTGCATGTTGGAGGCTTTGTCTCTTCACACGTGCATAATCTACTAAGTGAGTAGATGACCGTAGGGCCAAGGATTGTCAAATTGTGTTAAGAAATGAAAGAGATATTGGTCCACGAAGTAAGGTGTTTGAGACATGAAAATATGGTGTGAGACAAATCTACCAGATCGGTGGGAAAACGAAGAATGTGATTGTCACGACCCGACCCGACGGGCCGCGACTAACCGCCCTAATGCCATCATTATCCTGACCTGTTACACATAATCCAACTAACACCTAATGAGTCTGAAATCCGACAGCATAACGCTGCAATAACAACATATGCCAGGGTAGGCAAGCCGACAAGGCTGTCTTTACCCCCGAATGTACCTGCCTCCTGAGGAGTCACAACTAGCCAACACATACAACGGGCAAGCCGACAAGGCTGCCACTAGATAATATCATATATACACGGGGACACCCCAACACGGAGTACAATAGCATGACTGACCAAAACAGAGTTATAACCCTTACATAAGTACAACCCACAACTGTTTACAGACCTCTATATGAAGAAAAATGACATATGACGGGACAGGGCCCCGTCGTGCCCCTAAATATACATAAATCAAAATGAGGGGGTTCTGTACCAAAATGGTAAAGCTCTGGATCAAAGGAGCTTTCCAAACAGCTGCGCAGAAACCTAAATCAAAGGGTCACCAAACTGAGCACCTGTACCTGCAGGCATGAATGCAGCCCCCCGAGGAAAGGGGGTCAGTACGAAATAATGTACTGAGTATGTAAACATGAAATACTGCAAATGAGATCATAAGTAGCCAATGGATAACAAGAGGTCAGTATAAAAATCAGGATCCAAATCCAACTGTGCCATAAACAATAAAAGTCAGTTGTGCCTTTTAAAAATGAGAGTCAAGTCAAGAAAACATGAATCCATGTCCATATATATATATATACCTGTAACGTAACTCGGCACACTAATGCGGGACTCGGTGGAATCATATCATAACCCAGCCCATATTGGGACTCGGTGAAGTCATATCATAACCCGACCCATACTGGGACTCGGTAAAGTCATATCTCATCTATGGATCCATCCTACGTAACCCAACCCTCTATTGAGGGACTCGGTGAAAAATGCAAGGCTGTGCACGAACATAACCCGGCCCATATTGGGACTCGGTGAAGTGAAGTAATAACACTTAGCACGAGTAGATTTCATGAGTAACCATATGCAATCAAAATTTTCATTTGACTCCCAATAAAATCATTATAATAATGTCATAATAAACTCTTTACTGAAAAATCATAGGCACTTCTCATAACTAACATCTTTAGGAATTAAACTGTATAAGAATCATATACGTCCGCCGTACCTTCATTAAATAAAAATCATGCCAAAGAAAGAAGGAATAGTTCACATACCTCTTAGACGAACTAATCAACTCAATATTAGAGTACGTCTCGTTTTAGAACTTCAACCTATAATAATGGTAATACGTTCGTCAATTCTATGATCACTTGCATACTTTATATCAAATAACGACTTCCTATTCTATAAAAATTCGGGCAGCACTTCCATTGTTTATACATGTTTCCACAACTTCCAAATGAGGCTAATAACATTAATAGCCAAGCACCAATTAAGGGCACAACCAAAACAGCAACAAAGGGGATTTACACACCCACTTCTCATGTAAATTTAGCCTCTTAATCCACATTAAAACAACCCACAAAAATAGTCCATGTTCCAACAACAACGAGGGTAGAATGTGAAGTCTTTCTACACCTTTCTACACCCTTATTCCTTTAGGACTTACATTAGAAATTACCACACTTAAACATGCATAATGATAACTAAATTTTCAGCATTATAACACCACAAAATAGTCCCTAAAATAGTCCATATCCATCTCAACATGTCCAACGATTTCATGCAAGTTCTTGGCCACAACATGTCATAATTTCATAACTCTTCTCTTAACTCCTAAAATTCAATTCCATATTTCAATACTTCCATATAACTAATTTTAAACTTTAATATCAATGTTTCCTTTCAATTTCATCATGCAATTAGTGATAATAATAACAACAATAACCAACGAATCCAACAATCACCAAAAAAATATCCCAAATTGGCAACTAGCCCAAAATTGTCACATGCATTGTTTAAATTTCAAATTTTTCCTTAACACAAATTCATATCATTAATTCTAACAACATGCATTCCAATTAGATTATAGAAAGAAGAATTTTATACCTCAAATTTCATCCAAAACAGTCTGCACAGTTTGCTCACTGCCCGGGTCCAAAAATCCCCACTGTTTTCGTATTTCTTTCCCTTTTTTGTTCACTTCTTCAACTCCAATTGACATGCAAGTGTTCTACAATGTTAAGTCATCATCCCTACACGTTTTTCTTCCAAAATTTCATCCCAAAAATCTCGAAATTTCAAGGCAAATTCTCGGCAAGCAGTGGTTGTTTTTGCCACTGTTTTTGGTGTTGTTTTGGCTTCTAATTTTTGGTGAAAAATGTAGTCTAAGAAGAGGAGGTAAAAACCTTAAATTTGGTTATGGGTGGGGGGTTTCTCGGCTGGGTTTGGAGGAGAGAAGAGAGGAGAGTTATTGGTTAAGTTAGAATGAAGATGAAGAGGTGAGTGTAGGTTATAAACAAAAATCTGAATTTTTCTTATTACACTTCCCCCCCCCCCCCCAATTCTTCAATTAATAAATCTCAAACTCACTTCTTTTAATTTCCGAGAATTTCATAAGCCTCGTATCTTCAATGTCATAATTTTATAATACATTATTAACCCATATCAGGACTATACAATTTTATAAGTTTTCAACGTCACCCTCATTGTGACCAACATCTTTCCGGAATCACATCCTCTTGTATACTAATTTCCAGTATTTGAATCCTATTTCCTTAATCTTACGAGGTGTAACAGTGATATGGTTCCGAAGGATGAACCGGATATCTTTATAAGCCTAAAAATGGATAAGGGTTTGGGACCCCAAGAGGTAACCCATGTGTTTGAAGAAGGGAGGACCAGGTGTTCTTGGGTTCGAGGCTAGCCCCACACGCGCGCCGCCGCCGCCCGTTCGTCCGGTCAGGGTCACGGGTCGTGGGCTTCTTCTGACATTATGTTTTAGACCCCAAACTGTTTAGTATTTACAGTTTGATCCCTGGAGTTTCAGGAAGCAGCAAGAAAGCCAACAGTTTATGGCATTAAACTTCTGAAACGTTTTGCACTTACTACAAAACGTTTCTGGCCATGAATACACCTCTCTTAATCACCCTATTAATCACCTCTCCTTCTCCAAAAACACTATATAAATTTCTGAAATAGATTTGAGGTAAATAGAGAGAGGACGAAAATAAGAGAAAATCAGTCCAAAAGTGAGCAACAAAAACATAAACTCTTCCTTCCTTTTTCCTCTAAATCAACAATTCATTTCGTGTTCGTTTTCTTCGTCAGAATCAACATATTTTCTTTGTAGTGTTGATTAGTTGATGTTTTATCTTGGGAGACTATTGCCCGCTAACGTAAAAGCATATATACGGGGCAATCTTGTCTTAAAGAAAGAGAGTCATCTCTCGACTCAGCCACAGTTGTAACAATCCAGATTTAGTGTTTCTTGATTTCAGGTTATCAAGATTCAAGACTCAACAAGCTTGAGGCAGTTCTGAATATTGGTTGTTTGTTCATCCTTTCGAACACTTGTAATATTTATTTAATTCTCGTACTGCAATTATATCCAACAGTTGATACATAGATATGGCAACTATTGGGAGTCTGATTGTGATTTGGTAAATATTATAGAGTTTGATTTAGGATTGTTGAGTTCGTGAAATTATACTATTGATATGATTGATATGCATGTGTGTATTTAAATTTGTCCCTCCTAAGTCACCGACTATATATCTCCTTGCAGTGTGTATGATAGTTTGATTAAAATTGGTATATGATGGTTTGGGTAGCTGGTGAAATGTCTTGGTTAATAGAATTTAAATCTTTGTTGCATTTCGTGACTTTTAACTGCCTTGTGATTATTGTTTGAGTTGTTCATGCATAACTATTATGTTTATGTGAAAGTGGCTCGTTGAGTTGTATACACTGCGGTAGCATATTTCTTTATTGCTTTCTTATCATAATGCACATGTTAATGGAAAATATATATTTATGGTTTGACATTCGCCGCTACTTTAGAGGGACGATGTAGTTATTTACCGAGTACTCATCGTAGTCACCTTCCCCTTTTTCATGCACTCTATGTTGAGATTTTGATTCAAGTTTCAGTATAATCCAGGAGTGAGCATTAGATGGCTCTAATTGTATCAGTGGTAAGCCAATTGTCTAGTTCATATCACATAGGTTAATAGAAAACTACATTTTTGGTTTAACGCTCGCCGCTACTTTATCGGAAATGGTCGATGATACTGAGTATTCCCTGTACTCACCCTCCCCCTTTTCTACTCGATGTGCATACCCAGATTCGAGTTCCATTGTAATTCGGAAGTGAGCATTGATGGCTATTATTGTACTAGTGGTGAGTCCGTTGACTAGTAAAATGGGGTCTCACAACTTTCTTTTAAATTCATTAAATCTTGTTGTACAAATTTTTCTTTGTATGAATCACTCTTTAGGCCTCATTTATTTTCACAAGGTCTGAATGTGAATGATTTAAACATTAGGCCATTAAATGCATTTGTTCATATGAAGATCAATCACTTATTTGGCCTGTATAGATCTACGATCTTGAACAAAGTCTTTATATCATTAAGAGGTATTTTTGTGTGGATAATTTTCACCACCGCTCTTTTCACAATTACTAGCTACCACACAACCACCACCACTTTTATAAACCATCATCAGCCTTGCCAACCACTATCCACCACCACAACTACCTTTGTCATCACAACCACCACTTCTGCCAACCACTATTGTCAAGTCGCTACCACACATACTACATCCATCATTATAAGTATATCCACTACCACCGCCATCATTGTTGTCGCCACCTCCACCACCACTATCAACCACTACCACCACTGCGGCCAATCCCTACTACCAACCACCTCCACCATCATAACTAGCGCCACTATCAACTACCACCAGTACATAATCAATTAATACCACATTCTTCAGCCACTACCACACCACCATCAACTACTAATTAGATTGACCAACTCCACCATTACAACCACCACCACCACTACTAGCTGTCATCATCGCATCACCACTAGCTACAACACCAACCTACCTCCACCAGTACAACTATCACCATCACCATTACTAGACAGTAACACCCACCATCACCACCACCATTACTAGACACTAACACCCACCATCACCACCATCACTACTACAAATTCTCTTCACCAACACTAGCGAACATTTTATTTTATTTTTTTCTAATATTTAATTTTTTTTATTTAAATTATATATCTATTTTTATAATTCTAATGAAAACAAATGAGACCTTAGTTACTCATGATTTGTACTATTTGGTCTTGCATGGTATAGTTTGTTTCATATTGTAGTCAAATATTTAAAATTGGTTATTCAATTCATGTCTTATACTTCGACTTATCATCGATATAAGTTTAGACTATAGGTTTTATGTTTATGGTACTAATCACGATTAGAGTAATTTGGATGGGAGGGAGTATTTTGTCATAATGGAGGAGAATACCAATTTTGCTTACCTAGCAAGTTGCCATTTAAAGTGTTGTACCCCAAGTTAGAGATAAGAAAAGAACAAGCATAAATAATGGAGGATCAATCAAATGAGCAATATTGGCTGGCAAAATGTGACAGAGCTATAGCTAGATTGAGTATCTTATCAACTTTTAAGATCCCAACATATATAGCAAAAAAGGTAGCTAACGTCCCCAAGATATATCATATATGTACCACTGACCGTACTATATATATCTATCATACATATTCGGGACCAATTAAATTAGGGTTTAAGCTAAGGTTTTTATCTGATTCTTGTAACCCTACTTGACTCGTAAAAGACTCGAAAGTAATAAGTAACTATTAACATGTACAATATATTATACTCAAAATACTGTGTAATATTTAGTGACGTATAATATATTGTACACGTTAATATATTGTGTAATATTTAGTGATGTATAATATATTGTACACGTTAATAGTAACCAGTAATTTCTTATCATATACCACCAATAAATTCATATCTGAAACAAATAAACCAGTTAAAGTTCTCATAAGAAATACAAATATAGTAGTATTTTGAATATTTAAATCTTAAACATAGCGGTAAATGTTCCTTTTTTACAGAATTTATCTTTCTCTTGCCCTTAATATTAAAACAAAGGAAAAATAATTTGCTCAGAATCTCAAAAGAAAATAACTAAAAATATTGTTATTTATAATATAGTATAAAAGTATTTTGACTAGAAACTAAAAATATTATTCCTATATACTTATCTTTTACTACAAATACCAAATTCTAAACAATATTTTACTCCAACGTTGAATTAGTCTTCCAACATAAACAATTCTGATATACTAACAGTTGCATATCTTATCTGGAACTTAGAAATAAGTAAGTCCTTAAAAATGTAGCTTTAAGTATTTATTTTCAACTTGTTTTTATAATATAACGTTGAATTAAATACTTTTTTGTCAATTTGTTTTTCTTGAAAAAGAGAAAACTTGAACCAATTTTTTGTCCGACATGAATCCAGGCACCAGCCTCATTTTAATTTGGAAAAGATAAAATAGCAAGTTGGATTGTCGCAATGGATATAAGGACATTGCAAATTTTGGGGGTGTTCCCAAGGAATATATTGCAAAGATATCTGCATTGGTTCCCTCATCCTCATGTCATGATTTACCCAATTAACAATCAGTTAATGTTTTTTTTAAAAAAAAAGCTTTTACTCCAATTTAAAATAAACAACTATAGTTAGCTGATCCTTAAAATGGAATCATAACAAACTATTGAAAATTGAGGGGTAGTTTAATTTAACATAAGAGAATTCATCATCTATAAATAATGTAATTTTTCACAAAGAAAATTTGGGTGAATTCAGCCCCTCTAGTTTCGACCCTGGCTCAATAACATAAATATTATCTTCTATATTAAATATGCAAGATTCACTAACCAAAGGACTTTCTTTTCTCTTGAAATTTTACTTTTTCCGGCCTTCCTATTCCTCACCAAAAAAAGATCAAATAATTTATTCCGATGAACTATCTAGAGAAACATATAGGACATGGGTAATTTAAAATTATAATTTTTTCCTTTGAGAAAAAAATACTCATCCGTCTCAACTTATGCGATAGTGTTTGACTTGACACGAAATTTTAAAAATGAAAAGATTTTTAAAGTTTGAGGTCTAAAATGAATCATAGATTTCATTAAAGATAAATTAAATATATTGAAGTTAAATTGTTAGTACTAAATACAAAAATATGATATTTATTTTGGGACCGGGTAAAAAAAAATAGCATCAAACAAATAGGGAATGAGGAAGCCGTATGTGTAACTAACCAAGTGCTTATAAAGTAAAGGTGGCCAGTGGGCCGGGCTCGGGTCTGGCGGGGTCGGGGTCGAGGCTGGACGGGCGAAGGGGTCGGGTCTGGCGGGGTCGGGTCTGGCGGGACTTGCTCCAGTCCCGTCCCGATCCCGGTCCCGTTGGAATCGGATCGGGGCGGGGTCGGGGTCGGGGCGGGGTCCGGCGGGGGTTTTTTTTTTTTAAATAACATATGTATAAAAAAAAAACTCAATAAACAAGACAAGATAGTGTAATAAAAACATCCCAATGTTGTTTTTGTGCCTCTTATATTATTTAATAGACATATGATTTTTTTGTAATACAAATACAATTGTCTAAAATCTAAATTGCAACTTTGTGGTGTTGTCCAAAAGTTGCAAATTACATAATAAAATTGCATTTAAAAAAATTACATTCTCAAAAAAAACTGTTCTAATTGCTTGATGATTTCCCGTGGTTCTTCGGTTGGAATTGGTATTTGTTGGTCAAATTGATCTACGTCGCTTCCACCACCTTCGGATAAGATTTCGTTGTAGTTTTCGTCTTCTTCTTCGTTGATCTCCGGTTGACCGCACCTTCTCCGCTCCGCTCGTATCCAATCTCTGAATAATACTGCAATTTCCAAGTTGTCTCCGGCTAATGAGTGTCTGTGGTCTCCTATTTGATACCTGCCGGCAGAAAAAGCACTTTCAGACGCAATTGATGACGCTTGAATGTTCAAAACATCTCGGGCCATCAATGAAAGTGTCGGAAAGGTCTTCTCATTCCCCCTCCAGTATTTCAGCAAGTCTTCATGTCTATCTTCATTGATAACTTCTTGGTACTGCATGTAACCCTCGCAAAACAAAAATATCCAACTCGCTAATTTGGTTAGTAGTAGAGGTACGGTCAAGACATTCTATTTCTGAGGCTTTCAATACTAGCCGCAGAAACAACATGTCTTTTGTGAGGTTGTGTTGAAGATGAAGAAGATGGTATGGAAGCCGGTAAGTTACTAGCATTTTTTTATTGATAAAATTTATATATTTTTTGCATTGGTCTTCTACGCTAGACAACACTTCTTCTTCAGTTTGTTCAATAGGTGGTGGGTGATTTAGATTTTTGGGACTTGGAGGTGGTAGTACTTCTATACAATCGTAAATAGTTTCAATTAGTGATTTAGTATCGTCTATTTTAATAGTCGGATTTAATACAGAACCAATAATATAAATAGTGGGAATAGGAATAAAAAAAAAATTATTTTGACAAACATTTTTTTAATAGCTGCCTTATAAGCTGGTTTTTCCATATATTCACTAAGTAATAAAAATATTAGAGTTATATAAAACAACATAGTTGAAATAGTAGGATAATATATACAGGAAAATTCTTTTGTTGCTTGAAAAAATTTCTCTAAAAATACAATAAGTTCGGAAAATTTTACCCAATCACTATCTAAAATCATATCAGCTGGATTTTTATTATGAGAGTTAAAAAATAAAGTTATAGGTTTTCTATAGTCATAAGCAACAAGTAGTTGCTCGTATAAAGAATTCCACCTAGTGGATATTTCTTGTGGAATTTTTCTATAAGATAGTCCACAATCGTGACAAGTTTTTTTATATTCTTTTCTACGTTGTACTTTATTACTTTTAAAAATAAAGTTTATAGCAAATTGTATTTTACTAAGAATGTCTTCAAAAAGTGATAGACCATCCTTTACAATTAAGTTATATATATGGCACGCACATTTTATATGAAAATGATCTGGAAAAGATGGAGTTAAATTATTTTTTAAAATTGTAATTGCGTAATTGTTAGAAGAAGCGTTATCTAATGTAATAGTCATAATTTTATCGGTTATTCCGTAATAATGACACACTTGATAAATATTATCTGCAATAAAAGTACCGGTGTGCCTATCATCTATATATCTATACGCTAAAATACGTTTTCGCATAGACCATTTATAATCTATACAATGACAAGTTACAGTTAAATAATCATGGCCGTTAGTACTATGACTTATATCAGACGTGATAGATAATTTGCCATTAAAATGATATAATGAATATCGTAAATATTGTTGATATTCATGCGTGAATTTAAATACATCTCTCTTAACAGTTGATCTAGGAAAATCGTTAAAAGCATGATTATATATATCTCTAATGTAATGAATAAAACGGGGAGATGAGGGAAATGAAAAAGGCAAATCCTCCACAACAACTACTTTTGATATTGCTTCCCTATCTCTATGTTTATTGTATTTAGGGCCTACAATTCCCCTCGTCATAGGTTTAATTTGACCCTGTACTTGGTCCGGGACAGTATCAGTATGTGAACCTTGTCCCGATGGAGCGGGCGTTTGTGCACCCGGTTTTGAAGCCTGGTATTGGGCATACCTAGCTGGATGAGCCCTTGCTACGTGTCCCATTAAACCCCCGTCCCACCGTGACCTTTTCTAGTTTTAAATTTTAAAACATTTTTAAAATTTTTACATCTAGCTACTTGATTCTCTATGTCCCTACCTAAAAATGTCCATGCATATGATTTTAATGGTCGTTTTGCTGGACCTCGTCTCATACTAGGGGGAATATGAGACATTTCAGTTGAAGGTGCACTAGTGAGTGTGTTGTCATCTACATTAGTGGGTGTATCATCTAGATCATCGTCTAAATTAAAGTCTTCTTGAGTTCAGAAAACAGCTCCTCGTCTAAATCTAATGGTATTGTAGGAAAATGTTGAGTTATTTATAGTTGCCCCTACTAGAAGAAGCACCCTTACCCTTAAACATACCTCTTAATCCTTTTATTTTAATTATGATAATAAATAATTAAAGATAATAAAATTAAGTGCGTTAAATAAAATAAACAGACAATAATAATTTAATGAAGGAACGAATGTACCAAACGCCGACGTAACGTCGACGTGTAATCGAGAGGTTGAAAATTGAAACTATGCTCGATGGAAGATCCTCAAGCTAGTTGCCAACTTCACTCCCAATTCCCAAATGAATAAATAAAATTGAATATTTTGTAAATAATGTAGACTTGTAGAGAGATATATTGAGAGATTAGAGAGATTGTAGCAAGATTTGTGAGAAAGATGAAGAGAAAATGAGTTATTTATAGTTGGAAATTGGGTTAAAGTGTAAATATAATAACTTATGGGTTAAAAATAAATATTAAGGGGTAGGGGGGTTGGGGGAGGGGGGAGGCCTAAAATGGCTGTTGCCCAACGGCCAAAATCTAAAATGGTCGTTGGTGCAACAGTTAGATTTGCAAAGGGGGATAACTCGGGCGGGGTCGGGGTCGGGACGGGCTTGGGGCGGGGTCGGGTCGGGCGGGCCTGGGGCGGGGTCGGGTCGGGCGGGCCTGGGGCGGGCTCGGGTCTGGCGATAAATATGAATGAAAAAAGAAGAAGAAAGCGACCCAAAATATTTCACACTTAATTATGTCCGATCTTGTTTCCTTTTATTTTGCTTTTCTAATTTTTATTAAAAAAGAATATCTTGGATTTTTTATTGTATTTGATGAATCTCCTCTTAGCTTATAATTGGATTTTACTTTCTCTCCTCCCTCCCCCTTAATAATCACAATTATTTTTTAAAGCCAGCTAATTCTTTTTAGGTAACTTCACAAATAACTATAGTTTATGGGCTTCTAACCATTTGTAGCTACTTTTTTCACATTACAATTTGTAGCTACATTTGTTGGAAATTTACTGTGTGGAATTAAGTATATCCCATTAATTTATGACTCGAACAATTAGGGTCCGCACGTCGAAAACGTCGTTTCCACACACGTGCACACGTAGTGTCAATTATCACAAATTTTATTAGTTAAAGAGATATTGGTACGTATACGTTTGAGACATAGAATTATGGACGGTTATTGGCCAAATGACAAAGTATTCCACGTTAGTAAATGAAGGAAGAAGTGTACAAAGTGTAAAATGAAACGAGTCAGAAATCGCCGCGGAGCCGTGAAGGGCCGCGTCGCCACACCGTTGGAGGCGCGGAGCCTCCCAGGTAGCGCCGTGACGCAAATTGGTTGGCCAGTTACTGGAGCCGCGGCGCTAATTCACAGGGTCGTGGCGCTTCGGAGGCAGAAAGCTGCGACGGAAAGTTGGAAAATCTGACCTTTGGCCTGGTTTTGGAGCATTGATTCTCCATTACATGGCACATGAATTCAGCCATTATTTGGCTGAATGTAACCCCTCAATCAAGTGCAATTACATGGATATTGAAGGCCATTAGTTGGCTAGTTGAGGGGTCTTCTACTTACACTATAAATTGAGGCTTTTGGCTCAATTGAACTACACTAACACTTAGAAAATACTCCAGAATTTTCAGAGTTCATATTCTTCCTCTCTAGGAAAGTTACTATACTCAAATTTCTTCAAGAATAACACTTGAGTTTTCTTTCCTCATTTGTTAAGTTGTTGTTGTATCTTGGGAGACTATTGCCCAACACCGTAAAAGGAGATATACATGGAAATTTGTCTTAAAGACAGAGTGACATCACTCGACTCAGCAAATCACACAAGCAGTTTGTTAAGGTTTTGATTTCCAGATTTATTGTAATAGTTTGTTTATCCTTTCTACCATTATAATAGTTACTTACTTCCCGATACCTACAACAATTGTATCCCAACAACATTTAGGTAATTTGTGTGTATCTGAGTGTATTCGAGTGCATTTGAATACATTGTTAAGTTGTATCCAACCTTATTTGATTCCGCATGTATTTGACTGTTATGGGTTTGTCACGTTTCCTAACAGAATATCCTCCACAAGCTGGAGATGAAATGGACTCTTCGCCTTTTGAAACGGGTGAAGGGGGCCTAGGTATCCATTTCATTAATGGCATGAAGATGGTTCTTAATGCATGAAGTCATAGTGATTTTATGTGTAAGAATTACTTATTGAACTGCTTGTCAGACTCTCTCTACACGGTGTATTGCATCGTTGGCACTGCCAAAGAGTTGTGGGAGAAGCTGCAAAAGAAGTACAACGCACAATATGTAAGTACTAAGAAATTCATCGTTGGGAAATTTCTGAAATGTCAAATGGTGGATAGTAAAACAGTGATGTCCCAAGTCCAGGAATTCCAAATGATTCTACATCACCTGGATTTGGAAGGATTGAAACCAAATGAGCAGTTTTTTGTTGCATCATTGATTGAAAAGTTACCTCATTCGTGGAATGATTTTATGAGTTACTTAAAACTCAAGACAAAGTAGATGACCTTTGAAGAACTTATTATGAAACTCCAAATTCAGGAAGATAATAAGAAGGCCTTGCCTAGGGGTAAACAACCCGCTGAGGTAAAGGAAAATTTGGCTGAGGCCAAAGGGAACCCAAGCAAGAAGCGCAAGCTCCAGAAAGACGGCAAGATCCAAGCAGTGGAGAAGTTCAAAGGAAAATGTCACCACTGTGGGAAACCTGGTCACATGATCAAGGACTGGCGCAAGCTCAAGACTGAGCAACAAGAGAAGGCCAAGGCTAAGGACAAGGCACATGTTAACGTCGTCAAATACCAGTTTCTGGATGACAGAAGTTCTCAGCAGTGGTGCTATAAGCAAACCTTGTTGAGAATCTCATGCAGTGGTGGATCGACATAGGTGCTACAAGACACATTTGTTCCAATAGAGATGTCTTCTCCACTTATACACCAGTTACAAATAAAAAGTTGTTCATTGGAAACAACGCTTCCTCTAACGTGCTGGGGGTAGGAAATGTAGTCCTGATGATGACTTCTGGAAAGGAGCTCACTCTGAAGGAAGTGATGCATGTTCTAGAGATTAGAAGAAATTTAATTTCAGGTCATTAATTGGTTAATGCTGGTTTTAGGCTAGTGTTTGAGTCCAATAAATTTGTAGTCACTAAGAATTGAGCGTTTGTGGGAAGAGGATTCATCTGTGAAGGCCTCTTTAAAGTTAACACCATGTCTGTATTACGCACAAGGAATAATATTGAAGCTTCTTCTTCTTACTTGCTTGAATCCTCTAATTTATGGCATCATAGATTAGGACATGCCAACTACAAGTCCATTCAAAGGTTGGTAAAGTTAGAGTTGTTGCCGTCTATCGACGTAAACCTTCAACATAAGTGTGAGGTGTGCGTAGAGGCAAAACTCACAAAGCTTCCTTTTCGATCCGTCGAAAGGAATACCGCTCCTCTAGAACTTATTCACACAGATATATGTGATTTGAAGTTTGCACAAACTAGAGGGGGGAACAAGTACTTTGTGACATTCATTGATGAAAGCACAAGGTATTGTTACCTTTACTTATTGAAAAGTAAGGATGAAGCCTTTGAAGCGTTCCGACGTTACAAGGCAGAAGTTGAGAACCAACTAAGCATGCAGATTAAATCCATTCGTAGCGATAGAGGGGGAGAATACGGAGCGCCATTTGAGGAATATTGTGCCCAATCAAGCATTGTTCATCAAACGGCGGCTCCATACTCACCTCAATCGAACGGTGTGGCGGAACGTAAGAACCGCACATTGAAGGAAATGATGAATGCCTTGCTCATCAATTCTTGTCTTCCCCAAAATATGTGAGGAGAAGCTGTCCTTATCGCTAATACGATTCTTAACAGAGTCCCACATACGGGTAAGGACAAAACTCCATATGAATCATGGAAAGGAAGAAAACCCACCTATAAATATTTAAAGGTGTGGGTATATTTGGCAAAGGTTGAAGTACCCAAGCCAAAGCAGATCAAGATTGGGCCTTAGACTGTAGATTGCATATTCATCGGATATGCAAATAACAGTAGTGCTTATCATTTCTTAGTGCATAAGTCAGATATTCCAGATATCCACGGGGGTACAATCATGGAATGCACAATTCTTTGAAGATACATTTCCTAGAAAGGAAAAAGACATAACATCTCACAAATGAAGTTATGAACAAAGCTCTCAAGAACCGGGATTCGTTGATGGCCCGAATCTAGATGGTTTAGATCTAGTGGATCCCGAGGTGGCTGAATATCCGGAATCTAGTGTTCCAGATTTTCAGAACTTGGAGACTCCAGAGATGGAACTAAGGCGAAGTAAAAGGGCCAGGAAGGATAAATCCTTTGGTCCCGACTTTGTAGCTTATATGATTGATGATAAACCAAGGACAATTGCTGAAGCATTGTCAACTCTAAAGGCACCGCTCTGGAAAGAAGCTATTGAGAGTGAAATAGGCACCATTCTGCATAACCATACTTGAGAGTTGGTTGATCTTCCTTCGGGAAATAAACCGTTGGGTTGTAAGTGGATACTCAAACGGAAGTATAATGCAGATGGTCTATAGATAAGTACAAGGCCAAGTTGGTAGTCAAGGGCTATCGGCAGAAAGATGGTCTTGACTACTTTGACACATACTCCCCGGTGTCTAGGATGACGTCCATACGAGTATTCATTGCGATCGCAACGTTGCGTGACCTTGAGATACATCAAATAGATGTCAAGACAGCCTTCCTAAATGGTGATTTGGAAGAAGAAATCTATATCGACCAACCCGAGGGGTATGTGGTTCAAGGGCAAGAGAAGAAAGTCTGTCGGCTTGTCAAATCTCTGTACGGGCTGAAACAAGCCACGAAGCAATGGCATAAAAAATTTGATAGTACTCTACCATCGAAGGGTTTTGCCATTAATGAGTGTGAAAAATGTGTCCACATGAAAGGTAACTCTGACTCGTTTGTTATGATATGCTTGTATGTAGACGACATATTGATCACATGGAGCAGTCCTAGCATAATTCTAGAGATTAAGAACATGTTGAAACAATGCTTGGGCATGAAGGATATGGGTATCACATATGTCATCTTAGGGATAAAAATCTCTAAGACGTATGATGGACTGGTCTTATCTTAGTCTCACTATATCGAGGATGTCTTGAGAAAGTTCGAGATGTTAGACAGTTCGCCTATAAAGTCACAAATGGATAAAAATCAAAAGCTTGATAAAAATTGTGGTGCACCCATATGCCAGGAGCAATATGCACAGGTGATTGGTATTGATGTACATAACAAACTGCACCCGACCTGATATTTCTTACGCAATCAACAAGTTGGCTAGGTTTACCCGTAATCTGAGTGATGATCACTGGAAGCCGTTGAATCGGGTACTTCAATACCTGAAATACACGCTAACTTATAGGTTGCATTATTCGAGATATCCAGTTGTACTAGAGGGGTACAGTGATGCAAAATGGATATCTGATATAGAGAACACCAAGTCCACCAGTGGGTATGTGTTTACAATTGATAGTGGGAATGTGTCTTGGAAATCCTTTAAGCAAACTTACATCGCCCGATCCACGATGAAATCAGAGTTTATCGTTTTAGAAAAAGCATGAGAAGAAGTTAAGTGGCTTCATGACTTCTTCGAGGATGTTCCTTATTGGAACAAACTCGTACCTTCTGTAATGATCCACTGCGACAGCCAATCGGCTCTAGGAAGGGCACAAAATTCTATGTACAACGGCAAGTCTCATCATATTCGATAGAGACATAAGACCGTTAGGCAGCTGATCACCACGGGTATAATATCAATTGATTACATAAAGTCAAAGGATAACATAGCTGACTCACTGACAAAGGGCTTACCCAAGGATCAGATGTTGTGCCTGTCTAGGGGAATGGGCTTAAAACCCAAAGTATAAGGACCAATACGGTGGTAACCCAACCTTCTGACTGGAGATCCCAGGAATTAGGTTCAATGGGAAAACTAAGATGTAAAGGTTCAGTTGATCGCTTCGGTGGAAGCATGAGCACTTCGGATAGTGATTTCTGCAAAGAAACACCAAATCTAAAGTCGTTCCCGCGATAGACTATAAGTGTTATCTGCAGTGTGGGTGAAGGTTAAGTTTCCAAAACCTTTAATGATCCTCACCGGTTGAGGTTAGGTTTGGGGAAATTTTTAATGGTTCCTAACACTTGTAAAGTGGGGTATAACATAATACCTTGTAGGAGACCACCTATTTAAGTGCAAGGACTGGCCGCCTCAAATGAACGCACTTAAGAAACCAAGAAGTGTCCACGGCCACAACGGACAAAACATTACGAAGAACTGAGTAGATGAAGTTATTGTGTTGGTACCGTTGACTTGGCTTACACTAAATACTGATGGTTCAAGACATCACGTTCACCGCGCAGTAAGTAAGTCCGATTGTAATCAACTATGTAAGGTTCAAAGTGTATCCTACCTATCCAGATGCAACATCGGTCTGCTGAAAGATTGCTAGAAAAGGCACCATGTGTGTGCGCCAAAATCTATTTCAATAGGAAATTGTTGGAAATTTACTAAATGTGGAAATATGTATATCCCATTAATTTATGACTTAAACAATTAGGGCCCGCACGTCGAAAATGTCATTTTCACGCACGTGCACACGTAGTGCCAACTATCGCAAATTTCATTAGTGAAAGAGATATTGGTACGTATACGTTTGAGACATAGAATTATGGACGGTTATTGGCCAAATGACAAAGTATTCTACGTTGGTAAATAAAGGAAAAAGTGTACAAAATGTAAAATGAAATGAGTCAGAAATTGTCGTGGAGCAGTGAAGGGTCGCGACGCCGCACCGTCGAAGCCGCGGCACCTCCCAGGTAGCGCCGCAACGCAAATTGGTTGGCCAGTTACTGGACCCGTGGCGCCACGGCGCTAATTCACAGGGCCGCGTCGCTTCGGAGGCAGAAAGCTACGACGGAAAGTTGGAAAAATCTGACCTTTGGGCTGGTTTTGGAGCATTGATTCTCCATTACTTGGCACATGAATTCAACCATTATTTAGCTGAATGTAACCCCTCAATCTAGTGCAATTACATAGCTATTGAAGGCCATTAGTTGTCTAGTTGAGTGGCCTTCTACTTACACTATAAATTGAGGCATTTGGCTCAATTGAACTACACTAACACTTAGAAAATACTCCAGAATTTTCAGAGTTCATAATCTTCCTCTCTAGCAAAGTTACTGTACTCAAATTTCTTCAAGAATAACACTTGAGTTTGCTTTGATCATTTGTTAAGTTGTTGTTGTATCTTGGGAGACTATTGCCCAACACCGTAAAAGGAGATATACGGGGCAATCTTGTCTTAAAGACAGAGTGTCATCACTCAACTCAGCAAATCACACAAGCAGTTTGTTAAGGTTTTGATTTTCAGTTTTATTGTAATAGTTTGTTTATCCTTTTTACCATTGTAATAGTTACTTATTTTCCGTTACCTACAACAATTGTATCCCAACAACATTTAGGTAATTCGTGTGTATCTGAGTGTATTCGAGTGCATTTGAATACACTGTTAAGTTGTATCCAACCTTATTTGATTCCGCATGTATTTGACTGTATTTGAATACATGCAACCTTAATTTTTTTAAATACATGTCTATTCCTAATCTATTCCAGTGCATTAAAATACAAAACGTTAGTATAATTATATTCTGATCTATCCTTTTGTTTTGGTTGTATTTGAATGTGTTCGAGCTCCGATCCGCCGCCGAACGTCGTAAGGTTGAATGTATTCGACTGTATTTGAATGTATTTGTGATGTTGTATTTATATATTGATATATCCCTTTATTTTGGTTGTATTTGAATGTATTCGAGCTTCGATCAGCAAGGTAGCCACCGGCATCGCAAAGTTAAATGTATTCGACTGTATTTACACTCAGAAATTCTTTTAATTAATGAAGAATAATCATTTTGAATGTAATTGACTATATTTACACTCAGAAATCCTTTTCTCGACGGTATTGGAATGTGTTTACACTCAAATAAATAAAGAATACATTCATAGCCATTTTAAAAATATTGTATGTACTCAAAAAAGTTAAGGTACATTGTATTCATACAGATCTCCAACAACTCGGCCGGAGATCATACAAATGTGACCTTGTTGAATAATGTATACATTAAGAAAATGAAGAATAAACTCAGAAAATACATTGTATTTCATATGTTGAATATAAATACACTAAAAACGAAAATACTCAGATCTTAATACAATCAAATGTGATCGGAGAACCCGATTGTCGAGATCTGAGAAAAAAGTAACATTGTTTTACATAGAAAAGCATTTGCGACATAGTTTTACGTAGAGGTGGCCGGGCCGCTCGTCCGTGGGTCGGGTCGGCTTGGCCTGGCTCGTCCGTCTGGCCTGGCCGTCCGCGGTCCTGGCCTGGGTCCGCTTGGCCTGGCTCGGGTCTGGCGGGACTTGCTCAGCCTGCTCCCGATCCCGATCCCGCGAATCGGTCGGGCGGGTCGGCCTGGTCGTGGATCGCGAAGTTCCGGCCGGTTTTTCTTTTTTTTTTTTTAAAAAAATAACATATGTATAAAAAAACTCAATAAACAAGACAAGATAGTGTAATAAAAACATCCCAAGGCTGTTTTTGTGCCTCTTATATTATTTAATAGACATGTGATTTTTTTGTAATACAAATACAATTGTCTAAAATCTAAATTGCAACTTTGTGGTGTTGTCCAAAAGTTGCAAATTACATAATAAAATTACAATTAAAAAATTACATTCTAAAAAAAACCTGTTCTAATTGCTTGATAATTTTCTGTGGTTCTTCGGTTGGAATTAGTATTTGTTGGTCAAATTGATCCACGTCGCTTCCACCACCTTCGGATAAGATTTCGTTGTAGTTTTCGTCTTCTTCTTCGTTGATCTCCGGTTGACCGCACCTTCTCCGCTCCGCTCGTATCCAATCTCTGAATAATACTGTATTTCCAAGCTGTCTCCGGCTAATGAGTGTCTGTGGTCTCCTATTTGATATCTGCCGGCAGAAAAAGCGCTTTCAGACGCAGTTGATGACGCTTGAATGTTCAAAACATCTCGGGCCATCAATGAAAGTGTCGGAAAGGTCTTCGCATTCCCCCTCCAGTATTTCAGCAAGTCTTCATGTCTATCTTCATTGATAACTTCTTGGTACGGTACTGAACCCTGCAAAACAAAAATATCCAACTCGCTAATTTGGTTAGTAGTAGAGGTACGGCCGCACATTCTATTTCTGAGGCTTTCAATACTAGCCGCAGAAACAACATGTCTTTTGTGAGGTTGTGTTGAAGATGAAGAAGATGGTATGGAAGCCGGTAAGTTACTAGCATTTTTTTATTGATAAAATTTATATTTTTTTTGCATTGGTCTTCTACGCTAGACAACACTTCTTCTTCAGTTTGTTCAATTGGTGGTAGGTGATTTAGATTTTTGAGACTTGGATGTGGTAGTACTTCTATACAATCATAAATAGTTTCAATTAGTGATTTAGTACCGTCTATTTTAATAGTCGGATTTAATACAGAACCAATAATATAAATAGTGGGAATAGGAATTAAAAAAAATTTATTTTGACAAACATTTTTTTAATAGCTGCCTTATAAGCTGGTTTTTCCATATATTCACTAAGTAATAAAAATATTAGAGTTATCTAAAACAACATAGTTGAAATAGTAGGATAATATATATAGGAAAATTCTTTTGTTGCTTGAATAAATTTCTCTAAAAATACAATAAGTTCGAAAATTTTTACCCAATCACTATCTACAATCATATCAGCTGGATTTTGATTATGAGAGTTAAAAAATAAAGTTATAGGTTTTCTATAGTCATAAGCAACAAGTAGTTGCTCGTATAAAGAATTCCACCTAGTGGATACTTCTTGTGGAATTTTTCTATAAGATAGTCCACAATCGTGACAAGTTTTTTTATATTCTTTTCTTCGTTGTACTTTATTACTTTTAAAAATACAGTTTATAGCAAATTGTATTTTACTAAGAATGTCTTCAAAAAGTGATAGACCATCCTTTACAATTAAGTTATATATATGGCACGCGCATTTTATATGAAAATGATCTGGAAAAGATGGAGTTAAACTATTTTTTAAAATTGTAATTGCGTAATTGTTAGAAGAAGCGTTATCTAATGTAATAGTCATAATTTTATCGGTTATTCCGTAATAATGGCACACTTGATAAATATTATCTGCAATAAAAATATCAGTGTGCCTATCATCTATATATCTATACGCTAAGATATGTTTTTGCATAGACCATTTATAATCTATCCAATGACAAGTTACAATTAAATAATCATGGTCGTTAGTACTACGACCTATATCAGACGTGATAGATACTTTGCCATTAAAATGGTATAATGAATAACGTAAATATTGTTGATATTCATGCGCGAATTTAAATACATCTCTCTTAACAGTTGATCTAGGAAAATCGTTAAAACCGGGAGATGAAGGAAAAGAAAAAGACAAACCCTCCACAGCAACTAATTTTGATATTGCTTCCCTATCTCTATGTTTATTGTATTTAGGGCCTACAATTTCCCTCGTCATAGGGTTAATTTGACCTTGTACTTGGTCCGGGACAGTATCAGTATGTGAACCTTGTCCCGATGGAGCGGGCGTTTGCGCACCCGGTTTTGAAGCCTTGTATTGGGCATACCTATCTGGATGAGCACTTACTACGTGTCTAATTAAACCCCCCGTCCCACCGTGACCTTTTTCAGTTTTAAATTTTAAAACATATTTACAAATTTTACATATAGCTACTTGATTCTCTACATCCCTATCAAAAATGTCCATGCATCTGATTTTAATGGTCGTTTTGCTGGACCTCGTCTCATACTAGGAGGAATATGAGGTATTTCAGTTGAAGGTGCCCTAGTGGGTGTGTTGTCATCAACATTAGTGGGTGTATCATCTAGATCATCGTCTAAATTAAAGTCTTCTTGAGTTCTAGAAAATAGCTCCTCGTCTAAATCTAATGGTATTGTAGGAAAATATTAAGTATCAACAAAATCATCCTGTGTAGGAATAAGATGACTAGAAGAAGTACCCTTGCCCTGGTTGCTCCTACTAGAAGAAGCACCCTTACCCTTAAACATACCTCTTAATCCTTTTATTTTAATTATGATAATAAATAATTAAAGATAATAAAATTAAGCGCTAAATAAAATAAACAGACAATAATAATTTAATGAAGGAACGAATGTACCAAACGCCGACGTAACGTCTATGTGTAATCGAGAGGTTGAAAATTGAAACTTTGCTCGATGGAAGATCCTCAAGCTAGTTGCCAACTTCACTCCCAATTCCCAAATGAATAAATAAAATAGAATATTTAGTAAATAATGTAGACTTATAGAGAGATATATTGAGAGATTAGAGAGATTGTAGGAAGATTTGTGAGAAAGATGAAGAGAAAATGAGTTATTTATAGTTGGAAAATTGGGTTAAAGTGTAAATATAATAACTTATGGGTTAAAAATAAATATTAAGGGGTAGGGGGGTTGGTGGAGGGGGAGGCCAAAAATGGTCGTTGGTGCAACAGTTATATTTGCAAAGGGGGGTTCTCGGGCGAGCTCGGGGCGGGCGGGCCTGGGGCGGGCTCGGGTCTGGCGGGACGAGACATTGTCCCGTCCCAAGTTCGAGTCCCGCTACCATTTTTTTTTACTCGGGGTCGGGCCGTCCCAGCCCACTGGCCAGCCTTAGTTTTACTTTTACGTCGATATTGAATTTTCCCCGGCTGTCGTGGGTGGTGGTGGCAACGGCGGCGTTACTTTCTTCCTCCAGCGAATCAATTCTTCGTCTTCTTCTTCAAAGATCTTCCATCTACTGAAAATCATTTTTTTTAGAAAAAAGAGAGATTATTTATCGCACAGATCTAGTAGGTAAGGGGAAGGAAAAAGAGAGAGAGGCGGGGGTGGTGATGGGTGGAGATGAGAGAATGGAATAGAGATAGAGGTGGATGTTTTGGTTGGGTTTAAGTTGAGCTCAGCCGGATTGCCATTGTATCGCACAAATTTTGTAGGTGAGGGAAAAGGGAAGAGAGAGAGAGAGAGGCGGCGGGTGGTGATGGGTGGAGATGAGAGAAGGGAAGAGAGAGAGGCGTCTGTTTTGGTTGGGCTCCGATAGAACATCGTCGGAGAAGATAACCGGCGGCAACCAAGGGAGGAAGAAAGAGAGGATTGAGGGAGGAGAGAGAGGGAATGAAGGAAAAGATTGATACAGTGGAATAATGTATTTATTTGGTATAACTATGATGGGAAAATTAAAAATTTATTGTAGTTATAAAAAGTAATTAAATTAAAAGATAGTTAGTAATCATGAATACCTCTTAGAGTTAGCTATGCCAAATAAATATTTCTTCTTTTTATTATGAGATTTTAAAAAGTAAAAAATTATGATTTATAGTACTGTTTTTAGTAAAGTTTGTGCTTAATTGTTTTTATATAAATTAGAAGATTGATATCTGAATTCATGGAAAAAAATTATATGCTTGACCATCATACTCCAAACTCGAGTGATTCTTATTATTGGAAACATAACTCAAGATATTTTCATTAAAATAAGTCCAAGGGTCATGTATTTGATTCAAAATTTTAAGAAGTGATTACATATTCGGAGGACATGTGAATTCAGAACATAATCGCACATTATGAAATAATTAATGGCCCATTTTTGTATTTTCTGATTATATTATAGTTATGGCAATGAATTAGGTACAGGGAAAAATCCGTAGATACCAAATGGACATATCAAAAGATACACGTGGCAATGATTACAGATCAGATTCGAGTTAACAAGCGAGGAGCTTCGAGAAATTATACGAAGCTCCGGAAAAGTAATTTGGCAACCGGCTTCCGAAGACAGAAACTATAACGAGCCCAAAGATTCATGTCAATTCACCAGTCAAACATCATATAATGTACAACCGTTACAAGAAATTCCAAGTCTTCCTAGGGTCTTAAATGTGCATTATTACCCTTATTACCAATCAATGTCATAGCCATAATTTGGGTGGTAAAGAGGACACGATTCATGGAATTTGTAACCTATAGTTCACGTATAAATAAAGCTTCTCATTTCATTGTAAAGGGTATCTTAAATCTAATAAAAATAAATACTCTTAAAGCAATTTCTTTCTTGATCTTGATTGTTCTTAAGAAGGCTTTGACATATAGCTTGCCCGGACTCTAGTCCATCCTTTCGTCAAGGCTCAGGCTATGTACTTCAATTATTATTTTCTTTATTTCAATAATCTTACTTATTATTGCTAATTTATCACATAATTTTAGTTACATTAATCATGTCCTTGACCACATGTACAAATTCAACTGTACCAATTTATGGGTAAATAATTTGGCACCCACCATGAGGCATGGACAATTGTGGTATCATTGTGACCCTGTCAATTACACTAATTCTCTTTAGATCTTGCTAGTAGATTCAATTGCTGCAGATATGACAAACACTACTAATGACCAAACGCATCTCACTACCGAAAATAATGATGGAGCAATTGCCCCGAAAAATGGTCTAAATCAATGGGTTATAGAGGAAACAACGCCTGCTACCGAAACCCCCGAAGAAGCAATGCGGATAGTGACGGAGCAACATCAGTCAATGAGGGAGGAGATGGTATTCATGAGGCAAATTATCTCAGCACTTTATGACAACCCAAATGCTGAATCAGAAGGTCCAGAGGGAAACCTTCGACACCAATTGTCGAAAATAATACACCCAGTGGATACTGAATGGAAGGAGAATCGTTGGGAATGAACACGCATCAAGGAGCGAGTCCATCCCAGATGATCCCTTCCGGGCACGAGTCTCACAATTTATGAAGAACATCCCTAATAAGATGCACAAAAGCGCTAAGGATGCAGAAAACATGCGAAGGAGTTTCGTGCTCGTATGGATCAAATCCCGGGGACTCCGCCGATCCTTGAGGGTCCGGATGTGAAAAGGTATATTTTGTTAGCTTACAAATCAAATGCTGCCCCGGAATTGACCCCGAAGAGATTTAAGATGCTAGATATCTCCAAGTATGACGGAATGACAGATCTACAAGAGCACATAATGGCCTACACCATGGTTATCAAGGGAAATAACTTGAAACCGAATTAGATTGAATTGTTCTTGATCAAAAAGATTGGTGAGACATTGGCTGAAAGGACCTTAACTTGGTATTCTCCTTTAACCGAGATCTTTATCGATTCATTTCTATGCTTGGAGATATGTTATAAAAGCACATGCTAGAGTCCAAAAGGTGCGAATGCGAATGACAAACATTTTCCGCATATCACAAGGGGAGACCGAGATGCTCTATGAGTTTGTCACCTGGTTCCAGAAGGAGAGAATATTATTTCCCACAGTTCTGCATTAGTGGGCAGTTGAGGCTTTCACTAAGGGTCTTAACCCTTTAAGTTTGGATACTTCACGAAAACTCAAGGAATATTTGCTAGAGTTCCAGGCAACAATATGGGAAGATGTTCACAACCACTATACGTCGAATATTCGTGTAGAATATGATCTGGTAAAGTTATCAATATTTTCTATGGCCCGAGATCAAGGTCAACTGAACTTTGAACTGGGGCATTCTAGACACCGATTTGAATCATATCCGTTAGGACCACTTACTGACATGAGGCAGGAGAGTTTTCGAAGCGAATCATTGGAAAACAACTTACATGAATAACAATGATATCTATGAACACTCTGAAGGAAACACTAGGATTGTCGCGTCAAAGCAGCGAAAACTATAACAATAAGTTTTCGAAGTATCTGAAAATAACTCTGGGATAGTATAAATAAATATTGTGCCCAAATACATTATGTCCGTACAAGATACTGGAGATAGCCCGAACTGACTCTGGTATAGTGAAATGGACTGGGGATTGTCAAATCAGCCCCGGAAAAAAACAAAAGGAACTAGAATCAAGAACCGACTAGACCCAACAGATGTCAGTAGGGATGCAATTTTCTTACAATGTATTTTTATTCACTTCCTGTAAGCTTTCATATATGTAAAGTTGTAAAAACTTTTGTGTATGTTCAGGGAATGCAATGAAGCAAAACTTGTACCTTCTAAACATTGTCGTATATGTCCGAATTAATAAAATCATTCTTAAATTTGCTCACACTTAAAAAGCAAATAAAGATTATGAATCCGAACAATTGTGCCCAGATGAACAGGAGATGTCCTCTTGATAAACAGCGAAAACATAAAGGCCTTCTCATATAAAGTCGTCCAATTAAATAGCTAAAAGACAGTATGTTTTGTTGCCCGATCATAAAGTTAATCGGATGCGTTAAATTATCGGACTTTACCAAAATCAGAAGTAGAAAATTCCTGGTCATTAACATCTCCGGCCTTCAAGGCTGCGGAATTGTAAAAAGTTTCGGGTATAACTAAAAATCCTAGAGTCAAAACTCTAAGACTATACAGTTTCAGGTATAACTAAAAATCTTAGATCAAAACTTTAAAACTAAAAGTTTTGGGAAAAACTAGAAACTCAAGAATGAAGATTCAACGTTTAAGGGTCCGGGTACAACTAAAGATCGGAGAGTCAAAATTCAATGATTAAAAGTTTCGGGTGAATACTTAAAACCCGAATCAAGCTTTTTGCAGTAGTTGTACTTTTTCAGCACTAACCGGCTGTTGACGGTAGAAAAAATCAGTGGCAGAGTTGTCATTTGAATCCCTAAGTCCTGCACTCTTTTTCTCTTCATCCAGTTTTTATCCCAATTGAGTTTCTCTAATAAGGTTTTTAATGAGGCAACCACGAGGGTGATTACATGACTTTCTGTTAAGAAGGGAAAATTCTTCCACTTTTCGGTCACATCTCAGCGAGTAACCGGAAAGAAGGGGACTATCTGTATAGGGAAAAATCCATAGATACCAAGTGAACGTATCAAAAGATGACACATGGCGATGGTGAAAGGTCATATTCGAGTCAGCAAGCGAGGGGCTCTGAGAAATCATACGAAGCTCCTGAGAAGTAATTTGTTTACCCGCTTTCAGAGATAGAAACTATAATGAGCTCGGAGATACATACCAACTCATCGGTCAAACATCATTCAACATATAATTACAAGAAATTTCAAGTCTTCCTAGGGTCTTAGATGTGCATTATTACCCTTTATTACCATTCATTGTCATATCATTAATTTTGGTAGTAAAGAGGGCGCGATTCATGGAACTTGTACCCCATAGTTCATGTATAAATAGAGCTTCTTATTTCACTGTAAAGGACATCTGAAATCTAATAGAAAATAAATACTCTTAAAATAATTTCTTTCTTGAGCTTGATTGTTTTTAAGAAGACTTTGACGTTAGCTTGCTCGTACTCTAGCTCATCATTTCGTCAAGGCTTGTGCCTTTTTACTTCATTATTATTTACTTTATTTAAATAATCTTGCTTGTTATTGTTAATTTATCTCATAATTTTGATTACATTTAGGGGTGGGTGTATATCGGCTCATATCGGTTTTGTATCCGAAAAATATGAACCGAATAAAAATCATTTTTTTATAAAAAAAACCGAATCCAACTTTAAAAAAAAACTGATATGTTAGGTTTATATCGCCGAACGTATCGGATTATATCATTTTTTTCTAGTTGACCGGGTCGGGTCGGGTCGAGGAATTTTTTATTTTTTTTAAAAAATTGAATTTCCAAAACTGAAATTGACATTCACACCTACACTATCATGAAATTTCGACGTTGAAATCTATTGTGTATCGTGAGATGTTTACTAAAGAAAAAGGAAAATTAGAAATCGATTTGGGGGAAAACACAAATTGATTGGGAAAACGGACATTTTTCTAAAATTGGTCACGCTAAATCACGCTACTTTACAGCTTTGGCTTACCCTAAAAAAATACGCAAAATAAAAAAAATCAGGTAAAATGGACATCCGAGCGCAGAGTTATGACCATTTAAAGTTTTATCAATTTACAACTACTTTCTCTTCCTACATTTTATGTCAATGCTTCCGTGATATGTTAATAAAGTTCATGGCGCATTCAACTTCCATAAAAGCTTCATAGATTTGCTTCAATGGCTATGATTCAAGAGATGGTAGTAGCCTAAAATAAAAAATAAGATTAATTACATATTTAATTTGGTTTTTCGGTTCGGTTCGTATCCAAAATTAAAAAATTAAATCGAATCACTAAATCCTGATTCAGTTCGATTTTTTAAAAAAATCAATTTTTTTAAATGAATAAAAACCGAACCGAACAGCCGGTTTGGTTAGGGTTTTTCGGTTCTCCAAATTTTTTGCCCCATCCTAATTACATTGATTCACATATACTTAACCACGTGTATAAATTCAATTGTACTAATTTACGGGTAAACAAATTATAATAACAAATACTTCAAGGTTTAGTTATGAAAAAAGAAAGAACAAGTCTGATAATCTGAGTTAGGGGATGGTTAGTCTTATTTTCTCTCGGTGCACGTTAGCATAAACGTACGCCTTGCCATAGGTAAGAGAAGTAAGTCTGTAAATCTGCCAGAATAAGGTCAACCAGTGGGACGAGGGAAACTTATAGTGGGAATTAGCAATAGATACAACGAGTTGTTTCCAATTCGGGGCATCGGACCGGAGACGGCAAACTTGAAGAAGAGAGTGATTGATGAAATTGCACAATTGGGACCTACTACTATGGTAGGGTCGGCTATGGCGAGTACGAGTGTTTATTTGGCACCTCAGACAGTTATATCTCCTCCAAAGGTCACTACACTAGTGAATGAGAGATTGGCAAATTAGAATGCTACGGTTATGGATACTCACAACAATCATGGGCAGATAAAGTCGATGGAGTAGGTGCACCTGCTCGCATGACAGAGAAAGCTAAACAAGTAAGTGTTACCTCTGTTTATGATTAGTTCGATGTCTCTAAGATCTAGAATGCTGGCTTTAAGTTGGAGTATGTGAATCTTGATAGCATAGGAGATCAATTAATTGGTGAAATTAAGCTAGATGATATTAGCTCTGAGATTAATTACTGGTAAAATTCAATAGTGTGCTATGTTGGTGCTCAATCATTTGCAGTACTAAATGGTTATATACGAAGAATTTGGGGAAAATATGGGATTGATAAGGTTTCCTTGATGAAGAATGGAATTGTTGTGGTAAGGTTGAATAGTGAAATAGGGAAGACAGGGATAATTCAGCGGGGTATGTGTGTGTGTACCATTTTGACAATAAGCCTTTAATTGTCAAAGCTTGGACACCAGATATGGAATTTTCTAGAGAGGAGTTGATGACAGTTCCTATTTGGACTAAGCTTCATGGGCTTGACTTCAAGTATTGGAGTGTTAGAGGGCTGATTAAGATTGGGAGTTTAGTAGGGTAGTCTATGATGGTGGACAAGCATACATAGAGGAAATTGGGGTTGAATTATACCAGTTTATTAGTTGAGGTTAAGATGGGAGCTGACTTACCTGATGAAGTATTGTTCAGGAGTGAGAAAGGCATTGTTATCACTCAGAAGGTGACCTATGATTGGAAGCCTACTCTGTGTTCTCATTGTAATAAATATGGACATGAAGTGGATAGCTGCAAGAAATTGAAGCCACCACAGGACAAGATTGGAGATGGGGTGGGAAATAATGTTGTTATTCCTCAGCCATGCAGGAACAAGCACCTATTACACAAGGGGACAAGGAGGTTGTTCATAAAAAAACACCTGAGAGGGTGCAGAGGGGACCAGTGATAGCTAAACTAGTACCAAGTGATCTAAATACCTCTAGAATTGCAAGGGAAGTAGGAAAGAAGAATTATGTACAGGCTTTGAGTGGTAGTAAGAATACATCAGCACAGTCTACTGGTGGTATTCCTAATGGATGTGGGAAGCAGACTGTCCTATTGGGGATGGTTAATTTTTATGTTGGAATGTTAGAGGCCTGAATGGCCTCTCAAAACAGAAAGAGGTTACTCTTTTCTGTAATAAGCTTGGGGTGTGTCTCATAGGATTAGTGGAAACAAAAATAAAAATTCAAAGAATAAAGGAGGTAGCTACTAGGATGTTTGGAGGGTGGAACTATCACTCAAATCATGCCTCTCAATATAATGGTAAGACTTTGATGGTGTGGAGGTCAGATATGTATGAGGTGGAAGTAACAGGCTGTGTGGCATTACAAAAGGTAGTATTTGTTACTTTTGTGTATGTCTTGAATCTGAGAGAGGAGAAAAGGGAGATTTGGGGATATCTTAGCCAAATTAGGTGCGGTATGACCACCTCATTATTGGTGTTAGGAGATTTCAACTCAATTTTGCATAGTGGGGATAGAATTGGGGGGAATCCAGTGACTTTGACTGAGGTGGTGGATTTTTAAGATTGTGTGGATAATTGTCAACTTGAGGAGATAGCTAACTCTGGGTGTGCATATACATGGAATGATAAAGGTGATAATGGGAGAGTTTACTCAAAGATTGTTTGGTCATTTGTGAATAGTGAGTGGTAGGATGAAATGCCAGTGTGCAGAACTCAATTCTTGGCTGAGAGGGTGAGTGATCATTGTCCTCTATATATCACAATGATTAATCAACCTCCAGTTAAGAGGAAGACATTTAGGTAATGTAACATGTGGATTACTCATCCGCAGTTCTTAGTCATTGTACAGGATGGGTGGCAGATAGTAGTTGATGGGTGTCATATGTTTAAGGTGGTGAAGAAGTTGAAGCACATGAAGCACAAGCTGAGAGGACTACACACTAACACTTTAGCAACTTATTCCATGATGTGGATGCTAGTAGAGACAGATTGAGGAGTGTGTAAACTTAACTGTAACTTGACCCTTTGAATAGACTATTACAAGGGGATGAGAAGGAGGCAGGCAAGGAGTTTAAAAGGCGCAGTTATTTGGCTGAGATGCTTCTTGTGTAGAAAAGTAAAGCCACTTGGATCAAAATGGGAGATGATAATAAACGATACTTCCATGCAGTTATAAAGCAAATGAGGCTAATCCAGTTTGTTACTCAGGCAGGATGATCAGAATCAAGTGCATACTGACCCTAATGTTATTGCTTCTTTGTTTGTGTCATACTACAAGAAGTTGCTGGGTGAAAAGGGGGATGAAATAGGGTATCAGCTGCAGAGATGTTCTTAAAAATGGTCCTACTTTAACAGTTGAGCAACAAGTACAAGTACTGAGAGAATTTACTAGATAAGAAGTGAAGGAAGCACTGTTTGGAATCAAGAATACATAAATCTTTCCGAATATCATGAATATCCTTCGCCCCTTATCTCCTCATCTTCCTATTTATAAGCCACAACTTACTTTGACGTTTTCAATTTCCCATAGAATCTCCAAAGCGCATATTATCATATAGAAAGAGGCGAAGCGTAGCGATTCGTACTACCGGAAAGTTTCGCTAACCGGCAGGCAATAGAATCAGTCGCATTCTCTTACATCAATTCCTCTCTCATTCTCCTGACACATTACTAATTCTCCTGGCGTAGATCTACTTGTTGTTAATAGATCGGTAAGCGTAATGTTCCGATAGATAACTCTTTTCTCTTGCGACCTTCCACACCAAGGAGGATTGAAGGGATCGGGGGGCGCCGCTTGCTTCCACTGGTGGCGGGCGGGCGAAGGGTCCAAAGGACACGTAGCCGGGGGCGAGTCTAAAATCCAATTGTTCCATTTTCCGTAAAGCGTCTGTAGGTGGCCTTTTAAGTCCGCCTGTAATTCAACTTGAACGAAGTGAGAGGGAAACGATTTATCAATATTAGAATCTAGATGATTAATACTAATTATTCAACAAATTTGATTGGTTGATATGAGTTGATTTTCTGTTACGGTAAATTGATGAACCCGAATTCAAAATAAATGTCCGCTAGCACGGCAAAATCCCTAGTCTTTATGGATTTGGAAGTGGTTTCTTTAGGGATGCTTGGTCAATAATGGGGGGTGATATCACAGAAGCAATACTGGAGTTTATGGGAAGTGGGAAGATGCTGAAGCAACTCAATGCTACTGTGATAACATTGATACCTAAGGTGGAGAAGCCTGAGAATGCTAGCCAGTTTAGACCTATATCCTGTTGCAATGTGGTTTGTAAGTGTATTTCCAAGTTGTTGTATAGTAGACTGAGACAAGTGCTTCCATACTGGGTCAATCAAACACAAGTTGCATTTGTGCCTGGAAGATCCTTAGTGTAGAATGTCTTAATTTGTCATGATTTACTGAGACACTATAATAGGAAGACATCTGCAAGGTGTATGATGAAGATGGATTTAAGAAAGGCATATGACATGTGCGATCACTCCTCAGTTTTCCATCAAGGTTGATGAGGAATGTCATGGTTATTTTGAGGGTAGGAGAGAGTTGAGACAAGGTGACCTCATCTCTCCTTTGTTATTTGTGTTGGTGATGGAATATCTATCTAGAATGCTAGCAAAGATGGCCAAGCTACCAGACTTTAGGTTCCATCCAATGTATAAGTATCAGGAATTGACACATCTCGCCTTTACAGATGACTTGATGATATTATACAAGGGTCATGTGCAATCAGTTAGTAGAAGGACGGAGGCCTTGCAGCATTTTTCGAAGACTACTGGACTAGTAGCAAACATTGATGAGTCTAATATGTTTGTAGCTGATGTTGATGCTCCCACTAAGGTGCAATTGCTACAACTCACAGGGTATGTTGTGGGTACCTTCCTATAAGGTACTTAGGCTTATCATTATCTCCAAAGAAGTGAAATAAATTAGACTGCTATCAGTTGTGTAAAAGGATAACAGAGAAGTTAAGAGCTGTATCTACTAGACATCTATCTTATGCTGGGAAATTGCATGTTATCAGTCCTTAATGAGGTTGATAGAAGGTGTGGGAAGTTCTTATGGGGTACGACTGAGGAGAAGAAGAGGGTACCTTTAGTTGTTTGGGAACAGTTGTGTCAGCTAAAGAAGGAAGAGGGGTTGAACATCAAAGGGAGTAAACTGTGGAATATATCTGCTGTGGGAAAGCTCATTTGGTTTATCATGGAGAAAAAAGATACATTATGGGTCAAATTGGTTAATGTGATTTATAAGCACAACTGTGATGATTTTTGGGATCATATACCTCCTTCTGATTGCAGTTGGTACTGAAAAAGGTTGCACAAGTTGAAATTAAGAATGGCATACTGGTATAGTACTGACAGATATGTACTAACTTTATGGGATACAGGGAGCTGTTAGGGGATGCACCAAGTGTGGAAGTTGCAGAAGTAATATGGAACAGAGTTGTTATGCCAAAATATAAGTTCATTTTATGGTTAGCGTATCTGGGTAGACTGCAAACAAAATAGAGTAAGGGACATTGGCTTGGGAAGGGAGGATGTAGCTTGTGTCCTATGCAATACAGGTGCAGCTGAAGATCTACATCACTTGGTCTGTACATGCTCATGGACTAGAGGTGTTTGGGATGAAGTGCACAGATGGTTACAGCAGCAAATCCAGCACAATGGTGTAGTTGCAGACTTAGCATTCAGCACAAACATTGGAGCAGATTTAGGATTTAGGAAGGATATTTCGGGAGCTGTTTATGCAGCTGTGGTCTATCATACATGGATTGCTAGAAATAATACAATTTTTCAGAACAAGAGTGTGCAGAATATGTTTATTTTTCAACAGGTTTAATTTGTAATTAGAGAAAGAATAGCAATAATTAGGAATACCGAAAGAGTTAGGAAGAATAGGGATCTTATACAAAGTCTTTGTTATTAGTTGCTTAGAGGTTCATTAGTCTCAACACCCTTCCTAGAAGGTGGTTAAGACTATGAATGCTCTCTTAGATGTATTATTTTATTTGTTGGTATGATAATATTTCACATTTTATTGCCAAAAAAAACTTTATTCTTAGCATTTTTAGTGATATGTTAAAGATCAGTAATTGAATATTGTTCATTTTTAACTCAAATCACCTTACATTTTTAAGGGGCAAAATCGTAGAGGCATATGAAAGAGTTTAAATTTCTCTTACTCGTAATTCATTTGATTTTCTCAGTTCAGAGTATATTACTTAATACTTATCTAATTATTTTTACAATATATATATATACAACATATACAAAGTGTGGACTAAAGTAACTAGATTCGGTTGACCCGATCATTAGTGTAGAACCGCCCTTGCATGCAAAAATGCATATTTGCAAATGGTGGTGGCGGAGCGTGGAGGAGCACTTTGATTTTTTTGTTTTCTTTTTGAAAAAAGGATGAAAATATTTCATAAAATGGTATTAGCTAGCCCCAACCCCCACACACAATTCTTTAATGTAGAATTGTAGATTTACAATTATTTGTTAATCCAAATCCTCAAACTTAGGTAATGGACTTGTAACCTAATACTCGGTTCTATCCACTATGTATGTAATATTTTCTTATTAGTTCATTTAAAAAATAATGATGCCTTTTTATTTTTGCAAATGTTTTTTTAGCTTTTTATTTTTTTATATTTACATAAATATTATGTCATGTTTAAGATTATATAGTTTAAAAGTCTTCATTTATATCTTAAAGTTGATGACGAATCAAACTATGCCTAACAAATTGAACCATGGGGGGTAACATATGCATTTTGAGTTTCGAACCGTCGTGAGATTGGAATATGTGGCTTAGTTTAAAGAATACAGATCATATGAAAATTCATAGAGGAAAGATGTTTGAATTTATTAAGCATACGTTGTTCTAATTAGCAAAACTATATTCGTAACGGAGAAAATGAAAATTTCATATAGGTCATCAGTATTCGACGTGAAATATAAATAGTACTTTTCTTAAAGCTAAACCATCCACCCCAAGCTTTCACTCTCGTGGTGATGGAGTTTTGGTTATATAGCATAAAAGAAGTATAAATAGTACATATTTATACTTTCTTGCAATTTTGCATTGATTATATTTTTTTTAGCCGATGGTTTATTGAAAACAATTTTTTGCCCCCACAAAGGTAAAAATAAGGTCTACGTATATCCTATCTTCCCCAGACCTTACTTTATGGGATTACACTGGGTATGATATTGTTTCTATGTTTCACAAACATTCATCCTTTTCCTAA
The DNA here is from genome assembly GCA_029783415.1 of Anisodus acutangulus. Classification (NCBI taxonomy): domain Eukaryota; kingdom Viridiplantae; phylum Streptophyta; class Magnoliopsida; order Solanales; family Solanaceae; genus Anisodus; species Anisodus acutangulus. The sequence continues at coordinate 16,911,198 of CM056492.1, forward strand.
CACATCGAACTTGTGGATTTCCTTCATAATCAAGAAAACATTTGGTGACGATCTCAAAAAATAGATTACGTATTTTCCACAAGCTTGTGTGTACTCAGCACACAACTAGCTAATCTAAGACTTATCCATAGACCAAAAAAGGCCTCAATTATTCTAATAAAAACTTCTAAAAAGAGCCACGGTGTCACCAATTGTTCACCAAGAAAATTAAAGTCAGTTCACAATATATATATAAGACTTAACACACTGAGTAACACAAAAGACGTAGTACTAAAATGAAGAATATGTGGTCGGTGACAATTTCTAAAAGCTTTGATCATAGTCAATCTTCCTTTTTTCTTTACCTAAAAGAAGAAAATTTCAAAAGCCAATTATATTATATGTTCAATAAAATATAATCTTTTTTCCCACCATCATCCCTTTTTTATAACTTTCTCAAGTTTATTTTGTTTTCTTTCTTCAATTGGCTGCAATTTAATCCATTAAAGAGCTTGAAGATGACATAATAGTAGTCAACAAATTAAAAAGAGACATAGCTGTATGTCATCTGAGTTGCAATGGAGCAGAGTTTGAATAATGATTGTAACGTCACTATTTTCTTATTAAGTTGTGATGAGGCATAATTTGATGGCTAGCTTGAAAATGTTTATGGATTTCGAATTTTGGGTCTGATCGATATTTATCTGATATTCTTGTCAAGAACAACTATTATTCGTTAGAATAATCAGAAGTAATAAGATATATTGTTTCCCGGCATTTGTTATTTGTAGTTAGATTTGTAACCGCTTAGACAGCAAAATCATCTCTCTTGGTTATCTTGTATTTGTGTGGATATATAATCAAAGTATAGATCATGAGTTTGAATTTTCAAGTGCATGTCCACACAAGGGTAATACATGAATATTTACCAGTTGTCTATCGATTACATCTTTCGACCTGATACATAGAAAAATAATTAAGTCCGCCATGAAAATTATTAGCGAATATTCACATTATATTTTGTAATTATGATAGATATATATTTAAGGTAACTTAGAAATCTTATTGTATCAGGAATCAACCATTTAAGGTAAGTTAGGATTCTTATTGTATTAGGAATTCACCCCTGTACAACTATATATATTGTGATTAATGAAAGGAATCCCTAAGGGGGATTATTCCAAGCTTACATGGTATCAAGAGCCAAACCCTAAACTATACTCCCAAAGCCGCCGACCACCACCCTCTCTCCTCTTCCTTCTCGGTCGACGGCCACCATGTCTTCCCCCACTAATTTCGGTTCCTCCACTGGCACTTTTGACAACCCCCCACCACGCTCATCGTCTTCTTTTCATCCGGCTTTCGCCGTTACCAACATCAAGAACTCTATCTCTATAATTCTTGACCAAGAAGACTGTCAATATTCCATGTGGACAGAACTGTTCTATATTCATGCGTGTGCGTACAACGTGCTCAACCATATTGATGACTTTGTTCCTCGTCCCACCGACATTGCCGACTCGACATGGCGTCGCCTTGATGTCATCGTCAAATAGTGGATATACGGCACCATCTCAAAAGACTTGTTGTGCACCATCATGAAAACATATGCTACGGCACATGACCTTTTGGTACGGTTGGAAGAAATATTTCAGAATAATAAAAATACTCGGGTCGTGTATTTGGAAGAGCAATTCAACAATACGCGTCTCGAGAATTTTAACAACATGTCCGAATATTGCAAACAACTGAAACTCATAGCCGACCAACTTTCCAACGTCGGGATATCTGTTTCTGAAACCAATATGGTACTTCAATTAGTTGCTGGTTTACCGAAAGGTGAATACGATACACTTGCAACGATGATTCAACAGGCCGACCCACTACCAAGTTTCACCAAGGCACGTTCACAACTATTGTTGGAAGAAACCCCTCGTGCTAAACAAGAGGATTACAATCAAAAGGCGTTAGCCGTTGACGGCATGACACCACCGACGGCCAACACCACTCCGCCACCACCGGAAGACCACCAACAGCAGCAGTCCCACGGCGGAGGGCATGGCGGCAGAGGTCGCGACAATAATAACAAAGGAAAGGGTCGCGGCAAGGGCCACCGAAACCAGCAACCAGGCCCAAACCATGCTCCTTACTTCCAATGGGCTGGACCGCAACTCTGGCCCAATACCGAGAACTGGGCATCGTCTGCATGCCCTTACCCAATAGCAGGGGCCCAGTTCCAGCAGGCTGCTTAGTCACTTGGTCTTTTGGGCTCCGCCCCAGCCAATAGGGAGGCCCATCAGCAGCAGTAGCAGGCCCACATAGCCTCGGTCCAGCATCACCCGCAAGGCAGCAGCCTGGCCCCCACTGATTTGGGCCAGGTCTTTAGCACCGTGAACCTTCAACAGCCCGACGATAATTGGTACATGGACACCGGAGCCACATCTCACCTCACCCGGTCATTAGGTAACTTATCTCAACTACTTCGGTTATATTGTCCTCAATTTATTACTGTCGGCAATGGTCATTACATTTCAATTGAAGGTTACGGTAACACACATACCAAACATCCCCACCCGTCTTTCTCCCTAAATCACGTCATTTACACCCCTAACATCATTAAAAACTTAATCTCTGTTAGAAAATTCACTCACAACAACTCTGTGTCTGTCGAATTTGACCCTTTTGGTTTTTCTGTGAAGGATCTCAATACGGGGAAAATTCTTACGCGCTGCAATAGTGTGGGATACCTCTACCCCTTCACTCAATCTTCCGCTGTCAGACCGCAATCACCTCTATCCCTTGCGGCTATCTCTCCATCGACTTGGCACAACAGACTCGGGCACCCTGGAGACCCTGTTTTTAATTTTCTTAGGACTACTAAGCGTATTCAATGTAATAATGGGAAACTTGCCCAACACTATTTTTCTTGCCCGCTTGGCAAATATACTCGTCTTCCATTTTATGTCATCCAACAGTGTTACTTTTTCTCCTTTTGATATTGTTCATGCTGACTTGTGGACATCTCTAGTTGTTAGCTCTTTGGGTCACAAATTTTATCTAGTATTCTTAGATGATTTTTCACATTTTTCTGGATTTACCCACTAAAATTCAAATCTGAAGTTTTTGTCAAGTTCGTTGAATTTCAAAAATTCATTAAAACACGATTTGAAAAATCTATCAAATCTTTCCAATGTGATAACGGACACGAATTTAATAATTCGATATTTCACACTTTCTGCTCTAAACAAGGTATGATTTTCCATTTTTCCTGTTCCTATACTTCCTCCCAAAACGGAAAGGCTGAACACATTATACGAACCATCAATAACATGGTTCGCACCCTTTTGTTTCATGTCTGTCTTCCACCGCCTTTTTGGATCTATGCTGTTAAAATGGTAGAATCTCTCCTTAATATTTTACCCACTAACACTCTTCAAAAAAAGACCCCCACTGAAGTTCTATACCATAGGATCCCGTCCTATGACCAACTCAGAATTTTTGGTTGCCTATGCTACCCCAATCTAGCCTCCACCGCTCCTCACAAATTAGTACCATGAACTACGCCCTGTGTCTTCGTTGGTCTCGCATCTAACCATATAGGTTACATGTACTATGACATGTCCATTTGTAAAGTCATTATCTCCCGCCACGTCAAATTTGACGAGATGTATTTTCCATTTTCCAATCTTCGGAAATTTCAAACCACTGACTACATATTTCTTGATGACACAGATCTATCCCCACCAGTCAAATCACTGTTCTAATTTCTGTCCACTGTTCACGCATCAACGTCGCCGGCGCAAGTAGTCTCGCTTCACTCCGACCGCCACCGACGCCGCCTGCATAACACAATGACCCATGTCTCCTCTTCACTGGTCGAATAAATACCAAAGAAACCACCAAACTCCCGATAGGCTGTCCAGAAACCCTCTCGCCGACACATCTCTGATCCACACACCCATCAGAAATCTGCAGCTATTGCCCAGCTCCACCAACTCACCACCTAACCCACCGACACTGATAACAACACAGTCAAGTCCAACACCCGTCACCGGCACCTCCCAGAATCTGACATCGAGTTCTGAACCTGAAGCCCCACGGTCACTGCCTACAGATTGTATGGAAACTCGTGCTCAACACGGGATATTCAAACCCAAGGTTCACTTTAACCTCTCCACACAAACCATATCACTCATTCCAAAAAATCCAAAACTAGACAAACTAGACCCTAATTGGAATGCGGTCATGTGCGAGGAATTTAATGTTTTAACTAAGCAGAACACTTGGGATTTGGTACCTATACCGGACGGTGTGAATGTTATCCGGTGTATGTGGCTATTTCATCATAAGTACAGAGACAGTGGTGACTTGGAGCGGTATAAGGCAAGACTAGTTGCTAATGGAACTAATCAGCAGAAGGGTATTAATTGTGGTGAGACACTCAGTCCGGTTGTTAAACCGGCCACTATTCGGACTGTTCTCAGTATTGCTATGGGCATGCATTGGCCGATTCATCAACTTGATGTCAAGAATGCATTTCTTCATGGGGATTTGAAAGAAACTGTGTACATGCATCAGCCCTCTGGCTTTGTTCATCCGGCAGTCCCGCAGTTTGTATGTCATCTCAGAAAGTCATTGTATGGCTTGAAACAGGTACCCCGCGCTTGGTATGATCGCTTTGCCAGATATCTTATGCAGATCGGATTTATATGTAGCAAGTGTGATAACTCTCTCTTCACTTTTCATCGAGGTAGCAACACTGCTTATTTGCTATTATATGTAGATGACATGGTTCTTACTGCCTCCTCTGATGGTTTGAAGAATGAAATCATTGCTCTACACAAAACTGAATTTGCTATGACTGACTTGGGCAAGCTGAGTTATTTCTTGAGTATATCCGTGACCAGATCTGTAGCTACTATGTTTTTGTGTCAGTGCAAATATACGGAGGAGATAGTGTACATAGCTAAGATGGCAAACTGTAAAATTATGCCAACTTCGGTTGACTCGAAATCCAAGCTCAGTGCCAATGAGGGCGCGCCAGTTTCTGATCCCGCTCTATATCGGAGTCTTGCATGTGTCATTCAGTATCTTACATTCACTAGGCATGATATTACATATGTTGTTCAGCAGGTGTGTCTGTTTATGCATGACCCTCGAGAGTCCCATTTTGCGGCCCTCAAACGTATTATCAGATACGTTAAGGGCACACTGGACTTTGGACTGCATCTCTACCCCTCTGCCCCGACCAAGTTACTCTCCTACACGGATGCAAATTGGGCAGGATGCCCGGACACACGTCGCTCCACCTCAGGCTACTGTGTATTTCTTGGGAATAATCTTATTTCATGGTCCGCCAAGCGGCAGGCCACGCTATCCCGTTCGAGTGCTGAAACAGAGTATCACGGAGTTGCTAATGTCGTTGCTGAGATCTGTTGGCTCCGAAATCTTCTTTTGGAGCTCCAGTGTCCACTGCGAAAGGCGTCTATAGTCTATTGTGACAACATATCTGTCATCTATATGTCTCACAATCCGGTCCAACATCAGCGGACTAAGCATATTGAGATGGATATTCACTTTGTGCGAGAGAAGGTTGCCCTTGGTCAAGTCAAATATTACACGTGTCTTCCGCCTATTAGTATGCAGATATTTTCACAAAGGGACTACCGAGACAGCTCTTCACCGACTTCTGATCCAGCCTTAGCGTTCGGCATCCTCCCGCTCCAACTGAGGGGGAGTATTAGCGAATATTCACAGTATATTTTATAATTATGATAGATTTATATTTAAGGTAACTTAGGACTCTTATTGTATTAGGAATCAACCATTTAAGGTAAGTTAGGATTCTTATTGTATTAGGAATCAACCTCTGTACAACTATATATATTGTGATTAATGAAAGGAATCCCTAAGAGAGATTATTCCAAACTTACAAAAAGGTATGTCAAAATATATTATTCCCTCCGTTCACTTTTACTTGTCATTTTCGCTTCTTGAGAATTAATTTGACTAATATTCAAAGCTAAATTGAGATAGATAATTCAATATGTTAAAATTAAAATTTAGGTGTTTGAAAATTGTATGAAAAATACTATAAGTTACAATTATTTTCATATTAATATGATAAAAAATAACATGTTAAAATGTTTGTCAAAGTTCATATAGTTTAACTCTCTTCATCACTCGGGAAAACACATAAAGGTTCCTTTCAAAGTTGAATAATAATAAATGAGGCTGGAAATGACAATATTCAAGATTTGGTGTCTTAGGCTAACTTCCCAACAATGGCATCACCATAAAAAGTTTCAACTTTGTCATGCAAAGCGCACATTTTACGTTCTAAAGAAACCAATAGTCACGCTCCACACAACCTTTTAGTGCACATATTATTTTTCCCAAAAAGATGATGATATGTATGCAATGTCTTATTCATATAACTTGTCTTTTGGATAATACTTTTCCTGAGAGTTGCCTCTAGCCCCACCACCCCAACCCCATGTGTGACACCCACCCTCCACACACACAATGCACCTTTTTTCTAGATGCCAAATCCGTTCAACACATGTGATTATTAGGTCTCTTTACATTTCATATTCTTGATTTTACGTTCTTGTTTTAATATGTTTTGCTATTACTTTAGTATCATACTGGGGGGGGGGGGACATCTAGTTAAATTATTTATAGCAATTAGCACTACGTCATAAGGTGGTGGGTCTATGAAATTATTACAAAAATGACAATCAAATTCATGCCTCTTAAACATGTGGAATTAAGTGATCGAAAAAGGTTCAAATATTACCCTTAAAAGCTAGCGGACATGTCATTCATTAATAGTTCACCTTATACGTACTCTTATCCTTCAATAGTTTTGAGCCAAATAATGTGCTTTTAATTTAACTGGAGTCTTCAATTAACCTAATTCACTGATTTATGAAGCGAAAAGAGGTTAAATATGCATTTAAAGTATGCGAAATTGACAAAGATATGTCCTTCGTTAATAATACTCATGAATGATAATCAAAATTGATTTTCTCAGATTTAACCAAGTTAAAAAAAAATTGGTTGATACCCTTTTCAACCCCACTGATTTTTTACAATAGTGTTTCCCCGCTGAAAAAATTGACTCTTGAGGATTATTGTTATTGCCAAAATAACTTCTTAAAGGTTATTGATTGGCACTATAATTTCACGCAAGCTCCACTACTTTTTAATTTTATAATAGCATGATAGAAATTATTTCTTTCTTATTTATGAGTGAAGGGTAGCGTAGAGAATACATGAACCCATTGTAAAAAAAAACTTAGGACATCGAAGAACAAAATATATCTATAAATTACAATTTTCATTATCAAAGATATGTACGGCTATGCCGTCAATACATTGTTTACATCGTTAGTATGTAAAAAATAACAATATTAACTTAAGCTAATTAATCTATTTACATTCAAACTTAGAAATTGGTGATTGTCTTTGGTTGTTACATAACAAGAGGGTAAAAGAAATGTTAAATCCGTACATGTTAAAAGAAATGTTAAACTATTACATGAAAGCCATATCTGCTAAAAGTTGCATACTTTAAGGGCATTTTCGATTTGTTTGCTTATTAATTAGATTAATTTGTGGATTCAGTTAAATTAAGGTTATATTTGGATCAACTATTAAAAGGTAAAGGGGTGTGAGCTAAACTCTTTACGAAGGGCATATTTTTTCAATTTCGAATACTCTAAGGGTATATATGACACTTTTTGTTAAGTAAATAAAAATATTTTTAGTAGTTTAAACTTTTAAATAAGTTAGTAAAATTTAACTTAGGCATAGAGCAAGCAGAAGTCATGAATTACTCTAATCTCATCATCACTCATATTTCGTGTACTAGGATCATAATTAAAATGAATTCAACTCACCTGATGCATAGGTCTGTAAGGATCTTATCATGAAATAAGACATAAGTATAGGATTTAATCAACAACCTTCAAGTCCTAAGTAGTACTATGCATATAAGATTTGACTATGTCAAATACCAGTACGTTAGCTATTCACCAGTCCTGAACTGTAGCTCAAGAAAACGCCATAACGCCTGACCTCGGCTGCGGCTAAGTGTGAGCAAATGTACGGACATCTTTAAGAATAGCCTACCCAAGTATTAATATTACTCACAGTGCTATGTACAACCTTAAAACTTGAATTTTGTAAAACCTTTACTTATTTAAATCATATTCTCAGAGCATTATTAGACAGTATAGGCTATTAGCCTATCATATGAAATAACAATACAGAAAAATAAAGGGAGAGGGAGGATTACAGAAACGAAGCCAAGAACACAAGAGTTGAGCCAATTCCGATCTTATTATTGATTGGAGAATTTACAGAGCTCGATTTTGGGGGTTTTTTCTGATGCCTATACAAATGAATGAGAGTCCCCTTTTATAGACGAAGGCGGACTTCAACTACGATTACAATTTACAGAATTAACAGTAAAAGAATCTAAATTATTACAACAAAAAAAACTACTTTACGGAAAGTAAATAACTTTACATAAAGTAAGATAAGATTCCCGACACATGTCGCTTTCTTATCTTTGAAAAAGAAAAAGTAAAAGAAAACAAACGACTTTTGATAAAGTCGGAATAAACTTTTCATAAAGTTAACAGTGGTCGAATGTGACCTTCACTTGTCTTGATAGGACATGGGTCCCTTCTGCTTTTATTCTTTCATTTTTTCCTTGCCACGTGAAGACTTATCTTTTTGTCGGGCTTTGGCCTTTTCTTTGACAGCTTCAATCAAGCCATCGAACAAATCCGTTGTAGATGGGTGATAAGAATAGTCTTCCTCTCCTTGGGAATCCTGGAATAGTCTGTCGTCTTGGGTGTCTCTCATTGAGGCAGTTGATGTTTCCGAATAAGGACTTTCATCAATCTTTTTAGCAAAGTTTTTAATAAAGTCTGCCTTAATTTTATCAAGATAGGCAGTCATGAGTTCTTCCTCCGAAGCATGAGGATTCTTCAATTTAATGGTTTTCTCTAATTTAGAGAAGATGGAGTCATCGTCCTTTGATTCAACCTTAATTTGGTGAATAGTTCTGAGATTTTTTAATAAGGAAGTAATTTCTCCCTCAAGCTCCCATCCATAAGTTCTTGGGTTTTTACGGATCCTTGTCTAGTAATTTAGACCAGAATTTGCAGAGAAATTTTCTCTTAAGACATAATATGCCTTCTTTGGTTTCTCCCTGCTTCGGGAATCCACTTCCAGATCCATGGGGTTCCGGTCTGCAAGAAAAACATTAGTGATGCTGATCCCTCGACATGTCAGAAGGGTTTTCCGGCGTGACACATGGTGTCAAATGAATCCATTCCTTATAATAATCCATATAAGGGGCTGGTAGGATCTGAATTTCAGGTCCGATGATATTCCACCAAGGGAAGATCCAGCCTGGTAATAACAAACCATTTTGGTTGTTTTTGAAAATGTCCTGGGTTTAATTTAACCCACCATGTATGACCATGTTTTTTGTTTTCATAATAAAAAACATATGTGAAGGCATCAATATAATCATAGTAATTGAAAGCCAACCGAATATCGGTTCTTGGAATTATGAATTCCTTGGATCGGAAGGGGCTGATTCCCCATTCATAAGGAGATATAATCTTCTTTAGATAGAGCTTAGAATAACTCTTCTCTACTCCAGGTTTATGCTCTGGGTAGGAGGTAATATCAGCTGTGCTTGTAGCTGTGAGAATGTATTCATAATACATCCTGTTTTTCCCTTCTTGAAAAGGGTGGTAGAAATTTTCTACGTATCGATTCATGAGAATCCAAGGGTCATTCAGATAATTTTTATCTTCATGAGTAAGTAAGAGAATTGTATCTTCATGAGCACGAACGAAAGATTGTTTTGTGTCTTTGTCTTGTTATATGACTTTTGGGCATATGAGCCCTGTTGGCTAGAAGAAGCTTGTTCAACTAGCTTGACCTTAGGAATAGTCCTTGGGTCATTCTTTCCTCGACCTCGGCCGCGATCTCCGCGACCTCTTCCCCTGCTCCTATTAGGAGTGGGTGGTGTCCATTGTGGACGCATGCTTAATCCTGCAAAAATTCACGAGTGAGAAAGTCAGGTAGTGAATTATCTTCACCTTTTAGATATTGAATTTCAAAATCAAATGGGGCCAAATGGGCCTGCCACCTAGCAAATATTTGTTTGGATACATCATGTTTAAAATCTTTTTGAAACATGAATTTGGCTGCATTGCAGTCTGTCCTTATCAGGAATTTAGAATTATAAAGGTCATCCTGAAATTTCAGAACACATTTTACTATTGCAAGAATTTCTTTAGCAACAGTAGCATAATTCTTCTGGCTACTAGACCATTTTCCTGAATAATATCTGACAAGATAATCCTGTTTAGTCTGGGGATTGATCTGCTTGAGAATTCCTTCATAACCAATATCAGAAGCATCTGTCTCAATTATTTTTCCCCAATTTGGGTTAGCAAGCATAAGACATAGCAAAGCTTGAACAATCTTCTTAATTTTTCTGACTGCTTCAGTATGAACATTGGTCCAGGGACTGGCAGATTTCTTCAGCCTGTCATATAACACAGCTGCGTCAGTAGACAAATTCTTATAATAGGGAGCAATATAATTAAGGCTACCTAAGAACCGCTGAAGCTGAGTTCTATCAAGGAGTTCGTCTGAAAATTTAGAAGCGAACTCGACACTTCTGTGAATTGGGATAATATTTCCATTTTCAATATTATGACCAAGAAATCTTATCTTAGTCTGGAAAATACTCATTTTTGGTTTTGAAATAACTAAACCATTAGAGATAATAATCTTTTTGAAAATATCAAGATGCTTAATATGCTCTTGAACAGTTTTTGAATAAACTAAAATATCATCGATGTAAACAATGATAAACCCACTATAGGGAGTGAAGACGTTATTCATGATATGTTGAAATTCGGACGGGGCATTCTTGAGTCCGAAAGGCATGACGTTCCATTCGTAATGTCAGAAGGGGACTGTAAAAGCAGTCTTGTACCTATCAGGTTCATGTACCTGTATTTGCCAAAATCCTAATTTCAAATCAAATTTGGAAAAGATGTTAGATTGATATAATCTATCCAATAAATCTTTTTTATTGGGTATGGGATATCTGATCCACTTCAAAACCTTATTCAGAGATTTATAGTTAATAACCAGTCGAGGAACTCCTCGTTCTTGTTCTGAATGTTTATTAACATAAAACGTTGTACAACTCCATGGAGAGTTTGAAGGTCTGATAAGCTTTTTCTCTATGAGAGAAGCAATCTCCTTTTTGCATATTTCCAGATATTTCATGTTCATCTGGCAAGGTCTGGCCTTGGTAGGAATTTCATGTTCTTTAAATTCTTCCTCATAGGGGAGTTTGATGATGTGCTTTTTCCTGTTTCAAAAAGTTGTGGGTAAATCGTCACAGATAGAAACGACAAAATTATCTGCTATCCCTTTGATCCTATCCTGTAATTTAGGATTTGTAAGCTGGTTTTCTACATTGTAGACCATTAGTTCTTGCTGCAGATAGTCCAAATGTCTTTGCTTATTCTGCACAAGATTAACAAAGCTGATAGTCTTATAAGAATCAACCCAAGGGAAAGTAATCTGCTTTCCTTCATATGTACCTGAAAAACCTTTTTCAGTAACATTGTTAAGAGGCATTAACCCATTAATAAATGGTATACCAAGAATAATATCATTAGTAAGATTTTTTACTAAAGTAAAGGAATGTTCTATGCAAACCTTGTTATGGCAAACATATGCCCGAGATAACTTGTAGGAGACGCCGAAATCATTTCCGTCTGCTCCAGATACTTTCCGATTTGTTTTCGTAAAGTATTTTGTAGGAATTAATCCTTCTCTGATGCAATTAACATCTGCTCCGGAATCAATTAATGTCGGAACGTCTCTGTAGATGGCCCCTCCTTTGATCAGCAAAGTGATATGGGTGATCCATCTCTGGCGTGTAATAACGCAGACACCTTCTGTAGGTTCTCCATCATTATCATATGAAGTTCCTGGTTCATCGATAATGGGGGTGTGGAGGTTCTCTGGTTCTTTCTCTTCATAAGAGATTTGCTCTAATAGGGCTATCCTATTTTCCAGTCCACCATAATTTTTGTGGAGATGGGTTATCTCTATTTTGAGATCGTGAATCTCTTCCTTTAACTACTGAGTTGTCAGAATATTGGTACCGCTTCTCCTTTTCTGCAAGTCAGTTAGTATTTCCGAGAAATTATACGGAGGATCAATCCGAGATTTGATCTTTCGAGGCATCCTATCCTTTTCCTGGGCTTTAAGCAAAGCATCAATGATTTTTGCCTTTTGGGCGTCTTCTGGAATATCTTTCAGAAGATCATTAATTTCTTCTCCATTGATAACGCTCACATTGAAGCTGGAGAATTGGGCTTGGAGTTTATAAAACTCGTCCTCTGTATCTTCCCCTTTGTTTTTCTGGCAGCTACTGGAAGTACAGATACATGAGTCACTTTCCTCAGAGGAGGATGAATATAGATCCTCTGAATCCGTAGTGACGGATTTATCCGATTCATCCGAATCGTCGGATGGGATCATGATTTTCATCAAGGCATCTTTGATGTTGTCATCAATCTTGAGTGCCTTTATCTTGTCGGCCTTCTTTTTCTTACAATGATTGGCATAATGGCCCACTTCTCCACACACATAGCATGTAGTGGTTTTGGTTGTCCTTTTCTTGGGGACGTAACCCTTCTTTTGATTTCTGGCCCTTCGCTTTGCAGCTTTCTTTTTGTATAGGGCCGCCTTGTACTTTTCATAGTACTCCTTTTTGTGTGGTTTGACCACGTGGTTCTTCCTTTTCCCGGTTTTTACGGATAGGCGGTCGTCCATTGCGAATTCTTTGGCGAACTCTCTAAGCTGGGTTTTCTCGGTCGACCTGCTTCTTCATTGCGCAATTTAATATTATTGCATAAGGCTAGACCTTCTTCCGTGCATTTGCTGATAAGCATGCCATAGGAAAATATATCCCAAGGTATCTGGGAGTCCGAGGAATCAACCCTCAGTGTTCTCTTAACTCTTTCTGCGAAGAGTGAAGGGAGGCCATCAATGAATCTGGCTTTCCAGAAGCGATCACTTGCTTCAGGGAGATTATAAATCCTGCTAAGAAAGACATCCTTATACCATCTGAAAGAGGTTAGGGTAGGCCATCTATGATTCTGGAGAAGAGTCCTGATATTATCATAATTAGTAGAATAATTGCCTGTAAAATGATCTAAAATAGTTAAGATCAGGGTGTAAACCGAATTAGGGGTTTGAACATTACCCTCTATTTTTACAGAGTTGGTGATCTGCATCTTTTGATCTGGCGAGAGATAATTATTCCACCACGCTTTCAGTTGACCTGTAAATCCAACACAGATCATTTTTGTTATGCTCAGCTCTGTTTGGTTATTATCTTTAGCAGTTGCGGCATACATTAGCATTTTATGGCAGGTTCTGTAGATCTGGGTCTCAGCGACACCGTCAATGTTCCATTCTATGATCTCGGTACCTGTATAGGCCGCGGGATCATTCTTCCAGGTTCCTTCTTCAATAAGGACATCCATGGGAGTGGGTCTCGGATAGTAATAGCTTTCCGAGGCGTTTCTGGGAACCCAATTACTCCCTTTCTTTACTGCAGCAATACGATTGTCACTGCTTTCTCCTGTGTCTTTGGTATTGACCATTCCAATCACAGATTTGGAAGTAGAAGGTGATATTTTCATTTTATCACTTAGTTGGGATATCAATTTTTTGATATCTTTAGCTAACGGATTTGACTGATCTTTTGCCAGGTTAATCCCTTCCATTGATGCAGGGGGTTGGACATTTGCATTGGTTTCCAGCGGCTTTTGAGCTTTCTTAGCTCTCTCCTCTTCAATTATTTTCGTTCTTTGCTCCTCAATAAGGAAGTTGAGCCTGTCGACCTTACTATGTAATAAAGTCATTTGTTCTCCTAGGACTTTAAGAGAGACATTTGTGCTATTCCCCTGTCTGTAAAGACTGTTCCAACTATCGGCATTGAGAACGCCTTGTAACATCTTAAGATAGGGTTGTGCCTGCAAATCATGGTTGCTGCTATCCCTTTTTAATGAAAAGGGCTCATCCGGCGGATAAAGACTCTTAAGAACTTTTTTCGAGTCTAAATGTCATTGCCGTTCTATAACATTGATATTAGGCAAAGCATAATCTTCAACAAACCAATTAGCAAAATATTTAAAATCCTGCTTTGTTTGAAGATCACCATAAAATTGTTCTGTAATCTCCTCCTGCTCTTCTTTTATAAAAATGGTTTGAAACCAATTACGGAAAAGCGTGTAATCAGAACTATTGAAATTATTTCTAATCAATTTGCGTAAGTCAGAATCAGGAGCATAATTCAGACCGCAATAAAGGGGATCATCAGGATAATCAACCTTCATGGAAATAATCAGTATAATCAGAATTAATATTTTCTGCCGGAATTTCAGCAGGAATCTGGTTTTCAACCTTTATTTTGTCAACCTTTATTTTGTCAACCTTTTTCTCCCGAGAAATTTCTGAGGGGGTGGTGATTATGTAAAGGTCTTCATCTACTTGATATGTTGAGTCTCTAGTAGCAGATGTACCTGCAATGTCATCTAAAGGAGATATATAATAATGAGATGACAAAGATCTGCCTAATTTAAGCTGTTTTGCGAACTGAAGGCGAATACTGCCGTCAGTCGTCTGGACCACATGAGCGATCTGGGAGTCTATCCTGGGATGAACCGGGATAGCTTTTTCTATTAGCCAATCTTCGGGATAATTAATTGCATCCCAGCTTATAGGTCTTCTAGTAGTAATTTTAGACCTTTTGGCTAAGTTTGTCTCAATCAAGACAGTCTGCCTATTTCTCTTGTCGTCCATGATTCTACAATTGGGATTCATGGTATCTAAAATAAGGAAATAAACACGATAACATATACTCATAACTTCTGTCTCAGGCATGTAATTATACCCATTAGCTTTCACATATAAAGTTAAAGCATGCAGTATATTAGGATCAGACAAAGATAAAGTAAGATTGGGTCTGACATTAAAATATACTGGGCCATAGGCTAAGCTTGACTTCATAGCACTCATAAGAGATTGCTTCCAGTTTAAGTTTCTGGCATCTCTTAGAACAGTCATAAAGCTTTCTGGCAAACCTTCTAAGGTTAAAGGTTTGAAGGCAATTTGCACTAAACCAATATGCAGAAATTTGTAATGCATTTTTTGATATCTATCAATATCAGAATCAGAAAATAACTGAATAGCTTTTTCTTGGTTATCCATTTGGACCGATTCTTCTATCGTCTTAATAATATGACGATTTCGAAGGTTTTCAAAAATACCGAAATTATAAATTTCTTTTGTGGTATCAAAGTCATACTTGATGAGTATTCATAGACAGTATTTCTTAAAATATGAATATTTTCAGAAATTATAAACATAGTGTTAAGAACGCTAGGACAGAAGATAGAGGTTATTCTTAAAGATGTCCGTACATTTGCTCACACTTAGCCGCAGCCGAGGTCAGGCGTTATGGCGTTTTCTTGAGCTACAATTCAGGACTGGTGAATAGCTAACGTACTGGTATTTGACATAGTCAAATCTTATATGCATAGTACTACTTAGGACTTGAAGGTTGTTGATTAAATCCTATACTTATGTCTTATTTCATGATAAGATCCTTACAGACCTATGCATCAGGTCTTATTGTGGTATCAAAGCCATACTTGATGAGTATTCATAGACAGTATTTCTTAAAATATGAATATTTTCAGAAATTATAAACATAGTGTTAAGAACGCTAGGACGGAAGAATATGAACTTCCGACTTAGCTTGATGCTTTAAAAAAATGGACAATTCCATTCGTTGCCACAAAAGAAATTTATAATTTCTGTATTTTCGAAAACCTTCGAAATCGTCATATTATTAAGACGATAGAAGAATCGGTCCAAATGGATAACCAAGAAAAAACTATTCAGTTATTTTCTGATTCTGATATTGATAGATATCAAAAAATGCATTACAAATTTCTGCATATTGGTTTAGTGCAGATTGCCTTCAAACCTTTAACCTTAGAAGGTTTGCCAGAAAGCTTTATGACTGTTCTAAGAGATGCCAGAAACTTAAACTGGAAGCAATCTCTTATGAGTGCTATACAGTCAAGCTTAGCCTATGGCCCAGTATATTTTAATGTCAGACCCAATCTTACTTTATCTTTGTCTGATCCTAATATACTGCATGCTTTAACTTTATATGTGAAAGCTAATGGGTATAATTACATGCCTGAGACAGAAGTTATGAGTATCTGTTATCGTGTTTATTTCCGTGTTTTAGATACCATGAATCCCAATTGTAGAATCATGGACGACAAGAGAAATAGGCAGACTGTCTTGATTGAGACAAACTTAGCCAAAAGGTCTAAAATTACTACTAGAAGACCTATAAGCTGGGATGAAATTAATTATCCCGAAGATTGGCTAATAGAAAAAGATATCCCGGTTCATCCCAGGATAGACTCCCAGATCGCTCATGTGGTCCAGACGACTGACGGCAGTATTCGCCTTCAGTTCGCAAAACAACCTAAATTAGGCAGATCTTTGTCATCTCATTATTATATATCTCCTTTAGATGACATTGCTGGTACATCTGCTACTAGAGCCTCAACATCTCAAGTAGATGAAGACCTTTACAGAATCACCACCCCCTCAGAAATTTCTCGGGAGGAAAAGGTTGACAAAATAAAGGTTGAAAACCAGATTCCTGCTGAAATTCCGGCAAAAAATATTAATTCTGATTATACTGATTATTTCCATGAAGGTTGATTATCCTGATGATCCCCTTTATTGCGGTCTGAATTATGCTCCTGATTCTGACTTACGCAAATTGATTAGAAATAATTTCAATAGTTCTGATTATACGCTTTTCCGTAATTGGTTTCAAACCTTTTTTACAAAAGAAGAGCAGGAGGAGATTACAGAACAATTTTATAGTGATCTTCAAACAAAGCAGGATTTTAAATATTTTGCTAATTGGTTTGTTGAAGATTATGCTTTGCCTAATATCAATGTTATAGAACGGCAATGGCATTTAGACTCGAAAAAAGTTCTTAAGAGTCTTTATCCGCCGGATGAGCCCTTTGTTGACACCCAATTTTGTCCCATCTTTTATGATTTTATTTGCAATTTTTAATATTTTTGACACTTTAAAACAATTTTAAAATATAGGCATATATATGTATATATATCATTATTATTAGTATTATTTGCATTTTTATTTGTCATTTGCATTTTTTATATCACAAGCATACTTTTATCCTAATATTATATGTTATTTTATTTTCGCAAAACGGCATTACATTTTATATTTTTATTATTTTAAGCATCAAGAATTTCACAAATATTATATTTTTATCATATTGTCATCTTTACAATTTATAATTTTTGCAAAGCTTTTTTTATTTTTTTATATATAATAAAACCCTTTTTATATTTTTAAACCCATAACCCATTTCATTTCCCCCAAACAATTTCTACTCAACCCAAAACAATTCCTACCCAACCCAAACTAAAAGCCATTTTCGTCCAAGCCCAACCCATCACTCATTTTATTTCCCCAACCCAAAAAAACAAATACCCAGGCCCAACCGAAGCCCACCCGGATCGGCCCAATACCCAACTCCTTCCCCTTTATTTCCCCTTTAAAACCAAACCAAACCCTAAAAACATTTCATTTTTTTTCCATATATCTCTCTCACTCTCTCACTCTCTCTCTCTCTCAATGGGCCTTTGCCCGTCGCACACACCCACCCCCTAACCCCGACGCGACCCTACACCCACAACACCACCACACCACCACCCCCCCTACGCCGCCACCCTCACCACTACCATACCCACAGTCGACGACCCCCATACCCGTGACCCCCACACGCCGGTCACCTGCTCCGACACTAACCAGTCGCCGCCACCCCACACCAACTACCCCACCTACGCCAGACACCCTACACCACCCACACCACCGTCGATTTTGGGGGTTTTTGAGGTCCTAAGTCCGAAAATGAAGGTTCCGGTTTACTCTTGTTGGTGGTTTCCGATTTGCTTTTGTTGGTGGTTTTGGTACTTTAGTTGGTGGTATCGGGTTTGATTCATTGGTGGTTTCCGATCTGTTTTGGTGGTTTTATTTCCGGTCGGGTCACAATCCGGGTCGGGTCACCCCTTGTCGGACGAAAATCTCCAGGTTTATGTTTTACTTTGTTGTTGGTGTACCTGAAATTTGGAGGAAAATCGGGTCGGGTCACTGACACGGGTCGGGTCGACCCGGTTCGGTTAATTTCCAGATTTTTGTATGTTTATATTGTGTTGGTGGTTATCTGTAATTTGGAGAAAATCGATCCGGGTCGGGTCGACCCGGGTCGGTTAATTTCCAGATTTTTGTATGATTATATTGTGTTGTTGGTTATCTGTAATTTGGAGAAAATCGATACGGGTTGAAAAACATCCGATTCGGTCGGTCATCGACCGGTCGGGTCGACCGATTGGTTAATTTCAGATTAATTGTGTTTTATATTCTATTGTTGGCTATCCAAAATAAAAATGATTCGGGTCCGTCATCAATCCCGATTCTGCCGGGTCTTCGATCCGATTCTCGCCTGCCACCGGATCAAGTAAATTTCATTTTTGCGTATTTTTGTATCTTTGTTGTTGGTTATCTGAAAATAAAAAAATGATTCGGGTCGGGTCATCAATCCCGATTCGGCCTGCCACCCAGATCAAGTAAATTTTGTTTTGTATTTTTGTATCTTTGTTGTTGGTTATCCAAAATAAATAAATAAGAATGTTTGATTAGGGTCGGGTCACTATTCGTAATTCGGTCGCATAATTTAATTGCAAACTGTTGGTTATTTTGGTATTTAAATATCCATACACAGATATCCTACTGCTTTACTGCTTTTGGCCGATGAAATTAAATTCGAGGCCGCACTTTTTTGTTTCGTTTCTCTGTTTTCTGTTTTAAACATCTCGTGCAACGGATTACTGTTTTATTGTTTTAACTAATACTACACTTAGGCCGATGAAATTGAATTCGAGGCCGCACTTTTTTCATTTCGTTCCTGTGTTTTTCAGTTTACATTTTAAGTATCCGGGCAACGGATATCTTATTGTTCTCTTGCTTTATTGCCTTATTTATATCGCATTTAGGCCGATGAAATTGAATTCGAGGCCGCTTTTTCATTTCATTTCACTGCCAAAGATCGTTTTTAACATTCGGCAATGAATATTTAATGTTTTTATTTACTAAACATCCCGTCTTCTCGGGAATTGCCTCTGTTTTTACGCTTCGTTTCTTTGCTGCTGCTGCTTCTGCTGCGTCTGATTTCAATTTTTAATTTCGCTGATTTGAACACATACTACATCGCCGATGAAAAAATATCCGCCGATTTTGAGGCCTCCACGCTTGTAAAGACGGAAAATAAAGCTTCTGGGCAAGGATGAAACTTAAATCTTTTTCACTCGAGAGACCAACATGTTCGATAGGCAAGGCAACTAAAATGACCAACGAGTCATATGTTCGCAACCACGACGTGATTGGAATGATCTTTTCAAAATTTAAGTCTGAGCCCTCCGTAATAAAAACATTTATTGTTTTGGATACGGATTCGAAGTTATGTATATTTAATTGTTTCTAACCGTTTATTCTTGACAGCTTGCAAAGATAAAGTCAAAGAAGGCAAATAACCCCTCGGAGATTATTTATTTTGTTGTTGTCATTTACTTTCTTAATTCAGCTTTATTTCATTCTGTATTGTACTATTATTGTACTCGCGAAATTATTGAAATGTTTAGAATAGGCAAACATAGAATTAATTAATAGGGTAGTCTAAAACTTGAAACCCATTGCTAGTTCATTTATTTTTAGGCTCGGTTAGTTTTAAAATTGTTAATCGCTAGTTTATCTATTTTCAGGCCCGTCGCCCATAAGAAATCACATTGCATACATCTTTATCAATTTTCATACGAATGCATATTCATATTCTTTTTTTAGCTTTACATGTATATTATTGTCATACAAATGCATGCTTGTACAAATGCATCATTTCATTAAATACTTGCAACATTATTTTTATACTTGTAAAAATACACTTTTAACATAATAATTAACCTGAGTTTGACCGGATAATCGCAAGTTAGCGGATCTTAAAGGATGCCTAACCCCTTCCCTTTAGGATAATAAAGAACCCTTACCTAGAATCTCATTAGTTTCGCAGATCACAAAATTGGAGTTATTTTACAGCTTTTAGTTAACTTTCAGGTGCCCTAATTCACCTTAGAATAATTAGGTGGCGACTCCTCAAAGCAAGCATTTTTATCAAATCCAGAGGGAATCGACGCCATCGCGTCGCGAAGCCCGCAGGTCAAAATCGGGTGCGACACCCTTTTCATTAAAAAGGGATAGCAGCAACCATGATTTGCAGGCACAGCCCTATTTTAAGATGTTACAAGGCGTTCTCAATGCCGATAGCTGGAACAGTCTTTACAGATAGGGGAATAGCACAAATGTCTCTCTTAAAGTCCTAGGAGAACAAATGACTTTATTACATAGTAAGGTCGACAGGCTCAGCTCCCTTATTGAGGAGCAAAGAACGAAAATAATTGCAGATGAGAGAGCTAAGAAAGCTCAAAAGCCGCTGGAAACCAATGCAAATGTCCAACCCCCTGCATCAATGGAAGGGATTAACCTGGCAAAAGATCAGTCAAATCCGTTAGCTAAAGATATCGAAAAATTGATATCCCAACTAAGTGATAAAATGAAAATATCACCTTCTACTTCCAAATCTGTGATTGGAATGGTCAATACCAAAGACACAGGAGAAAGCAGTGACAATCGTATTGCTGCAGTAAAGAAAGGGAGTAATTGGGCTCCCAGAAATGCCTCGGAAAGCTATTACTATCCGAGACCCACTCCCATGGATGTCCTTATTGAAGAAGGAACCTGGAAGAATTATCTCGCGGCCTATACAGGTACCGAGATCATAGAATGGAACATTGACGGTGGCGCTGAGACCCAGATCTACAGAACCTGCCACAAAATGCTCATGTATGCCGCAGCTGCTAAAGGTAATAACCAAACAGAGCTGAGCATAACAAAAATGATCTGTGTTGGATTTACAGGTCAACTGAAAGCGTGGTGGGATAATTATCTCTCGCCAGATCAAAAGATGCAGATCACCAACTCTGTAAAAATAGAGGGTAATGTTCAAACCCCTAATTCGGTTTACACCCTGATCTTAACTATTTTAGATCATTTTACAGGCAATTATTCTACTAATTATGATAATATCGTGACTCTTCTCCGTAATCATAGATGTCCTACCCTAACCTCTTTCGGATGGTATAAGGATGTCTTTCTTAGCGGGATTTATAATCTCCCTGAAGCAAGTGATCGCTCGGAAAGCCGATTCATTGATGGCCTCCTTCACTCTTCGCAGAAAGAGTTAAGAGAACACTGAGGGTTGATTCCTCCGACTCCCAGATACCTTCGGATATATTTTCCTATGTCATGCTTATCAGCACATGGACGGAAGAAGGTCTAGCCTTATGCAATGATATTAAATTGCAAATGGCAAGAAGAAGGCGGTCGACCGAGAAAACCCGCTAGGAGAGTTACGCCAAAGAATTCGCAATGGATGAATCTGCCCCTACCCAGAAAACCGGGAAAAGGAAGAACCACGTGGTCAAACCACACAAAAATGAGTACTATGAAAAGTACAAGGCGGCCCTATACAAAAAGAAAGCTGTAAAGCGAAGGGCCAGAAATCAAAAGAAGGGTTACGTCCCCAAGAAAATGACAACCAAAACCACTACATGCTATGCGTGTGGAGAAGTGGGTCATTATGCCAATCGGTGTAAGAAAAAGAAGGCCGACAAGATAAAGGCACTCAAGATTGATGACAACATCAAAGATGCCTTGATGAAAATCATGATCCCATCCGACGATTCGGATGAATCGGATAAATCCGTCACTACGGATTCAGAGGATCCATATTCATCCTCCTCTGAGGAAAGTGACTCATGTATCTGTACTTCCAGTAGCTGCCAGAAAAACAAAGGGGAAGATACAGAGGACGAGTTTTATAAACTCCAAGCCCAATTCTCCAGCTTCAATGTGAGCGTTATCAATGGAGAAGAAATTAATGATCTTCTGAAAGATATTCCAGAAGACGCCCAGAAGGCAAAAATCCTTGATGCTTTGCTTAAAGCCCAGGAAAAGGATAGGATGCCTCGAAAGATCAAATCTCGGATTGATCCTCCGTATAATTTCTCAGAAATACTAACTGACTTGCAGAAAAGGAGAAGCGGTACCAATATCCTGACAACTCAGCAGTTAAAGAAAGAGATTCACGATCTCAAAATAGAGATAACCCATCTCCACAAAAATTATGGTGGACTGGAAAATAGGATAGCCCTATTAAAGCAAATCTCTTATGAAGAGAAAGAACCAGAGAACCTCCACACCCCCATTATCGATGAACCAGGAACTTCATATGATAATGATGGAGAACCTACAGAAGGTGTCAGCGTTATTACACGCCAGAGATGGATCACCCATATCATTTTGCTGATCAAAGGAGGGGCCATCTACAGAGACGTTCCGACATTAATTAATTCCGGAGCAGATGTTAATTGCATCAGAGAAGGATTAATTCCTACAAAATACTTTACGAAAACAAATCGGAAAGTATCTGGAGCAGACGGAAATGATTTCGGCGTCTCCTACAAGTTATCTCGGGCATATGTTTGCCATAACAAGGTTTGCATAGAACATTCCTTTACTTTAGTAAAAAATCTTACTAATGATATTATTCTTGGTATACCATTTATTAACGGGTTAATGCCTCTTAACAATGTTACTGAAAAAGGTTTTTCAGGTACATATGAAGGAAAGCAGATTACTTTCCCTTGGGTTGATTCTTATAAGACTATCAGCTTTGTTAATCTTGTGCAGAATAAGCAGCAGCATTTGGACTATCTGCAGCAAGAACTAATGGTCTACAATGTAGAAAACCAGCTTACAAATCCTAAATTACAGGATAGGATCAAAGGGATAGCAGATAATTTTGTCGTTTCTATCTGTGACGATTTACCCACAACTTTTTGGAACAGGAAAAAGCACATCGTCAAACTCCCCTATGAGGAAAAATTTAAAGAACATGAAATTCCTACCAAGGCCAGACCTTGCCAGATGAACATGAAATATCTGGAAATATGCAAAAAGGAGATTGCTTCTCTCATAGAGAAAAAGCTTATCAGACCTTCAAACTCTCCATGGAGTTGTACAGCGTTTTATGTTAATAAACATTCAGAACAAGAACGAGGAGTTCCCCGACTGGTTATTAACTATAAACCTCTGAATAAGGTTTTGAAGTGGATCAGATATCCCATACCCAATAAAAAAGATTTATTGGATAGATTATATCAATCTAACATCTTTTCCAAATTTGATTTGAAATCAGGATTTTGGCAAATACAGGTACATGAACCTGATAGGTACAAGACTGCTTTTACAGTCCCCTTCGGACATTACGAATGGAACGTCATGCCTTTCGGACTCAAGAATGCCCCGTCCGAATTTCAACATATCATGAATGACGTCTTCACCCCCTATAGTGGGTTTATCATTGTTTACATCGATGATATTTTAGTTTATTCAAAAACTGTTCAAGAGCATATTATGCATCTTGATATTTTCAAAAAGATTATTATCTCTAATGGTTTAGTTATTTCAAAACCAAAAATAAGTATTTTCCAGACTAAGATAAGATTTCTTGGTCATAATATTGAAAAGGGGAATATTATCCCAATTCACGTATGTCGAAGTTCGCTTCTAAATTTCCAGACGAACTCCTTGATAGAACTCACCAGCGGTTCTTAAGTAGCCTTAATTATATTGCTCCCTATTATAAGAATTTGTCTCATCGACGCTGTGTTATATGACAGTCAAGAAATCACGATCCCTGGACCAATGTTCATCTTGAGCAAATCGAGAAAAATTAAGAAGATTGTTCAAGCTTTGCTATGTCTTATGCTTGCTAACCCAAATTGGGGAAAAATAATTGAGACAGATGCTTCTGATATTGGTTATGAAGGAATTCTCAAGCAGATCAATCCCAGACTAAACAGATTATCTTGTCGATATTATTCAGAAAATGGTCTAGTAGCCGAAGAATTATGCTCTGTTGCTAAAGAAATTCTTGCAATAGTAAAATGTGTTCTGAAATTTCGTGATGACCTTTATAATTCTAAATTCTGATAAGGACAGATCGCACGTAATGACCAAATTCATGTTTCAAAAGATTTTAAACATGATGTATCCAAACAAATATTTGCTAGGTGGCAGCCCATTTGGCCCCATTTGATTTTGAAATTCAATATCTAAAGGTGAAGATAATTCACTACCCGACTTTCTCACTCGTGAATTTTTGCAGATTAAGCATGCGTCCACAATGGACACCACCCACTCCTAATAGGAGCAGGGAAGAGGTCGCGGAGATCGCGTCGAGGTCGAGGAAAGAATGACCCAAGGACTATTCCTAAGGTCAAGCTAGTTGAACAAGCTTCTTTCTAGCCAACAGGCTCATATGCCCAAAAGTCATACAACAAGAGAGGAAGATAGAAACCAATATTTGGTTCGTCCTCATGAAGAGACAATTCTCTTACTTACTCATGAAGATAAAAATTATCTGAATGACCCTTGGATTCTCATGAATCGATACGTAGAAAATTTCTACCACCCTTTTCAAGAAGGGAAAAACAGGATGTATTATGAATACATTCTCACAGCTACAAGCACAGCTGATATTACCTCCTACCCAGAGCATAAACCTGGAGTAGAGAAGAGTTATTCCAAGCTCTATCTAAAGAAGATTATATCTCCTTATGAATGGGGAATCAGCCCCTTCCGATCCAAGGAATTCATAATTCCAAGAACCGATATTCGGTTGGCTTTCAATTACTATGATTATATTGATGCCTTCACATATGTTTTTTATTATGAAAACAAAAAACATGGTCATACATGGTGGGTTAAATTAAACCCAGACATTTTCAAAAACAACCAAAATGGTTTGTTATTACCAGGCTGGATCTTCCCTTGGTGGAATATCATCGGACCTGAAATTCAGATCCTACCAGCCCCTTATATGGATTATTATAAGGAATGGATTCATTTGACACCATGTGTCACGCCGGAAAACCCTTCTGACATGTCGAGGGATCAGCATCACTAATGTTTTTCTTGCAGACCGGAACCCCATGGATCTGGAAGTGGATTCCCGAAGCAGGGAGAAACCAGCAAGGCATATTATGTCTTAAGAGAAAATTTCTCTGCAAATTCTGGTCTAAATTACTAGACAAGGATCCAGAAAACCCAACCCGAACTTATGGATGGGAGCTTGAGGGAGAAATTACTTCCTTATTAAAAAATCTCAGAACTATTCACCAAATTAAGGTTGAATCAAAGGACGATGACTCCATCTTCTCTAAATTAGAGAAAACCATTAAATTGAAGAATCCTCATGCTTCGGAGGAAGAACTCATGACTGCCTATCTTGATAAAATTAAGGCAGACTTTATTAAAAACTTTGCTAAAAAGATTTATGAAAGTCCTTATTCGGAAACATCAACTGCCTCAATGAGAGACACCCAAGACGACGGACTATTCTAGGATTCCCAAGGAGAGGAAGACTATTCTTATCACCCCTCTACAACGGATTTGTTCGATGGCTTGATTGAAGCTGTCAAAGAAAAGGCCAAAGCCCGACAAGAAGATAAGTCTTCACGTGGCAAGGAAAAAATGAAAGAATAAAAGCAGAAGGGACCCATGTCCTGTCAAGACAAGTGAAGGTCACATTCGACCACTGTTAACTTTATGAAAAGTTTATTCCGACTTTATCAAAAGTCGTTTGTTTTCTTTTACTTTTTCTTTTTCAAAGATAAGAAAGCGACATATGTCGGGAATCTTATCTTACTTTATGTAAAGTTATTTATTTTTCGTAAAGTAGTTTGTTTTGTTGTAATAATTTAGATTCTTTTACTGTTAATTCTGTAAATTGTAATCGTTATTCCAAACTTACAAAAAGGTATGTCAAAATATAATCAATTATTCCCTCCGTTCACTTTTACTTGTCATTTTCGCTTCTTGAGAATTAATTTGACTAATATTCAAAGCTAAATTGAGATAGATAATTCAATATGTTAAAATTAAAATTTAGGTGTTTGAAAATTGTATGAAAAATACTATAAGTTACAATTATTTTCATATTAATATGATAAAAAATAACATGTTAAAATGTTTGTCAAAGTTCATATAGTTTGACTCTCTTCATCACTCGGGAAAACACATAAAGGTTCCTTTCAAAGTTGAATAATAATAAATGAGGCTGGAAATGACAATATTCAAGATTTGGTGTCTTAGGCTAACTTCCCAACAATGGCATCACCATAAAAAGTTTCAACTTTGTCATGCAAAGCGCACATTTTACGTTCTAAAGAAACCAATAGTCACGCTCCACACAACCTTTTAGTGCACATATTATTTTTCCCAAAAAGATGATGATATGTATGCAATGTCTTATTCATATAACTTGTCTTTTGGATAATACTTTTCCTGAGAGTTGCCTCTAGCCCCACCACCCCAACCCCATGTGTGACACCCACCCTCCACACACACTGCACCTTTTTTCTAGATGCCAAATCCGTTCAACACATGTGATTATTAGGTCTCTTTACATTTCATATTCTTGATTTTACGTTCTTGTTTTAATATGTTTTGCTATTACTTTAGTATCATACTGGGGGGGGGGACATCTAGTTAAATTATTTATAGCAATTAGCACTACGTCATAAGGTGGTGGGTCTATGAAATTATTACAAAAATGACAATCAAATTCATGCCTCTTAAACATGTGGAATTAAGTGATCGAAAAAGGTTCAAATATTACCCTTAAAAGCTAGCGGACATGTCATTCATTAATAGTTCACCTTATACGTACTCTTATCCTTCAATAGTTTTGAGCCAAATAATGTGCTTTTAATTTAACTGGAGTCTTCAATTAACCTAATTCACTGATTTATGAAGCGAAAAGAGGTTAAATATGCATTTAAAGTATGCGAAATTGACAAAGATATGTCCTTCGTTAATAATACTCATGAATGATAATCAAAATTGATTTTCTCAGATTTAACCAAGTTAAAAAAAAATTGGTTGATACCCTTTTCAACCCCACTGATTTTTTACAATAGTGTTTCCCCGCTGAAAAAATTGACTCTTGAGGATTATTGTTATTGCCAAAATAACTTCTTAAAGGTTATTGATTGGCACTATAATTTCACGCAAGCTCCACTACTTTTTAATTTTATAATAGCATGATAGAAATTATTTCTTTCTTATTTATGAGTGAAGGGTAGCGTAGAGAATACATGAACCCATTGTAAAAAAAAAACTTAGGACATCGAAGAACAAAATATATCTATAAATTACAATTTTCATTATCAAAGATATGTACGGCTATGCCGTCAATACATTGTTTACATCGTTAGTATGTAAAAAATAACAATATTAACTTAAGCTAATTAATCTATTTACATTCAAACTTAGAAATTGGTGATTGTCTTTGGTTGTTACATAACAAGAGGGTAAAAGAAATGTTAAATCCGTACATGTTAAAAGAAATGTTAAACTATTAAATGAAAGCCATATCTGCTAAAAGTTGCATACTTTAAGGGCATTTTCGATTTGTTTGCTTATTAATTAGATTAATTTGTGGATTCAGTTAAACTAAGGTTATATTTGGATCAACTATTAAAAGGTAAAGGGGTGTGAGCTAAACTCTTTACGAAGGGCATATTTTTTCAATTTCGAATACTCTAAGGGTATATATGACACTTCTTGTTAAGTAAATAAAAATATTTTTAATAGTTTAAACTTTTAAATAAGTTAGTAAAATTTAACTTGGCATAGAGCAAGCAGAAGTCATGAATTACTCTAATCTCATCATCACTCATATTTCGTGTACTAGGATCATAATTAAAAAGAATTCAACTCATACATGAAATGACGTGTTGAGACACAATTAAATAAACAAAATAATCTCTCATCTCGTGGCTAAAAATATCTATGAAGATGGAATTGGAGTCATAGTGCAAATTAGGGGTAGGTATAACTCTTTATTCATCTTCTTTGATTAAAAATGCATAATTTTTAATAAATTAAGCTTTAAATGAGATGACTGCACAATATAATAATATCATACTATTATAACATTTCACTTGACGTCACTTTGGAGATATTTGAACACCAACATAATTAAGTTCGTAATTAAATGAACCTTAAGTCATAATCAACTGGTTGTTCCCTGAATAAATCTTCTCAATAATTGCATTCATAATTTCCAATCATCATATAGCAATATAAGAAACAATAACGATTAATAAACCAATGAAATTGTTTGTGCATGTGGTTAACCTTTTGCGAATTCGTGTCCACTAGCTAGTGTGTGTGCTTATCCAATATTAGGTTTCAACTTTCTTTGAGCCACACAGCACGTTTTCTTTTTTTCCACCTTTGTCATATTTTGTGAAGTAGGACAAAAGAGAAGGATAGATTTTGAAATATTGTATTTGAAAGAATTGCGAGCAGGCCATCTTTTTTGGTGTTAAAAAAAAGGTTGACCAATAATACCACTTGTTGGTGAAAAAGGTGTGAAACAAAAATAGAAGGAAATCAAATTACACCTGATAGTCACTTAAAATTACACCAATAAAGGTTGTAATTGGAAGAATTCCTTCTTCTTGGAAATAACTTTCAATGATGCTTCTGATTCAATTCCCAGACTACTAAGAAAGTATGCACGAAAATAGAGTTAGCCCTTGCGGCAAGCATTATCCGGAAATGATTATTCAAGAACTAAAAGATAATTAGCGTGACATGCCTAAATCCCCCACAATCAATACACTAGGCTACAAGACTGGATCAACCTAAAGGTTTCGATTTGAGCCCATGAAATGAAAAACGAATCCCAATAGGAAGGTTTTTTCCTTAATGGACCTTACATGTATGAATTCGACTTAATTGAGTCTCCAAAGTATGTACGATTTACCCAGAGCCCCCAAAATAGTACTAGCTATCGGGAAAAAATAAAAAAAAAGATAAATACTAAACATCGAGTAAGAAGTAAAAGAAAAGAACTTAAACTACAAAATTTAAGTTGTAGCTTAGTGGTACTTGCAACTTCAAACTACATCAAGGTTTCAATCCTATCAAAAGACCCTCTACTGTTCACTGCCAACTTTTACATCAAAAAATGAAAAAGAAAGAAAGTAAATATTACCACCTAAAGTACAAACAACAAAATTTTAAGAATAAGACAAAATATTCTTCCACTAAGGGCGAAGCTATGTAGAGCCAATGAAAATTCAATTAAATCTACTTTATTAAAAAATTATATTGCAAATAGTTAAGGCTAAAACAAGTTTCTTTTGTTATACATAAACTGTTGAATCTTCTTAATATAAGAAACTTTTTTAGTATAGTGAGAACCTGATTTTAAAATTGTATTAGGTTATATGTATCAATATTAAATGTGATATTCTAGTATCTTTATTGAATTCTCTTACATAAATTCTGGGCTTCGCCATTACTCCACTTATAAACTTTCGAGAGGATGATTTCTTATGATCTCCTAAGATATTTTTCGTGACCTCAAATCAAATTCTTTCTCATAAAAAAGGGTTCTTTATATTTGCAAAAGAGGTAAAAGACATGTCCAACTCATCCATCTACAAATCTCCTTTCTGCACTTTAATCATTATTTTTTCTCCTCAATCTTTCACAAAATCTTACCCTCAGTTACTTCATTCAAACAATCCAGACAAAGATATTCACCTTGCCAGAAGACTGCTTCTTTTTTTTCATGAATGTACCATAATCTTAAAGATAAAGAAAAGATCAGAAAGAAAAAATTGACTCAACAACCGAATCCCTTTCTTTTGCTCAATCAAATATATATTACTACGTTAGATTTTTCTGTCTGGAAACATATGGAATTTTAGGATCTTTATTCATCATTTTGTATGGGAAAAACTTTGCCAAGACATGTTGAATCATGTTTGGTGATTGGGACACAAACGTGGGTTCGGTTACTTGATCATATACTGTTGGAAATTTGCCTTTGATGGGGAGGTGCGTCCACCCATATTTAATGAATTAAACACTAGGGTTCCACATGTTGGAGGCTTTGTCTCTTCACACGTGCATAATCTATTAAGTGAGTAGATGACCGTAGGGCCAAGAATCGTCAAATTTCGTTGAGAAATGAAAGAGATATTGGTCCACGAAGTAAGGTGTTTGAGGCATGGAAATATGGTATGAGACAAATCTACCACATCGTTGGGAAAAGAAAGAATTGCTCTCTTTATAAGTCTCTAAATTGGCAAAGGGTTTGGGACCCCAAGGAGTATCCCATGTGTTTAAAGGAGGGAGGACCTATATGTGCTTGGGTTCAAGGCTAAGCCCACACACGCGCCGCCGCCGCTCGCCCGTCCGATCTGGGCTCGGTCGTGGGTCGTGGGTCGTGGGCGTCTTCTGATATTATCTCTTTGGATCCCAAAGTGTTTAATATTTACAGTTTGGTCCCTAGAGTTTCTGGAATGTTGAATTTGGGGGCGTTATTGTGCATTAACCAGCCATTACTTGGCTGATTAACTCCCTATATTAACAGCCATTACTTGGCTAGTAATGGTTGAATTACTCCCTCCTTCAATGGCCATTATTTGACAGTTGAGAAGTCCCTCCCTTATGCTTATATTGGAGCCTTTTTGGCTCAATTGGGTAAAACATGCATATACAGAAAATAGAACACAAAACAGAAGAGACAAAAATATACAAAGAGACAAACATAAGAGTAAAACACAGTCCACAACGTGAGCAGTAACGTTGGGACGAAAAACAGAAACTCTTCCTTCCTTTTCCATTTCTTCAGCAAGTCGATTCGTATTTGTTTTCTTCGTCAGAATCAACCTATTTGATTTGTAGTGTTGATTAAAGTATTTTTTATCTTGGGAGACTATTGCCCGTTAACGTAAAAGCATATATACGGGGCAATCTTGTCTTAAAGACAGAGTGCAATCACTCGACTCAGCACACAGTTGTAACAATCCAGATTTAGTGTTTCTTGATTTCAGGTTATCAAGATTCAAGACTCAACAAGCTTGCGGCAGTTCTGAACATTGGCCTACTTGTTTATCATTTCGAACACTTGTAATATTTATTTACTTCCCGTACTGCTTTACAATATCCAACATATACATCTAAATCATTCACTACACAACTCTATGCTTTCTTTGACTTTCAATGGGGAGATAGCAATTTTGCCGGCAGACTTTCCAATATTTGAAATATCTATGTAGCTGCTGTGACAAAGAAAATACGGCTTCCATTAGGAAATAATAGCAAAGTTCCGGAGTATGAGAGTCAACACATCCAATTTTAAATGTGAATTCAGATGTTAATTTCTTAATTATATTTTTTAAATTAAATTCACATATTCACAGTCCCAGAAAGTTGCACTTTCCATATAGGTTCCAATAAGTATAATTACTCAAGTTGGTACATACCTTTTTTTTTGTTGACGAAGGAACCCGCAGCCGCTACTCTCTCGAGTGCGCACAGGGTAAACTCCGGACTGACGCAAGTTGGTACATACCTGTATATTTTAACATGGGATTCTTTAGCTTATGTCCTTCGGTCAAGCTTAATTACCGGCAATAGCCTAAATATACAAAATCTATACACGGATATAAATGTTGGAATACGTAAAGCAACAACGGGAATAGTAAATAACTATTACAGTGATCGAAAGGATAAACAACAATGAGGACAACAACAAGTTGTCAATATCTTGATATTGAATGAAACTTCAAATATAGAACTTGTATTCGGAAATACAAGAACATAAACTGCTACACTTGTGGCTAGTAGATCCGCTGAGAATACTAACGGTTAGAGTCCTTCATCTGTTAAGTTAACACCTAAAGCACTTAGCAACCAATTAAATAAACACAACACCACCGGCTGAGTCAAGAGATAACTCTCTGTCTTTAAGACAAGATTGTCCCCGTATATAGGTTTTACGGAAGTGTGGACAATAGTCTCCCAAGATGAAACAGCAAACTATCAAGTGTGCAAAGCCTACACAAATGATTTCTACGAAGAACACGAATAATGAAGATTGCTAAAAAAGGATTGTTTATCAGGAAAATATGATCTCTTTGTGGTGTTGTGAACTTATTTTTTAGTTCATATGTTCATATATCTTCTCTCTTCTTCTATAGAATTGAGCCAAGGCTTCAATTTATAGGTGGGCAAGATGGTCTCTTCAAATGCTCCACAATGGCAATCAATTGCCATGTAATGGATGACAGTTAACCCCCAAGTAATGTAGCAACATAATGGTCCAAGTAATGGCCATTATTGGGTGGATTCAAAGCCATTGAAACCCCCTCAACAGCCAGCCATCGCCATGAAGCTACCGCGCTCGCTTGCGTTAGCGCCGGTGCTAATTCAATCGTAACTCATCGCCGATCCGCAGCGCGCGCACTGCTAGGGGGAGCCGCGGTGCTCCGACGCCGCGGAACTTCTCGGCTCCGAGGCCCTTTTTCTGACCCGTTCCATCTTACACCTCGCACAATCCTTCATTCGTTTACCAACGTGGAACACTTTGTCATTTAGCAAATAATCATCCATCATTCTATGTCTCAAACATTTCACTTACGTACCAATATCTCTTTCATTAACGAAATTTACGATACTTGGCACTAAGATTGCACGTATGTGGAAATGACATTTTCGACGTGCGGGCCCCAATTGTTCGAGTCATAAATACTGGGATATACTTAATTCCACATTAGTAAATTTCCAACAATATATTATACATATTTATATGTATAACATATATTATTGGAAATTTACTAAATGCGGAATTAAGTATATCCCATTAATTTATGACTCGAACAATTGGGGCCTGCATGTCGGAAATATCGTTTCCACACATGTGCACACGTAGTGCCAAGTATCGCAAATTTCATTAGTGAAAGAGATATTGGTACGTATGTAATACGTTTGAGACATAGAATTATGGACGGTTATTGGGCAAATGACAAAGTATTCCCCGTTGGTAAAAGAAGGAAAAAGTGTAAGATGAAACGAGTCAGAAATCGCCGCGGGACCGTGAAGGGCCGCGCACCACACCGTCGGAGCCGCGGTGCCGGAGCGCCTCGGCGCTAATTGGTTGGGCAGTCACTGGAGCCACGATGCTAATTCACAGCACTGCGGCGCATCGGAGACAGAATGCTGCGACGGGAAGTTGGAAAATCTTACCTTTTGGCTGATTTTGGAGCATTGATTTTCCATTACTCGGCACATGAATTCAGTCATTATTTGGCTGAATGTAACCCCTCAATCAAGTGTCATTACATGGCTATTGAAAGCCATTAGTTGGCTAGTTGATGGGTCTTCTCCTTACACTATAAATTGAGGCCTTTGGCTCAATAGAACACTACACACAACACTTAGAAAATACTCCAGATTTTATGAATTTATCTTCTTCCTCTCTAGTAAAGTTACTATACTCAAAATTCTTCAAGAGTAACACTTGAGTTTCCTTTGCTCATTTGTTAAGTTGTTTTTGTATCTTGGGAGACTATTGCTCAACACGGTAAAAGGAGATATACGGGGCAATCTTGTCTTAAAGACAGAGTGTCATCACTCGACTCAGCAAATCACACAACAGTTTGATAAGTTCTTGATTTCCAGTTTTAGTGTAATAGTTAGTTTTATCCTTTCTACCATTGTAATAGTTACTTACTTCTCGTTCCCTACAACAATTGTATCCCAATAATTTTAAGACAAGATTTTTGTTGTAAGTACCTAAGAAAGATGACTGGAAGAGATCAAACTGCTTCTGATTCTGCTGTTGCTGCTCAAGGCAACCCCTCTGCCTTCCCTACTGCTCAAGTCACTCCTAATGCCTTTTCGGTTTCTCAAGGCTCATCCAACACCTTTACTGCCGCTCAAGGGAATGTTGTCGTTCCTCCACCCCCTGGATTTCATCATGAACGCCCGGAAAAGTTCATGGGGTCAAACTTCAAGAAATGGCAACAGAAGATGCTATTATATCTGACTGTTATAGGAATGGCACTTTTCCTAACAGAAGATCCTCCACAAGCTGGAGATGAAATGGACCCTTCGCCTTCTGAAACGGGTGAAGGGGGCCTAGGTATCCATGTCATTAATGGCATGAACATGATTCTTGATGCATTGAGTCATAGTGATTTCATATGTAAGAATTATATATTGAACTGCTTGTCAGACCCTCTCTATACGGTGTATTGCACCGTTGGCACTGCCAAAGAGTTGTGGGAGAAACTGCAAATGAAGTACAACGCACAAGATGCGGGTAATAAGAAATTCATCGTTGGAAAATTTCTGAAATTTCAAATGGTGGATAGTAAAACATGATGTCCCAAGTCCAGGAATTTCAAATGATTTTACATTACCTGGATTTAGAAGGTATGAAGCCAAATGAGCAATTTTTTGTTGCATCACTCATTAAAAAGTTACCTCCTTTGTGGAATGAGTGTATAAGTTACTTAAAACTCAAGACAAAGGAGATGACCTTTGAAGAACTTATTATCAAACTTCAAATTCATGAAGATAATAATAAGGCATTGCCTAGGGGTAAACAACCCGCTGAGGCAAAGGCAAATCTGGTTGAGGCTAAAGGGAACCCAAGCAAGAAGCGCAAGTTCCAAAAAGACGGCAAGACCCAAGCAGCGGAGAAGTTCAAAGGAAATTATCACCACTGTGGGAAACCTGGTCATATGATCAAGGACTGTCGCAAGCTCAATACTGAGCAACAAGAGAAGGCCAAGGCTAAAGGCAAGGCACAGGTTATCGTCGTCAAAGACCAATTTCTGGATGACATGATTGAGGAGTTCTCAGCAGTGGTGCTAGAAGCAAACCTTGTTAAGAATTCCATGCAATGGTGGATGGACACATGTGCTACAAGACACATCTGTTCCAATAGAGATGCCTTCTCTACTTATACACCGATTACAAACAAGAAGTTGTTCATGGGCAACAACGCTTCCTCTGACGTGCTGGGGGTAGGAAAGGTAGTCCTGAAGATGACTTCTGGAAAGGAGCTCACTCTGAAGGAAGTGATGCATGTTCCTGAGATTAGAAGAAATTTAATTTCAGGTCCTTTATTGGTTAATGCTGGTTTTAGGCTAGTGTTTGAGTCCAATAAATTTGTAGTCACTAAGAATGGAACGTTTGTGGGAAGAGGATTCATCTGTGAAGGCCTCTTCAAAGTTAACGACATTTCTGTATTACGTACAAACAATAATATTGAAGCTTCTTCTTCTTTCTTGCTTGAGTCCTCTAATTTATGGCATCATAGATTAGGACATGTCAACTACAAGTCCATCCAAAGGTTGGTAAAGTTGGAGTTGTTGCCATCTATCGACGTAAACCCTCAACATAAGTGTGAGGTGTGCGTAGAGACAAAACTCACAAAGCTTCTTTTTCGATCCGTCGAAAGGAATATCGCTCCTCTAGAACTTATTCACACATATATATGTGATTTGAAGTTTGCACAAACTAGAGGGGGGAACAAGTACTTTGTGACATTCATTGATGATAGCACAAGGTATTGTTACTTTTACTTGTTGAAAAGTAAGGATGAAGCCTTTGAAGCGTTCCTATGTTACAAAGCAGAAGTTGAGAACCAACTAAGCATACAGATTAAATCCATTCGTAGCGATAGAGGGGGAGAATATGTAGCGCCATTTGAGGAATATTGTGCCTAAGCATGCATTGTTCATCAAACGACGGCTCCATACTCACCTCAATCGAATGATGTGGCGGAACGTAAGACCCGCACATTGAAAAAAATGATGAATGCCTTGCTCATCAATTCCGATCTTCCCCAAAACATGTGGGGAGAAACCATCCTTACCACTAATACGATTATTAACAGAGTCCCACATAAGGGTAAGGATAAAACTCCATATGAATCATGGAAATGAAGAAAACCCACCTATAAATATTTAAAGGTGTGGGGTTGTTTGGCAAAGGTTGAAGTACCCAAGCCAAAGCAGGTCAAGATTGGGCCTAAGACTGTAGATTGCATATTCATCGGATATGCAAATAACAGTAGTGCTTATCGCTTCTTAGTGCATAAGTCTGATATTCCAGATATCCACGGGGGTACAATCATGGAATCAAGGAATACTCAATTCTTTGAAGGTACCTTTCCTAGAAAGGAAAAAGACATAACATCTCGCAAACGAAGTGTGTTCCAGATTCTCAGAACTTGGAGACTCCAGATATGGAACTAACGCGATGTAAAAGGGCCAGGAAGAATAAATCATTCGGTCCTGACTTTGTAGCTTATATGGTTGATGATGAACCAAGGACAATTGCTGAAGCATTGTCAACTCCAGAGGCACCGCTCTGGAAAGAAGCTATTGAGAGTGAAATAGGCTCCATTCTGCATAACCATACTTGGGAGTTGGTTGATCTTCCTCCGGAAAATAAATCGTTGGGTTGTAAGTGGATACTCAAATGAAAGTATAAAGCAGATGGATCTATAGATAAGTACAAGGCCAAATTGGTAGTCAAGGGTTATCGGTAAAAGAAAGGTCTTGACTACTTTGACACGTACTCCCCGGTGTCTAGGATGATGGCCATACGAGTATTCATTGCGATCGCAGCGTTGAGTGACCTTGAGATACATCAAATGGATGTCAAGACAGCATTTCTAAATAGTGATTTGGAAGAATAAATCTATATGGAACAACTCGAGGGGTATGTAGTTCCAGGGCAAGAGAAGAAAGTCTGTCGACTTGTCAAATCTTTATAAGGGCTGAAACAAGCCCCGAAAAATTGATAGTACTCTACTATCGAAGGGTTTCGCCATTACTGAGTGTGACAAATTTGTCTACATGAAAGGTAACTCTGAATCGTTCGTTATGATATGTCTGTATGTAGACGACATGTTGATCACAAGGAGCAGTCCTAGCATAATTCTAGAGACTAAGAACATGTTGAAACAATGCTTCGACATGAAGGATATGGGTATCGCAGATGTCATCTTAGGGATAAAAATTTCTAAGCCATCTAACGGACTGGTCTTATCTCAGTCTCACTACATCGAGGATGTTTTGAGAAAGTTCGAGATGTTTGACAGTTCGCCTATAAAGTCACCAATGGATAGAAATCAAAAGCTTGATAAAAATCATAGTGCACCCATATGCCTGGAGCAATATGCACAGGTGATCGATAGTTTTATGTACATAACAAACTACACCCGACCTGATATTGCTTATGCAGTCAACAAGTTGGCTAGGTTTACCCGTAATCCGAGTGATAATCACTGGAAGGTGTTGAATCGGGTACTTCAATACCTGAAATACACGCTAACTTACAGGTTGCATTATTTGAGATATCCAGCTGTACTAGAGGGGTACAGTGATGCAAACTGGATATCTGATATAGACAACACCAAATCCATCAGTGGGTATGTATTTACAATTGGTGGTGGGGTTGTGTCTTGGAAATCCTCTAAGCAAACCTGCATCGCCCGATCCACGATGGAATCGGAGTTTATCGCTTTAGACAAAGCAGGAGAAGAAGCTGAGTGGCTTCACGACTTCTTAGAGGATGTTCCTTGTTGGAACAAACTCGTACCTTCTGTAATGATTCACTACGAGAGCCAGTCGACTCTTGGAAAGGCACGAAATTCTATGTACCATACAAGTCTCATCATATTCGACGGAGACATAAGACCGTTAGGCAGCTGATCACCACAGGTATAATATCCATTTATTACATAAAATCAAAGGATAACATAGTTGACCCATTGACAAAAGGCTTACCCAAGGATCAGATGTTCTGCCTGTCTAGGGTAATAAGGACCAATACGGTGGTAACCCAACCTTACTGACTGGAGATCCCAGGAATTAGGTTCAATAGGAAAACTAAGCTGTAAAGGTTCAGTTGATCGCTTCGGTGGAAGCATAAGCACTTCAGATAGTAATTTCTGTAAAGAAACACCAAATCCAAAGTCGTTCCTGCGATAGAATACAAGTGCTATCTGCAGTGTGGGTGAAGGTTAAGTTTCCAAAACCTTTAATGATCCTCACCGGTTGAGGTTAGGTTTGGGAAAACTTTTAATGGTTCCTAACACTTGTAAAGTGGGGTATAGCAGGATACCTTGTAGGAGACCACCTATTTAAGTGCGAGGATAGGCCACCTCAAATGAACGCACTAAAGAATCCAAGAAGTGTCCACAACTACAACGGACAAAATATTACGAAGAACTGAAAGAAAGTTGTTGTGTTGGTACCGTTGACTTGGCTTACACTAAACACTGACGGTTCAAGACATCACGTTCACCGCGCAGTAAGTAAGTCTGGTGGTATTAAACTATGGAAGGTTCAAAGCATATGCTACCTATTCAGATGCAACATCGGTCCGCTAAAAGATTGCTGGAAAAGGCACCAAGTGTGTGTGCCAAAATCTCTTTCAAGAGGGGATTGTTGGAAATTTACTAAATGTGGAATTAAGTATATCCCATTAATTTATGACTCGAATAATTGGGGCCCGCACGTCAGAAACGTCGTTTCCACACACGTACACACGTAGTGCCAAGTATCGCAAATTTCATTAGTGAAAGAGATATTGGTACGTATGTAATATGTTTGAGACATAGAATTATGGACGGTTATTGGCCAAATGACAAAGTATTCCACGTTGGTAAAAGAAGGAAGAAGTGTACGAAGTGTAAGATGAAACGAGTCGAAAATCGCCACGGGGCCGTGAAGGGCCGTGGCGCCACACCATCGGAGCCGCGGCGGCGCTAATTGGTTGGGCAGTCACTGGAGCCGCGGCGCTTCGGAGACAGAATGCTACGACGGGAAGTTGGAAAAATCTGACTTTTTGACTGGTTTTGGAGCATTGATTCTCCATTACTTGGCACATGAATTCAGTCATTATTTGGTTGAATGTAACCCCTCAATCAAGTGTCATTACATGGCTATTGAAGGCCATTAGTTGGCTAGTTGAGGGGTCTTCTCCTTACACTATAAATTGAGGCATTTGGCTCAATTGAACACTACACACAACACTTAGAAAATACTCCATATTTTTTGAATTCATCTTCTTCCTCTCTAGCAAAGTTACTATACTCAAAGTTATTCAAGAGTAACACTTGAGTTTCCTTTGTTCATTTGTTAAGTTGTATCTTGGGAGACTATTGCTGAACACCGTAAAAGGAGATATACGGGGAAATCTTGTCTTAAAGACAGAGTGTCATCACTCGACTCAGCAAATCACACAAGCAATTTGATAAGTTCTTGATTTCCAGTTTTATTGTAATAGTTAGTTTTATCCTTTCTACCATTGTAATAGTTACTTACTTCCCGTTCCCTACAACAATTGTATCCCAACATATATGTATAGTTTATATTGTATGTATATTATAGATTTGTTGGCTATTCTATAAACTAGATCACCCAAAGTTATTGTGTTGTAATTATCCCTTTTTACATTCTGCTTTACATTTTCAATCTAGAAAAAAAAATCTACTGAACATCTAATCTTGACCATGTTGTGCAATGGTCTTTACTATTCTATCTTGCTCTGCCATTATTAATTCCCGTAAGAAGTATTCAAGTCACAGCTTGTATAACATCAGAAACTGCTATTTCAACATTCATAGAAGATCTGGCTGAATCAAGATGTTAATGGTCCAGCTCTAAAAGCCCTTTGGTTGCATTCCCAGTAAGATGTGAAGTTTCATATGCTTTCACATCCATTAAGTTTAGTTTACGAATATCTCATGTAGTCGGACAATATTATCAACGTAGGACTTTAGAGATACAGAAGGTACTTAGGACCAGCAATTGACATTTAAGATTCAATCAACATAGGTATAAGAGGTTACAGCAGGATGCAACTTTTGAGGTTGTAAGAGGGTAAAATACATTAAATAGATCACATTTTACAAATTGTTCAACAGATGAGAACTCAACTTTTCTCTCTGTTTTAATATTGTCAATACCATGAAAGATCAGCTTGTAGATGAAAAGGGCTGTAGCTTTATTTTTCTTACAATGCCCTCTAGGAGAATGATCAAAATGTACACGATGCAAATTATTGATAATTTATCACAAGATTTGGAGATATATTCCTGCAGTAACAGCTCCCTCGTCTGACGAGCGCTGATATTCCTGTAGTAACAGCTCACTTCATCATTGATGAGAACCTCTAATCCTCCAAGAAAACCACACATTGGTCTACTGCCCAAGACATCTGAGTCTCTTCTGTGATTGCAGGATCACTAATTGTATTCTTCAAACTGACTTTAATTTAGACACAAGTACACACATTTATCTCCCAGGAGATGCAAACCTTGATTTACTTCTACATCGATTTAAAACTGGATCATTTGGCGGTGATAAGTTGACCGTCTGACGCATAATCTCTGCAGTACAAAGAGTTTCAGCATCACAAATATCGTATTTAATCAACCAAGTAAAAGTTAACTCAAACACCTTTAACAACAGCATCAAAGCATTTCCAGGAAAACATACATAAAGGGAGTTGGACTGCCAGGAAATACTATTGCAAGATTGGAAAGATTTTGACCATCAAATTATAGTCATCAGTAAAAGCAATTGCATAAAAATCGTTTAAATCGATCACTTCATATGTAGGCAAGAGCAGGGCAACATGTGAAACAAGATGATACTCTATTTAAGAATAATGGCATTGAACTTTCAGAAAGTTTTATTGAAAACAATTGAATGGACTTTGGTAAGAACAGCTTAAATTATATGAGAAATGTAAAAAGGGTAAAATAGTTAGTTGCAAAGATGTCATGTCAAAATTTGAAATAATGGTAAGTTTAAGTTGGTTTGAGTTGGGCAAATTTTGCCATTGTAGAAAAGAATTCATATATCACAAGCAACTAAGGTCAGATATAATGGCATAGGAGGAGTTGTGAAACATGGGAGACACCAATGTTAAGGCACTTATCAATCACATAACTACAAGTTACAAATCGCTCCTTACGATCTTTTCCAAATCAGTATGGATCGACAGCAGGAAGTTTTGGATATGATACAAGGAAAAGAAGCTAAGATGACTGCCATAACTCTAAATCACCTATAACAGTCCTCAATCAAACCACTGTGGAGGGACAGAAGTACATGGTAAGATACCATGACAAGAAACAGGTTGAACAAAACAGTGACAAGAAACAGTAAGCCATGAACATCATTCCTCATGACATTGAGCCTTATTCTTTCAAGTTGATCTTGGAAACAAATGGGGTTGAGTTTTGGATGAATAACTCGGATTAGCACAATACTTGCCTTCAAATAGTTCATGCTTGAAAACAATGAATTTCATTTAATAAATGTCAAGTCTGTGTCAAAAAGTATGCACCCAATTGTTTCCATCAAGTTTGACCAACTATCCATACAACGAGGTACTTTTCTCACACCAAAAATACATTTGCAATAAAAAAGATCTCTTGAATGCTTTTTACGTCTTTCTCATTATTATGAAACAGTTTCATATTCTTATCTTTCCATATACTCCATAATAGAATAGAGATTGTTTCATTATGATGAGAAAGAAGTAAAAAAGAAATAAGAGACCTTTTTTATTCCATTATCAACTTTTTCCGTATCATTTTTTAAATTTAAGTAGTAATTTTTTATTTGGGACAAACACCTGTACACAAGCAATGTATCAACAACTTTCTTCATATTATTCTTAATGTAGCATGCAATGGTAGTCCTGTACCAAATCTAGACGGGCTTTATAAGGAAGTGTATCTGACCCCTGCCCCCACTTTTCCTTGAAAAATAACCAAATTTTCCAACGAATACTCTCTTTGTTTCAAAGGAACGAATGGGTTCAAAATCTGAGGATCAACCTTCTAATTTTCGGTCTCAATTCTGAAATAATTTGTTAAATCTTTTTAATATAAGATTTACAATTGATCAGAAATACTATAACTACATTTTTTATAATTAACTATATAAAGTATTTATGGAAAAGCCTTTATTTCAAAGGAACGAATGGGTTCGAAATCTGAGGATCAACCTTCTAATTTTCGGTCTCAATTCTGAAATAATTTGTTAAATCTTTTTAATATAAGATTTACAATGATCAGAAATACTATAACTACATTTTTTATAATTAACTACATAAAGTATATATGGAAAAGCTGTAGTTAAAAGAATGCTTTCCCAAATAGAATGCCATATAAAGTGGAACAAAGGGAGTACTAATCACCTAAATAATGCAATTACATTAGTACTCCTGTATACGCTTAATTCTTCCATTTCTTTTAACAACTTTTTCAATTAGAAGCAAGTTCACTCAATGTAATCCTACCAAATAAAATCTAAAGATACAAATTATCAAAAGTATGTTTATATGGAATATTGATCACTACGGCTGTGATCAAGTCAATCTGAGACTTTCTACAAATTGAGATACAATAGGCAACTCGCAATAGTATTGGGCACACAATATCCTAGCTAACACTACTTAATTAGGCATTGAAAGAGTTAGAAGTCTGAAATACTCTAATGTTTAGCACACAAACTATGGCTTAGGAAAAGAAATAAGAAACTAACAAAATACATGCGCTCCTAAATTATTATCTCCCATCCTTTTTTTATAAGTATCTCTGATCCAGATTAGATCACTCAGTTTCCTTTCCTTTTTCCTATTTACTTAATCTGAATTCACTCATTCGCCTTTTCATTTGCTACTCGATTTATTCTAATTTGATGTTCCATTCAAACTTTATTCTCTTAGATTATATGATAGTCAATAATGTATTCTATATTGAGATGTATGGAGCAATAAAGCAGAAAAAAGGACAAATAAAATATCAGCCGAAATGGTGGAAAAACTTCAACAGATATGGACTGGCATCCATATTATCAAACAATCGTCAAGTAATACTCGTCAGAATTAATTTAGTTAGAAGTCTTATCCAAGAAACAAGGGGTCAAAACTTGCCTCGTTTCCTTTGCAACTCTTCATCAAGCTCTTCTTTCCACTTTTTTTGCCTCTCAGAGAAGCTTGCAACAATAACAGATTATTCAGTCTTAATACACAATGAAACTGAAATTTGTCAGGAAGGAAGAATAACACAATGCATTATCTACCTTGAATTGATTGCTTCACGTTGAGAACCAAGAATATCTTTCCATTCATTGTTCCTTGGTGATTGAAGTTCCTGAATAGCTTCATTTATTAAGCCACCAATATTTGATATTCTCTTGGAATGAGTAACTGGGCTGGGAGCACAAGCACCTTCAGTGGCAGTAGAAAGTCTTCTGCTAAATAAACGTTTTGGTGACCTGCTTTTTGGTGGTAAGCTTACGTTACTAGGAAAATTTTCCTTGTTCCCAATGCCAACAGGACTCGGGGTGCTGGAAACATTCAGGGAATTGTAGAATTCTTCATATAGTGGTGATTGCAGCTTCTTCAGATCCATTGCCTACATCAATTTACGGATGAGTAGAGATGAGAATAATCATGTGATACATTAATCTACCCTAAGGAGGACCCACAAACTTAAAAATAATTGTGAAAATGTTATGGTTGGTTACACTGTAAGAAAATAGAACGTAATGATCAATAGAGATAAGACT
The DNA here is from genome assembly GCA_029783415.1 of Anisodus acutangulus. NCBI lineage: Eukaryota > Viridiplantae > Streptophyta > Magnoliopsida > Solanales > Solanaceae > Anisodus > Anisodus acutangulus. The sequence continues at coordinate 16,955,037 of CM056492.1, forward strand.
ACAGAGAGGAACAAGATTAAAATTTCAAGTTGTGATAATGGATTGTTGGTGCTACCTTTTCATCAAGGAATGCCCTAATTTTAGACTCTGTCAATTCCTCATCATCCTCGGCTGCAGATTGCCCGCCTGAAAAAGCGAAAGCATCCTCCTTGTATGACATGATGGTGCTATTTGTCGGCTTAATAGTTTCTTGACCAAGATGCAGGTTTGCTTGACTTTTCGTTAACTCGGGACTTTTGTCGAATTTGCATGGCCAATCATTATCAGGTTCAGACATAGGGTTAAAAGTCTACATGCAAGAACAAATGAAGATGTACATTTAGTCTTCTCATTCACAACAACACATTCTGTACAGAATGACAGAACGAAACTGCACCTTATAATTAGCATGGGAATGCAAATCTGAACTGCATCTCACAGATGCACCAAACATAAAATCATCATTATCCATCTGGCACATGTCATCATCTGAATTCCCTAGTTTCCAAAGTGACTCTTTTCCTAATGAATTCTCAGGATATACAGCGGAGCACCTCACAGTGTTCACGTCGCAAACATCTTTCAAACCATTGCAGGTAGCTGTCGTATCAGGATTGATTCTGCAGCATCATAGATTCTTATCTTTTATACAGATAGAGGTCATGATAGACGAAAAAGAATCTTCAGATACATAGGAAAAATAATGCTTACGAGGTTCTAATATCCATCCTTTGTGCTGCCATGTTTTCGGGGTTTCCCTGTTGATTGACATATTAACTTTATTTTAACAAAAGGATGATAAGGATTACTCAACGGTAGAAAAATTTAAACAAACTAACCATAAAGGAAGAACGAAAAAAAGGGCGTGCTTCCTGATGTTCTCCAGTAACAAATGGATGCTGCACACAGTTAGAAAAAACAAATGTTCCATCAATAACGCTGTCTTTTTATGTTTTGTACTATTGCTAAAACCTATAACCTTTGCACAAGACAATATTATACATACTACAACATTAGGCCTCACCAAACTCAAGTAATATTTAACCCAACAAACATTCAGAAGTGAAGGACCAATTTCATGAATACCTGTAGCAACTTTGATGCAGACGGCCTCAGATGTGGCTCCCTGCCAGAACATTAAGTCAAAAAAGGAGGAATAAGGATGTGAAGGAAGATAGATGTTAAACTTGATCACCTCTTTGCATATAATGTCGTGGAAATAATCCAGCTTATGCTGAACCCGTTAAGAATCTCCCAAGAGAGGGAATGCATAAACTTAAAAATAGGGTATAATGATTAGGTGGAAGTAGGGGGAAATCAAGCAGAAAATACAGACATACTTCTGCAAACATTTTAACAGAAAGTCCTTCGCTTCAGCAGAAAGATGCTCTGGGATGGGAGGATGGGATTTAGTTGTCCCTATATGAAAGAGAGCAGCAACCTGAAATAGAAATGTGTCATCCCCGAGGGCACCTATAATATTGAAATTTTTATGCCAATTTCACAATGAACTAACTAAAAATTAAATGGAACACAAGCCAACCTCCTGATACTGCTGGCTCCAAGGAGGTTTTCCAGTAGCCATTTCAATAATAGTACATCCCACACTCCATATGTCAGCAGAGCTGTCATTTTTAGTAAAACACAATCATTGTGGTGTCAAAATTCAGAAAATGTAGGGATGTGTAGAAGGGAAAGCAACCAAACACCGAGTCAGAAGGAAAAGGTGTTGTTTCAGGAGACAAAGTGCTTCTCCAGACACTAGGACATTTCGTCAGTAAGGAGGCATTTAAATTTGTACTATAAACTTGAAGATTGTCAACTTTCTGTTACAAGGTTGAGTAAAAATTTCATATTGGCACAGAGGATGATTATTTGGTTAAAGGATCTCAAAATTTCTTTCGAACGTTAAAATGAGGGTCATCCAAGCCATATGTTTTTAGTGAAATTTTCATACTTCTGCAATTTGGGAAAACAAAATTGATGCTATTAACAATATCGGAGGATGGGTGAACTGAAGATTGTGTTGATGATAATATATGTGCTATATTTGAATTCATCTACAAATTTGCATGTGAACCCTTTAATTTGATCAATAATACCTTTTTTCAACATTAGACTGGATTAAATCATTAATACTGACTAGTTAAGGAATCCAATCCTGTGAGTACCAATTCAATCCCACTTAGGATCCTCTACACTCTACTCTGAAACTACTAGACAAAATACCAACCATATGTCAGATATATTAAAACATAAGGGTCACGCTTTGTGGGTAAATTAAGTAATCAATTGTTAAAAAAAACTATGTGTCATATAAAATCAGAAAAACACGCCTTCTTTTTATAGTTACAGCTGGTCCTATCAACAGTCAATACATGACAGCTTGGATATTTATTACGAAATAGTTCTACTCACAAGCTATGGCCAGTCTGCAGAATAACTTCTGGAGCCATCCAGTATGGAGTACCCTTCATTGACTTGGCACCAGTCATAGTAGCCTGAAGCAGTGCCAAAAGCCAGCAATAAAATACCAAACAGCAAGACCAAAATAATAAGAAGACAGAGATGCCAAAAAAGTTCATACCAATTCAACAACTTTCTTGGATGCACCAAAATCAGCAAGTTTAATGCAACCTTTATTATCAACAAGTATGTTTGCTCCCTAAACGAAAAAGATATCTCATCAGATTCAGAGAGCTATGGGCAGAGTGAGCATGAAAACAAGCTAATGTCATACGAATAGTTGAAGAAAAGAATTACCTTAATATCTCTGTGCATAATTCCATTCTTATGCAAGTATTCCAGACCCAATAACAATTGTTTGGTGTACATTCTTATAACCTAGTATGCCATCAAAAGAAATAATTAGAAGAATTCAGAAGATAAGGAACCACGATCTATGCTGATAAGCAAATTTCAGGTCGCAGATACAGTAGGTTTAGCCATTGTGACAAATTAGAAGTGTTAGAAGTGGCTACAGGAAGAATTTTAGAAAGGCTATTCATTGGGCAATCATGGTATCCCAGTTGTTTGGCTACCTGAACTTCCACTTAGTTGGCCGGGGTCGGATACCCCCTTGTAATCCCCTTCCTCTTTATATAATAGAAAGAAGCTTTATTTTTATTATTAAAAAATAAAAATAAAGGTTACTCATTCCGATTTGAACTAGTTACAACCAAATGGAATGAGTGTATCTTGAAAATATAGCCAGAGAAACAAATATACCAGTATGTAACCTTTTGTAACTCCAATAGTAGACATAAGCAGCCAGCACTTACAGATTCAGGAAAGGATCCAAATTTTCCCAAAAGTGACGAAATTGAGCCACCAGGAACAAATTCTAACAATATATTTAATGATCCCACCTCTCTTGCAGTTCCCAAGTATCTCTGAGAAACAAAAGCACAATCAACAACTTTATACACAACCTTATAAAATTCAAATAACTGCACTCACCACTATGTTGGGATGGGAGAGATTCTTCAATAGATTCACTTCTTCCTCAAGCTCTCTAACATGAGCCTGTGCATTATAAATACAGGTCAGCTAACATAGAACAAAAAAAAAAGGAAGCTTGGCATAGAACTAAACATAACTAGGAAGCAAATTGGTCGTAATAAACAACTACTGCTACTAGTAAATCCCAAATCAGCTGGAATCATTTATATGAATCCTCTATATCCATCACTCCATTCAGACCCATTTCACACCAACACTGGTAAAATAATTTAACTTATACGCAAATTGATCATAAACTAAGGAAAAATGAAGCAATCAGCTAAATCAAAATCCCTTACTTGAGCTCGCTCTCTTGAAGCACCATTCATCGCAATGGAAACCTGCAATTGAAGTAAATCAAAAAGAAACTATTCAAAATACAACAAACAAAACTCACAAATCTCTTGAAACTTTTAAAAACGAGCAAAAAATGGAACATTACTAACTGAAACAGCAACAAAAACAAAATATTCACCTCCTTTATCGCGAGCAGCTCTCCAGAATCAACATTCATCCCCATATAAACCCTACCAAAAGCACCACATCCAATCATTTCACCTTTCCGCCATCTGATTGGCGGATTATCATCCTTCCAAGCCTTCACCGGTGAAGGCTCAGCTTTAGAAATAGATGGAAGAGCAGAAACTTGAGCCTTCGATAAGATTCCAATACTCGATCTACGAATACTGGAACCGATTTTCTCAACGAAACCTCCAAATCCACTGTCCGAGTCGCCGCCGGAGGGCTTGAATATCAGAGATCGGCGAACGGAGCCGATGAAATCCTGCATTTTGGGTAGCGAAGAGTTGTGGTTAGGGTTTAGTAATTCGCATTTGATCGTTGATGAGAGGGAAAAGTAATGGGGGAGTTGTTTTTTGAAAATAAAAATTTGTGCTTTCACTGGTCTTGGAGTTTGTGGATATTTAAGTTTATTTACGCTTTTACCCAACCTAACGGTATTATTATCATTTGGGACAAATTTAAACGCTTTGACCAAATTTTTTCTTTTTCTATTTTTTTTTATTGTACAACAATATTTTTTTATGTGGCTAATTTAAAAAGCTGATTAGATGAAATTGGAATAGGGTTATAAGAAACTGAGCTCTCAATTAATAATTAAAATATACACAAAAGAATTTCAGATCTCGTTTGTTTGCATTTAATTAATCATATCTTAATTGTTAAGTTTATTTATTTTTTAAGTTTGAATCTTAATCATTCAGATCTACTGATTGTATTTTTTTCTTATGTTACAACTATTTTAATAGGTCTGAATAAATTTAAATGATTAAGATATGTAACAAAATTTTGGGTTTCCAAAGAATGGTGATTCAACCCACAATTCAAGATAATGATTTCTTACCCTACATTCTGATATTATACCTGCATTTGGAGTAATTTGAACCATGAAATTTTGAGTTTTCACGATTTAAATTAAAAAATCTAAACTTAAGTTCAAAAAGGGGAAATTGAACTATTTGTCTAACAAACTAAAGTCAAAATTGAATTTTCCTTTACTAATTGGTAATTTGATTATGAAATTTACTTCGAAATTTGGACCTTTGACCTGAGGGTTGACTTATGAGATAATTTTTTGTTAACTCTGAATTTAGAGTATCCTAAAATTATGGGACCAAATCTAATACGCATATTTAAATCTGAGCATATTTACATAGATTGGGAGTCGTATAGCAATGAAGGGAAGGGAAGGGAAGGAAAGTAAAAGGACGACTCTGAGTCCGGTTTAATTGTGAGATAAGTGAGACTAGTTTTTTGTTTGCTTGTTTTTCAATAAAAGAATGTTATTTGAGTTGCTTGATGCATTTACAATTATCTAGCTCATGTATGTGGCGAGTATGAGCTAGGTAGCTAGTTTAATGTATCCTTATACTATTTCGTGATACTTTCAGCAGTTATTAATATCCCAACATGTCTATTTAGCAGTCCTTAATGTGAGATAGAATAATTTTTCTTAGAAATTTCTTTTATTATTCACAATATATATAGTTGTATAGAGGTTGATTCCTAATACAATAAGATTCCTAACTTGCCTTAAATGGTTGATTCCTAATACAATAAGAATTCTAAGTTACCTTAAATATACATCTATCATAATTACAAAATATACTGTGAATATCTGGAGAATATTCGCTAATACTCCCCCTCAGACGGAGAGGAAGGAGGCCGAACGCTAAGGCTGGATCGGAAGTCGGTGAAGAGTTGTATCGGTAGTCCCTTTGTGAAAATGTCTGCATACTGATAAGAGGAAGGCACGTGTAATATTTTTGACCTGACCACGGGCAACCTTCTCTCACACACAGTGGATATCCATCTCAATATGCTTAGTCCGCTGATGTTGGACCGGATTATGAAACATATAGATGGCAGATATGTTGTCACAATAGACTATAGACGCCTTTTGTAGTGGACACTGGAGCTCCAAAAGAAGATTTCTGAACCAACATATCTCAGCAACGACATTAGCAACTCCGCGATATTCTGCTTCAGCACTCGAACAGGATAGCGTGGCCTGCCGCTTGGCAGACCATCAGATAAGATTATCCCCAAGAAATACACAGTAGCCTGAGGTGGAGCGACGTGTGTCGGGGCATCCTGCCCAATCTGCATCCGTGTAAGCGAGTAACTTGGTTGGGGCAGAGGGGTAGAGATGTAATCCAAAGTCTAGTGTGCCCTTAACGTATCTGATAATACGTTTAAGGGCGGCAAAATGGGACTTTCGGGGGTCGTGCATAAACAGACACACCTGCTGAACGACATATGCAATATCAGGCCTAGTGAATGTAAGATACTGAAGGGCACATGCAAGACTCCGATATAGAGTGGGATCAGAAACTGGCGCGCCCTCATTAGGACTGAGCTTGGATTTTGAGTCAACCGGAGTTGGCATAATTTTACAGTTTGCCATCTTATCCCTGTACACTATCTCCTCCGCATATTTACGCTGACACAAAAACATAGTAGCTACAGATCTGGTCACTGATATACCCAAAAAATAACTCAGCTTGCCCAAGTCGGTCATAGCAAATTCAGTTTTGAGTGGATCAATAATTTCATTCTTCAAACTGTCAGAGGAGGCAGTAAGAATAATGTCATCGACATATAATAGCAAATAAGCAGTGCTGCTACCTTGATGAAAAGTGAAGAGAGAGTTATCACACCTGCTACATATAAAACCGATCTGCAGAAGATACCTGGCAAAGCGATCATACCAAGCGCGGGGTGTCTGTTTCAAGCCATACAATGACTTCCTAAGACGACATACAAACTGCGGAACTGCCGGATGAACAAAGTCAGGGGATGATGCATGTACACAGTTTCTTTCAAATCTCCATGAAGATATGCATTCTTGACATCAAGCTGATGAATCGGCCAATGCATACCCATAGCATTACTGAGAACAGTCCAAATAGTGGCCGGTTTAACAACCGGACTGAATGTCTCACCACAATCAATACCCTCCTGCTGATTAGTGACATTTGCAACTAGTCTTGCCTTATACCGCTCCAAGTCACCACTGTCTCTGAACTTGTGACGAAATAGCCGCATACACCGGATAACATTCACATCGTCTGGTCTAGGTACCAAATCCCAAGTGTTCTGCTTGGTTAAATCGTTGAACTCCTCGCACATGGCCGCATTCCAATTAGGGTCCAAGTTTGCTATTTTTTGGATTTTTTGGAATGGGTGATAAGGTTTGTGTGGGAGAGGTTGAAGTGAACATTGGGTTTGAAGATCCTGTATTATGAACGAGTCTCCATGCGATGGGTAGGCAGCAGTGGTAGGTCTGGACTGGGAGGTTGCAGGGCTGTTGTTTTTGGACTGGGAGGCAGCAGTGCTGCCGGACTTGTAGGCTGCAGGTTTACGGGTTCTAGACTGGGAGGCAGGCGACTCGACTGGAGGCAACAGATGTATTGGTGGGGTGTTCGACCGAGAGAGGTGATTGGTTGGGGTGGTGCCGGACAGTGGCGGGGACGAGGTTGTATGCTCTGTCGGAACAATGGGCTGCTGGTGGTATAGAGATTGGATAGCCGAGGACAGACTCGGTTCATCGAGAAAGATGTAATCGGAAGTCTGAAATTTTTGGAGATTTGAAAAAGGAAAGGTCATCTCGTCAAATGTGACGTGACGGGAGACGATGATTTTGCGAGTGGCAATATCATAGCACAGGTAGCCCTGATGAGTAGGAAAAAGACCAACGAAGACACATGGCACGGTGCGAGGGGCAAGTTTGTGAGGTGCAGTGGAGGCTATGTTGGGGTAGCATAAGCAGCCAAAAATACGGAGATGGTCATAGGATGGGAACCTACGGTATAAGATTTTTGTAGGGGTCTTGTTTTGGAGAATGCTAGTCGGTAAAATATTAAGAAGGGATTCTACCATTTTAACAGCATAGACTCAAAAAGGCGGTGGAAGACAGGCATGAAACAGAAGGGTGCAAACCATGTTATTGATGGTACGTATAGTTCGTTCAGCCTTTCCGTTTTGGGAGGAAGTGTAGGGACAGGAAAAATCGAAAACCATGCCTTGTTTAGAGTAGAAATTGTGAAAAGCCGAGTTATTAAATTCAAGTCTATTATCACATTGGAATGATTTGACAGATTTTTCAAACTGTGTTTTAATAAATTATTGAAACTCAAGGAATTTAGCAAAAACTTCATATTTGAATTTCAGTGGGTAAATCCAGACAAAGTGTGAAAAATCATCTAAAAATACTAGATAAAATTTGTGACCCAAAAAGCTAACAATCGGAGATGTCCGCAAATCAGCATGAACAATATCAAAAGGGGAAAAAGTAACATTGTTGGATGACATAAATGGAAGACGAGTATGTTTGCCGAGCGGGCAAGAAAAACAGTGTTGGGCAAGTTTCCCATTATTACATTGAATACGCTTAGTAGTCCTAAGAAAAGTAAAAGCTGGGTCTCCGGGGTGTCCGAGTCTGTTGTGCCAAGTTGAGAGAGAGATAGCCGCAAGGGATATATGTGATTGCGGTCTGACAACGGAAGTTTGAGTGAAAGGGTAGAGGTCTCCCACACTATTGCAGCGCGTAAGAATTTTCCCCGTATTAAGTTCCTTCACAGAAAAACCAAAAGGGTCAAATTCGATGCATACGTAATTATCATGAGTGAATTTTCTAACAGAGATTAAGTTTTTAATGATGTTAGGGGTGTATAGGGCGTGGTTTAGGGAGAAAGGTGGATGGGGATGTTTGATGTGTGTGTTACCGTAGCCTTCAATTGGAATGCGATGACCATTGTCGATAGTGATAAATTGAGGACACTTTAATCGAAGTAGTTGAGATAAGTTACATGACGACCGGGTGAGGTGAGATGTGGCTCCGGTGTCCATGTACCAATTTTCATCGGGCTGTTGAAGGTTGACGGTGCTGAAGGCCTGGCCCAAATCAGTGGGGGCAGTGGCTGGCCGACCGAGGCTAGGTGGGCTTCTTCTTCTTTGCTGGGTGGGCTCGCTGTTGGCTGGCAGAGCCCAATGCCACTAGACCGAGCGGTCTTTGGGGCCAGGCCGCGGTTGGGTAAGAGCAAGCGGCGAGGCCCGTTCAGCGATTGGGCAGCGGCGATCCGCCACCGAAATAGGCAGGAGATGGGCCTGGCTACTGGTTGCGTTAGCCCTTGCAGCGGCCTTTGCCTTTGTTATTATTGCCGCCCTCTGCCTTCTCGCCCTCCGCCGCGGGACTGTTGTTGCTGGTGGTCTTGCGGTGGTGTTGGTCTCCGGTGGTGACATCCCGTCAATGGCTAACGCCTTTTGATTATGCTCCTCTTATTTAGCACGTCGGGTTTCTTCCAACAATAGTTGTGAACGTGCCTTGGTGAAACTTAGTAGTGGATCGGCCTGTTGAATCATCGTTGCAAGTGTATCGTATTCACCTTTCGGTAAACCAACAACTAATTGAAGTACCATCTTGGTTTCATAAACAGATGTCCCGACGTTGGAAAGTTGGTCGGCTATGAGTTTCAGTTGTTTGCAATATTCGGACATGTTGTTAAAATTCTCGAGGCGTGTATTGTTGAATTGTTCTTCCAAATACACGGCCCGAGTATTTTTATTGTCCTAAAATATTTCTTTCAACCGTACCCAAAGGTCACGTGACGTGGCACCTGTTTTCATGATAGTACACAACAAGTCCTTTGAGATGGTGTCGTATATCCACTGTTTGACGATGACGTCAAGGCAACGCCATGTCGATTCGGCAATATCGGTGGGACGAGGAACATAGTCATCAATATGGTCGAGCACGTTGTACGCACATGCATGAATATAGAACAGTTCTGTTCACATGGAATATTGACAGTCTTCTTAGTCAAGAATTATAGGGATAGAGTTCTTGATGTTTGTAACGGCGAAAGCCGGGTGAAAAGAAGACGATGATCGTTGAGAGGGGTTGTCAAAAGTACCAGTGGAGGAATCGAAATTTGTGGGGGAAGACATGGTGGCTGCCGGTGTGCCGTCGACCGAAGGGGAAAATCGACAGGGGGGGGGTCGGCGGCTGTTTTTGAGAGAGATAAGAGTAGGGATTAGGTTTAGGCTCTTGATACCATGTGAGATAGAATAATTTTCCTTAGGGATTCCTTTCATTATTCACAATATATATAGTTGTACAGAGGTTGATTCCTAATACAGTAAGAATCTTAACTTACCTTAAATGGTTGATTCCTAATACAATAAGAATTCTAAGTTACCTTAAATATACATCTATAATAATTACAAAATATACTGTGAATATTCGGAGAATATTCGATAATACTTAACAGTTGTTGATATTGAGCATGTCCCTTTCAACAATACTTGATATGTGAGATATTTGATTTAACAGTTAAAATACTTGTCTGGTATTTGTGTTGTATTAATTATGGGTAAGATGTTGGGATAGCTATCTTGTGTTTCTTCTTTTTAGTTAGACGTATATGCCACTTAACAGATAGCAATCCAACGATGTTAAGCATTGACTAGGTAGACGTTGGTCAATTCTTCATGCTTGGTGGGTCAGACAAGAGACTAACCCAAGACATATGGACTAAGGATTCCAAGCTTCGTGACAATTATACACCAACAACAACTTGATGTTTATCTGCTTAGCAACATTTTTAGCACTTTAAACTTATATGTATATCTTTCTTTGATATCGTGACTCAGTGTGTACTTGTATATTGTTTCATACTTGTTTAAACTTTATACTGTTATTCTGCACTATATTTTTTTAAAACTTGTCCCAAGAGTAAAACAAGGATGAATTGAGAATCTTACTAGGTCATTGTGACTCACCATTTACTGTTTTGTGTTGGATATTATTAAGGGTGATTCGTGTTAGTTAAAGTGAGTCGTCCACCTGTTTATGGAAGCACCATTAGTTCTTTCAATCTTGATACTTCATTTCGAGTCATGACTTGTTTAGATTCTTAGTTACTCCATGACTTAGTTCAGTTTGGAATCTAAGATTCCCTGACCTATGCATTTTCTTTTTTGTATTTATATTACGAGAGAAAAGTTCGTATCTAAGTTGTTAAGTTTATTTCTACATTGTCAATTAAATAAGTTTAGTCGCTATGCCTGACATGGGGTAGAAGCTCATCGGGTGACAACGGCCTCGGCGCTAAATGTTGCAGCGCCGTTGCGCTTCCCAGGCAGTGTTTGCTCGGCGGAATCCCAAAGGTTTGGCTGTTGAGGGGGCTTCAATGGCATTGAATCCACCCAATAATGGTCATTACTTGGACTATTATGTTGCTGCATTACTTGGGGGTTAAATGTCATCCATTACATGGCAATTGATTGCCATTGTAGGGCACTTGAAGAGGCCATCTTGCACACCTATAAATTGAAGCCTTGGCTCAATTCTATATAGAACATGAGAACATATATGAACCTATGAACAGAAAAACCAGTTCACAACATCACAATAAGATCAGATTTTCCTGATAGCAATCCTTCTCTTAGCAATCTTCATTATTCGTGTTCTTCGCCGAGATCATTTGTGTAGGCTTTGCACACTTGATAGTTTGTTGTTTCATCTTGGGAGACTATTGTCCACACTTCCGTAAAGCCTATATACTGGGGCAATCTTGTCTTAAAGACAGAGAGTCATCTCTCGACTCAGCTGATGGTATTGTGGTTTATCTAATTGGTTGCTAAGTATTTCATGTGTTAACTTAACAGACGAAGGACTTTAATCGTTCGTATTCTCAGCGGATCTACAAGACACAAGTGTAGCAGTTCAAGTTTTTGTATTTCCGAATACAAGATCCATATTTGAAGTTTCACTTAAAGATCAAGAAATTGACAACTTGTAGTTGTACTCTTGTTGTTTATCCTTTCAATCAATGTAATAGTTATTTACTATTCCCGTTGTTGCTTTACATATTCCAACAAAATTTAGAGTTCCACATTGACTACGAATAGTATTTATGTGCTATCCACAAGAAAATTCAATTTTATCTTCAAATACTCTTTTTTCAAATTTTATACAAAATTATCGAAATGCCTAGTGTTGATAATCTTTCTTATTGGTGGATTAAGATGTATAGTTAACGAGTTCGAAGATATTATTGAGTAGAATGGTAAAAGATATTACTAAAAGACCGATATACACGTGTATATCATGGTCCAATTTGGACTCCATAAATTGTAATTCATGTATAATTGTAATTATGGTATTAGTCTTGTATTAGAAAAATGTATTAGAATTAGAGTAGGAAAAGGTAGAATTATTTTCCTATATTTTCCATATTTAGGAATTGTATATTTGTATATATATACCTCTCATTATCATTGAAAATAATCAAGGAATTATTTCTTTCATGGTATCAGAAGGCTAGGGCTAAAATACCTTCTCTCCAAAACTTTCGCTGCCCCCTTCTTTTCTTGGTTTCCGTGACCTACTCTCGGATTCCGTGAATTTTTTTCTCCTCCTCTATTCCCAAATTTTCTTCCAAATCCCTAATTCACCTATTGTTCTTTCGTTATGTCTACGTCAAAGAACATGTTTTGTCCTGCCCTTACAGTTTTCAACATCAAGAACCACATTCCTATTGTTCTTGAAATGGAAAACGTCCAATACGCCACGTGAGCGAAATTATTCAAAGTTCACGCACGCTCACATCAAGTCCTCCATCACATCATCCCCTCGGTCACATGAAATGGGAAGGTGCCTGCCCCGAAGGATGATCCAGTGTTATGGACAACCTTTGATGCTATTGTTCTACAGTGGATATATTTCACCATCTCTACAGACCTCTTTCAGACGATTATTGAGCCCGATGCCACGACGATGGAAACTTGGAATAGGGTGCGTGATATTTTTCAAGACAACAAAAATTTATGTGTTGTCACTCTTGAGCAGAAATTTTCCCATGTTCACATGGAAGATTTTTCGAACGTCTCAGTCTATTGTAAAAGGCTGAAGGAATTGGCGGATCAACTTCGAAACGTTGGTGCGCCCGTTACCAATGATCGTCTTGTTCATCAGATGGTTGCAGGCCTATCCGAGGCATATAATGGAGTTGGAACACTACTTCGTCAAAGTAATGATCTCCCACTATTTTATCAGGCCCGTTCTATACTCACGTTGGAAGAGGCTGGTTTGGCTAAGAAAGTGGTTACCAGAGCAAATTCCGTCATGATGATGACCACGTCTGACGACCCTCACTCATTCTCTAAAAAATTTAGGCCAAAATCGTACCAACGGTGGCGGCAAAAAGGGTTAAAATCAGAAAAATAATGACAAGAACCGCGGTGGTAGTCACGGTGGTAACGACGACGGTGATGGTGGACGGAACAGTGGCGGCGGCAGCAGTGGTGCTCGGAATAGTGGATTGCATGCCAACTGGTCGTAACCTTGGGTCTCCTAGACATGGGGCTGGGCCAGTGGCCATTGGCCCAACAACCCTTATTTTCCCACCGACGCCATATTTAAGAAACTGGGCCCAATTCCAGTCAACTTCCAGGCCCAATTTCCCGGTCCAGAATAATGCATCACGATCTAGTGCTAGGCCGAGGCAGCAGTCTTTCACTGCTGCGGGCCCAGCTCCGGTCCCGACACCTACGAATATTGAGGCTGCAATGCATACACTTGAATTAAATCCCCCGGACGCAAATTGGTACATGGACACCTCAACCACTTCTCATATGACCTCTGCATAAGGTAATCTCTCGTCTTATTTCAATTTGAGCAAAAATCATGGCGTTATTGTTGGTAATGACAATTCAATTCCAATTCGCGGCTATGGTCTTACGAATTTGTCTCCCCCACATCCACTTCTAGTCTTGAAAAATGTTCTTCATGCTCCTAACTTAATTAAAAATTTGGTGTTTGTCCGAAAATTCACCACTGATAATTGGGCCTCTGTTAATTTTGATCCGTTTGAATTTTCTGTGAATGATTTCAAGACGGGGATACCTCTAATGAGATGCAATAGTATGGGGGAGCTTTATCCAATCACCACCATTTCTACGAGTCAAATCACACCTTCTACCTTTGTCGTTCTTGCTCCTTCCTTGTGGCATGCACGTTTTGGTCATCCGGGGTTATCTATTATTTCTTCTATGCATAAAAATAATTATATTTCTTGTAAAGGTACGTGTAGTACTCCACTTTGTCCTTCTTGTCCATTAGGGAACATGTTAGATTACCGTTTGTAGCCCTTCTCGTACTTTGATGCCTTTTGACATTATTCATAGTGATTTATGGACATCTCCCATTTTAATTTCTTTAGGCCATCGTTATTATGTCTTATTCTTGGATGATTATTCTAATTTTTTGTGGACCTTTTCTTTATCTAAAAAGTCTCAAGTCTTTTCCACATTCTTCAAATTTAGAGCATTCATCTGTACCCAATTCGAACGGAAAATTAAAAATATTGAATGTGATAATGGCAGGGAATATGATAATGGGCCATTTCAAGAGTTTTGTGACACTAACGACATATCTTTTCGGTTTTCTTGTCCACATACGTCCTCACAAAATGGGAAGGCCGAGAGAAAAATTCGTTCCATAAATAATATTGTCCGTACGTTGCTAGCACATGCGTCCTTACCACATTCTTTTTGGCATCATGCATTACAAATGACTACATATCTTCTTAACATCCTCCATCATAAAGGCTTAGCATATCAATCCCCACTTAAAATTCTTTATAATAAAGATCATTCGTATTCTCATCTTAGGGTGTTTGTGTGTTTATGCTATCCACTTTTTCCATCTACTACAATTAACAAACTTCAATCCCGCTCTACCGCTTGTGTGTTTTTAGGTGATACATCTAATCATCGTAGTTACAAATGTTATGATTTATCCTCTAACAAAATCATAATTAGTCGTCATATTATTTTTGATGAGTCCCAATTTCCATTTGCTAAACTGTGTAGTTCCGTGTCTAGTTCGTATAATTTTTTGGATGATGTGATCTCACCGTATATTCTCCATCAGTGGGCCCAACCCTTCAGTTCTCCGGATCCACCAGCAGGCCCACTGCCTGCTGGCCCCACAGATCTCATACACAGTACCGCATCATGGCCCAATTCTGTGGTTACTTCAAGTTCTAGGCTAGCAGGCCCACTGTCTGCTGGCCCATTACCTTCCCCGCGGCCAGCTTCAGTTCTTGGGCCAGTAGGCCCACTGCCTGTTGGCCAGTCCGAAATAATTCAGCCACCACCCCAAAACCCATCCCCAACCATCTCGAGTCAAGGGCCCGTTACTCGTAGCCAATGTGATATTTTTAAAATCTAAACGATAGTTTAATCTAAATTCTAATGTCACTAAATCACCCCTACCACGTAACCTAGTGTTTGCCCTTCATGACCCGAATTAAAAATTGACCATGTATGACGAATATAATGCTCTTATTGAAAATAAGATGTGGGAGTTGGTGCCCCGTCCACCCAGTGTTAATGTTATTCGGTATATGTGGATTTTTACTCATAAAGAAAATTCTGACGGTTCTTTTGAGAGGCATAAGGACCGTCTTGTATGTGATGATAAAACACAATATGTTGACATGAATTGTGGAGAGACATTTAGTCCGGTGGTCAAACCTACTACCATTCACACTGTGCTTAATCTAGCTCTCTCGAAAGCATGACACATTCACCATCTGGATGTGAAAAATGCTTTCTTACACGGTGATCTTAAGGAGATAGTATACATGCATCAACCCTTGGGTTTTAGGGATCCCAATTATCCTCACCATGTCTGTTTGCTGAAGAAGTCCTTGTATGGGCTTAAATAGGCCCCACGGGCTTGGTATAAAAGGTTTGCAGATTATGTGTCTACAATTGGGTTTTCTCACAGTAGGACTGATCATTCTCTGTTCATATATCGGCGTGGTACTTCTCTGGCATACATTCTGTTATATGTTGATGATATTATATTGACTGCCTCGTCGGATATTCTACACAAATCTATCATTTCCCTTCTCAGTTTTGAATTTGCTATGAATGACTTGGGGCCCTTGAGCTATTTTTTTGGCATAGCTGTCACTCGTCATACAAGTGGTCTATTTTTATCACAGAAAAAGTATGCGACAGAGATTATTGAGAGAGCTGGCATGTCATCTTGTAAGCCTATTTCTACTCCGGTTAATACAAAACTGAAGTTGAGTGCTACGTCTAGCACACCATACGAAGATCCCACCCATTATCGTAGTCTTGTAGGGGCTCTTCAGTATCTGACCTTCACTAGACCAGATATTACTTATGCAGTACAACATGTGTGTTTATTTATGCATGATCCGCGGATTGAGCACATGCATGCTCTCAAACGCATTATACGATACATACAGGGCATACTTGATTTTGAATTGCATTTATATCCATCCTCCGTCTCTACTCTTGTGTCATATACAAATGCTGATTGGGGTGGTTGTCCAAATGCTAGACGTTCGACATCTGGTTATTGTATGTTCCTTGTGGATAACTTGGTCTCTTGGTCGGCTAAAAGCCAGGCTACTTTATCATGATCCAGTGTGGAGGCCGAGTATCGAGGGGTAGTCAATGTGGTGTCTGAGTCATGTTGGCTACATAATCTTTTACTAGAGCTACATTTTCCTATTCAGAAAGCTACCTTGGTTTACTGTGATAATGTGAGTGCAGTCTATCTTTCTGGAAATCCGGTCCAACATCAGCACACTAAACATATCGAGATGTACATACACTTTGTTCGAGAAAAGGTAGCTCGTGGACAAGTACACGTTCTCCATGTTCCTTCGCGATACCAGATTGTAGACATAATTACTAAGGATCTTCCCTTGGTTCTATTTGAAGATTTTAGGGACAGTCTCAGCGTACGTCAACCGCCCGCTATGACTGCGGGGGTGTAAAAGACCGATATACACGTGTATATCATGGTCCAATTTGGAGTCACAAATTATAATTATGGTATTAGTCTTATATTATGAAAATGTATTAGACTTAGAGTATGAAAATATAGAATTATTTTCCTATATTTCCATATTTAGGAATTGTATATTTGTATATATACCTCTCATTATCAATGAAAATAATTAAGAGATTATTTCTTTCAATTACATACCGTAAATATAAAGAAAAAAAGTTATTTTTTTTATTCAAAGTAGTTGATATGAATGAACCACCTTATAAAGGGGAAAATAAAAAGAAGAACATTCTAGTAAATTTTATATTTGATCAAACTAACACACACAATCTCTTTTTAGGTTAGTTTTTAGTTTTTGTTTCCATTTTGACTATTGTGTAGATTTTGTTCTCTACACTACAAAAGTGGATGAATCACAAGACTTGAGCTACTATTTCTGAAAAAACTATAAATCACGGCCTAAATCTTTCACTCATACTTTCTGATTTTTTTTGGATATTTAACACCAGTCTAAACTGGGACTATGTCTTTCGGTATTTGTCCAACTTCCTAGAAGATAACTATCTTATTTGTTTCTGGCATGTATTAATAGCTTGAATTGTACTAAAACATTGTCTTAAAACTAAATCAACTTCATAACTTCTTTATTGAAAATGAATAGAAATAAAAGCTAACCTAGTACATTCGATTATGAACATCAATCTAAAGATTATAGTGAGCTGTAGCTTAGTTTCTTTTATAATTTTAGATCGTGGTCTAAAGTTTCCAATTAAGTTTGTGTAGATTTAACCTTACGAATAATTGTAGGCCACGATTTAAAGTATAGACATAATCCTTCTTTTCTTATAAGTAGTTTACTTTATGTACCATGGTCTAAATTATCAGTCGAGCTTACATGAAGTACTGAACAACTTTAGATCGCGGTCTAAATTTTGGTCATAATTTTTTTTTTATAAATTGTTCTAATTTATAGACCTTCGTCTAAAGTTTTCAGTTATCAATGTATTGTATATAACTTTAGTTAATTATGATAGCTAATTGTATAGAACAAAATGAATATTCTTGGTCTGTCCTTAGACACACCATAGAATTTATATATAAAAATCTAAAGCTAAGGAAGCAAATTTATAAACTCATTTCAGCCAAAACGATATCATACATGAACATTAGATTCTAATCTGTTCGTTTTGAGAATACAAGTGAATCATAAATTCCACTTCATTGTGATCAATAATTAAATTAAGCAATTGAATATCAACAGTTAGGTTAGAAAGAACTTTTTTATAAAAAAATAATTGGTTTGAAGGAAAAGGACGAGCAAGCATAAAGTTCATACCACAAAGCTCGAGTAGTCATTCTACGATGAAAATGGAATAGGAACTTTTACAGAGATAACTAAAATAAATTCATTTTTACCATAACTAATACTACTATTTCATTTTTAAAGCATAACAATAGTTTATTTACAAAAACAAAACATATACAACATGCCAATAATTCTAACAAAAATAGAGATTTTGAAGATTTTTTCTTTTTTCTTATCTTCTCTCTCACAAAAACCCTAACCGCTGCTATCCCCGTTCACCCTCCGGTCACCGCTGCTCCACCAACGAACATTGCTGCTCTATCAGAAAATCGCTAGAGCTCTGCCGTAAAATCAAATGAGTTCTCTCACACGGCTTCCACAACTTTTCTCTCCATGTACACTCGTATATTATTGTATATCATGTGTATGTCAATGTCAATGTATACACTCGAGATACACATATCAACATATAGTATATACATCGATATACACATGACATTCACACAAACATATCATTGAGTGATACAACATACATCCGACATACAATGAGATACACCATATATACATTCATTTCCACCTTAAAAAACACCACTGCAAAATCATCACAACCACCACTTGTTCCACCATTAATACAAAATCACATCCAGAGAAAGAAAAAAGAGGAAGAAGAGAGTTCCATTTTAGACTTGGAGAGACTTGTTCTCTGGTAAAGAAACTGTTGCGCAAAAACTCACCGCCGACCAAGTAGGAGGAGAAGAAACTGAAGCTGAAATTGCATCCCAACAATTTATTAGATAGATTAAATGAAGTATTTAGATCATTACATAAGGCACCTTATCAGCTATTAGAAATCATAGAAGAATCTTTCTGTGCTAGAACAATGATTAAAGAACTACTCAATAAGTCAAGCCTTTATAACTTTCTCACATTAATAATTTCGTTCAAAAACTGACGATAAAACACACACCGATTTTAAGTCCAACTAAAAAACGAAAAAAACTACTAAAAAGAAAAAGAGATACATATAACAGGAAACAACGATAATAATTAGATTAATTTGAAAGAAACCAACACGCCGTTCATTCACTGGGTCTATATATAGGGGATGAACGACGATTGAAGTGAATGTTGTAGAGGGAAATACGGATTAGGGTTAGGACATGGTAGAAAGAGATCAAAATGTGAACATAAAATTAAGGGATCTATGTTTTCTTAATTTGTTACATGTTAGAAAATGTTATTATATTGGATTATAAATTGAAAATATCTTTAAAAGCGATTCTTATGAATATTTTTCTGTCAAATAATCTAAGATTTTTGTCCCCGAGCATAACTGAATGACAAAAAAATAAAATTTAAAATCCAGCTAGAGATCGAATATGGATAGAAACAATTTGCTCTCTTATGTGGGTAGGACTGAATAACAAAAAAATAAAATTTAAAATTCAGCTAAAGACCGAATGAGCAATTTGCTGTCGAGCTTCTTGTATGTTATATGACTTATATCAGTGGCTTTGTTTTCTCCAAGATTCTCAATAGAATAACTGTCAATTTAATATACTGCACAAAAATCAAAATGACGAGAATGACCCAAGAGTCCAAGACCAGTGGAAAAGACCTATAGTTTTGACTTTTGATGCACAAAGCCACAAATGACACAAAAACAGCAATCGTTTGTACAGCATGACAAGCCCATTCCGTCACGTTTCCGACTCCCAATGCGCAATTTATACTCCAATTAACAATCGTCCTCACGCACACACTCTTTTTACTTGCAAAGTGCTGCCAACACCTCAAATCCACAATTCTATCTGCGACTTGTTCTGAATTGGGTTGATTAATAACTCAGTGAAATTCAATTGTTCTTGCTTCTTTTTGGATAAAGAATAATATGGCTTTCAATATGGAGTCTTTGGCTGAGGCAACATCTGGGGCCATAGGATCTCTGTTAAGCACCACTATATTGTATCCCTTGGATACTTGCAAGAGCAAGTACCAAGCTGAACTTCAAGTTCATGGTCAGTCCAAATACAGGTCTGTTTACTTTTTACATATTTTTTGCCTTTCTTTCTTTATGTGGTCGCACCTATGAATATCTTTTTACCCTTCTGCTTTTTTAATGTCTCTGTCTCAGTTTTTTTTTTTTGGTAACCAAATTATTATTACTGCCAAAATAATTACACTTTAAGAGTACTTTTCGATTAACTACTATCTTTTAGCTATACGTGTAGTTAATCATCTCGAGTTTAACATTTTGCATTGTCTATTCTACTATTTACATATTTGGTCTATCCAGTGTCCGCATTTGACTTTGACTGCTTTCTTGGAACATTTTACTATTTCTATCCTCGAACAAATTCAGCTTGTATTTGAGCCTTTACAACCCTTACATTAGTTTCTCTATTCTTGAATATCATCATGTTTCTTGCTTGCCATGTCTCTGTTCTTTTTAATTGTTGTTATATGAGTATTCTTGATATTAGTATGATTTAGGGGTTTTCATGGAATATTCAGAGGATTCCTCATGCTTCCTTTAGCAGGCAGCCCACACCCTCCTCGTTTAGGGGAACTTGGAACCTATTATGTTGTAACATTTACATTCAAGTCCTAGACTCGCCTGTAGATTCCTTCACCGATGTGACATCATGTTTCTTAGAAGTACATTGAAGTATAACATCACCCCTGGGTTTATCGGCACCGAAGTCCGTAGCAATTTTGTAATCATACTCGGGTAGAGCAACCTTCCCTTGCCATCATTCCTTATCCTACCCATATCTGTTATCATGATTTTACCCATGTTGATTGACATACTGGTTAGGATGGCATATATCAAACACACCTTTTCTTTTGCCACTGTAGAGTCATGATCTGTTGGCATAATTCAACAATTGATAAAACGTAACACTACCTTTGCCTCCATGTTAAAATCACAACGATGCATATGCTTGTGGCATTCCTTAGAATCACGAGCCCAGATGACCACTGTATTTTCTCCGCACAATCTGTAACGAATGGCCTGTAACCGAGCCTCCGCAAGAAAGTATCATAGTCGGCGGGAGGCACTTCGGGGAACCGCTTCAACTCATTAATCACTTGGTACGAGAATTTCACCCTCTTCCCCTCTCATCGGGACACTATATTCAGAGTGAAGACTAATCCTGGTACCCAGTTTGCATAGAATTCCCGCACCATATCATGATTTCAATCCTCCAATGAATGCATCAAAAAGAATATTCCAAATCGATCAATGCTCTGGTAAACATCGAAATAATTAAGGAGCAATTTGATGTTATCTATCCGCTCTTCCGAGGCAGGATTAATAGTCATTATAAACTTAGTGAACCACTTTTGACCATAAAACTCTGCAGCATCCAGTCCAAATCGAGGTATTTCATCGAAATACTCCTCATTTTCCATGTCGTTTCGAGAGAGTGCCGCCATGGGGGCAGTTCTCTAGCCCGCTGCTCGACTGCTTGAAGCAACCGTGGTTTTTCCCTTGTTGGTACAACGTGGTCGTTGAGACATAGTACCTGCACAAGACGAACGCCATAAGAATAAGATATATAACCTAAATAAATGCTATGAATGAAGACACCACCCCTCACTTATATTATTGGCAAGTTCACAGGTAAACAAGTCGCGGAAAATCAAACTACCCCACACTTAGATGCAAATATTCATCTTGACTATGTCATATGTGTTCAATTTCCTCAACTTTAAATAATAAGTCAGGATCATTCAAGCACTTTAACAAACACCTATTATTTCCATAAATTTGTAGTAATTCTTGTCATCTTCAAAATAGTGTACAATAATCCCAACAAGTCATCAAATCATCCTATTATCAATTGTAGACGTTTACCCAATAAAAATATTCAAACAAGATTTCTCAAAGCCATGACAAATTTTCATTGAGACATTTTAACAAACACTTTGTGTGCACACTTTGTCACGCTTTCTTCTATATTCAAGAATAAGGGTGGTGGACAACGGGCCGGGGCGGGCTTGTCGTGATCGGGGCGGGGCGGGGCGGTACACGACGGGACTGGCGAGATTTGCTGCTGTCCCGTCCCGTTGAAAAAGGGTAGCGGTCCTAGCGGGTCGGGATCGGGATTTTCCTTTTTTTTTTGCATTTAATTTTTAAAAATAACATATATATATAAACAACTCAATAATTGAACAAGATAGTGTAATAAAAACATCCCAAGATTATTTTTGTGCCTCTTATATTATTTACTAGAAATATAATTTTTTTGTAATACAAATACAATTGTCAAAATTGCAACTTTGTGTTGTTCAAAAGTTGCAAATGACATAGTAAAATTGCAATTAAAGAAATTACATTTTGAAAAAAATATGTTCTAGTTTCTTTATAATTTCCTATAGTTCTTCAGTTGGAATTGATATTTGTTGGTCAAATCGCTCCACGTCGCTTCCCTCACCTTCGGATAAGATGTCATTATAGTTTTCGTCTTCTTCTTCGTTGATCTCCAGTTGACCGCACCTTCTCCGCTCCGCTCGTATTCAATCTTTGAATAATACTGCAATCTCCAAGTTGTCTCCGGCTAATGAGTGTTTGTGCTCTCCTATTTGATATCTGACGGCAGAAAAAGCGCTTTCAAACGCTGTTGATGACGCTTGAATGTTCAAAACATCTCGGGCCATCATTGAAAGTATCGGAAAGGTCTTCTCATTCACTCTCCAATATTTCAGCAAGTCTTCACGTCCTTCTTCATTGACAACTGCTTGGTACTTTATACTACTCTGCAAAACAAAAACATCAAACTCACTAATTTGGTTAGTAGTGTTACCACCGCACATTTTATTTCTGAGGCTTTCAATATTAGCCGCTGAACCAACATGTCTTTTATAAGGTTGTATTGAAGAAGAAGAAGGTATGGAAGTCGGCTGGTTGCTAGCACTTTCTTGTTGGTAATACTTATATACTTTTTTGCATTCGTCTTTTATGCTAGACAACACTTCTTCTTTAGTTAGTTCAATAGGTGGTGGGTCATTTGGATTTTTGGGAGTTGGAGGTGGTAGTACTGCTATACAATAATAAATAGTTTCAATAAGTGATTTACATCCGTCTATTTTAATAGTCGGATTTAATACATCACCAATAATATAAATAGTGGGAATATGAATAATTTTTTTTTATTTTGATAACAATTTTTTTAATAGTTGCCTTATAATCTGGTTTATCCATATATATTCATTAAGTAATAAAAATATTAAAGCTATATAAAACAACATAGTTGAAATAGTAGGATAATATATACCAAAAAATTCTTTTGTTGCTTGAAAAAATTTCTCTAGAAATACAATAAGTTCGGAAATTTTTTTCCAATCGCTATCTACAACCATATCAGTTGAATTTTGATTATGGGCATTAAAAAATAAAGTTATAGGTCTTCTATAGTCATAAGCAACAAGTAGTTGCTCGTACAAAGAATTTCACCTAGTGGGTACTTCTTCGGGAATTTTTCTATAAGGTAGTTGGCAATCGTGACAAGTTTTTTTATAATCTTTTTTTCGTTGTATTCTATTATTTTTAAAAATAAAGTTTATAGCAAATTGTATTTTACTAAGAATGTCTTCAAAAAGTGATAGACCGTCCTTTACAACTAAGTTATATATATATGGCACACACATTTTATATGAAAATGATTTGGAAAAGATGGAGTTAAACTATTTTTAAAAATTATAATAGCATAATTATTAGAAGTAGCGTTATCTAATGTAATAGTCATAATTTTATCAGTTATTCCGTAATAATCGCACACTTGATAAATATTTTCTGCAATAAAAGTACCAGTGTGCCTATCATCTATATATCTATACGCTAAGATATGTTTTTGCATAAACCATTTATAATCTATCTAATGACAAGTTACCGTTAAATAATTATGGCCGTTAGTACTACAGCCTATATCAGAAGTGATAGCCACTTTGCCATTAAAATGATATAATGAATAACGTAAATACTGTTGATATTCATGTGCAAATTTAAATACATCTCTCTTAACAGTTGATCCAGAAAAACCGGTAAAAGCAGAATTATACATTTTTCTAATATAATGAATAAAATCAGGAGATGAAGGAAGTCAAAAAGGCAAACCCTCCACAACAACTAATTTTGCTATTGCTTCCCTATCTCTATGTTTATTGTAATTATGGCCTACAATTTCCCCCGCCGTGGGGTTAATTTGACCCTGTACTTGGTCCGGGACAGTATGTGAACATTGTTCCGATGGAGAGGGCGTTTGTGCACCCGATTTTTCAGCCTTGTATTGGGCAAACCTAGCTGGGTGATCCCTTTCTATGTGTCGAAGTTAAACCCCCCGTCCCACCCTGACCTTTTCCAGTTTTAAATTTAAAAACATCTTTACAAATTTTACATCTTAGCTACTTGATTGTCTACGTCCCTAACAAAAACTTTTTATGCATCTGATTTTAATGGTTGTTTTGCTGGATCTCGTCTCATACTAGGGGGAATAGGAGGCATTCCAGTTGGAGGTGCACTAGTGAGTGTGTCATCTAGATTAGTCGGTGTGTCATCTAGATCATCTTCTAAATTAAAGTTTTGTTGAGTTCCAGAAAATATCTCCTCGTCTAAATCTAATGGTATTCGAGGAAAATGTTCAGTATCAACAAAATCATCCTCTGTATGAATAGGATCCTGTCTACGAATAGGATGACTAGAAGAAGTACCCCGACCCTTGTTACCCCTACTAGAAGCATTACCGTTACACATACCTGTAATTCCTTTCATTTTAATTATGTTAATAAATAGTTAAAGATAATGAAATTAAGTGCGCTAAATAAAATAAAGAAACAATAATAATTTAATGAATGAACGAATGTACCAAACGCCGACGTATAATCAAGAGGTTGAAAATTGAAACTTTGCTCGATGGAAGATCTTCAAGCTAGTTGCCAACTTCACTCCCAAATGAATAAATAAATTGAATATTTAGTAGACAATGTAGAGATAGATTGAGAGATTAGAGAGATTTGTGAGAAAGATGAAGAGAAAATGAGGTATTTATAGTTGGAAAATTGGATTAAAGTGTAAATATAATAACTTAGGGGTTAAAAATAAATATTAAAGGGATAGGGGAGGCCAAAAATGACCGTTGCTGAATGGCCAAAATATAAAATGATCGTTGATGCAACAATTATTTTGTGCAAAGGGGAGTGATCAGGCGGGATCGGGGCGGGGCGGGATTGGGGCGGGCCGGGTTCGAGCTGGATGAGGCCATGTCCCGTCCCGGTACCGTAATTTTTTTTTTACATGTCGGGGCGGGACCGGGCCGACCCGGCCCACCCTTATTCAAGAGTAGCATAAATCAACCTAAAGAACAATAAAAGAATGCACTTTTAAGGCTTAGCACCATCAAAAGAATGTTCCTCTCAAAGAACAATAGAAACCCATCATTACTTCATACCCATTACGCCAAAATATCAAAAGAAAGATAGGTAAGGAAGGAAATAGGGGCTGCCCTAATTGCTACTACTACATAACTACAAAATAATTCACGAGCGAGAGTGGAGAGAAACATACCTTGATAAGTGATCAGCAGCCTGGTTATCTGTACCTTTTCTATCTATGATCTCCAGATCAAATTCTTGGAGCAACAAGATCCATCTCAAGAGCCTCGGCTTAGCCTCTTTTTTATTCAATAGATATTAAAGAGCAGAGTGATTTGTGTGAACTATCACCTTACTCCCAATCAAATACGATATGAACTTATCAAAAGCGAACACCACCGCAAAGAGTTCCTTCTCTGTAGTTGCATAGTTCACTTGTGCACTATTTAAAGTGCGGCTGTCATAATAAATTGGTCGGAACAACTTGTCTCGCTTTTGTCCCAGCACTGCTCCCACTGCAAAATTACTTGTATCGCACATAAGCTCGAATGGTTGATTCCAATACGGAGTCTCTATTAGAGGGGCCTTAGTTCCTAGTGAGCTTTTCCTTTATCAGATTAAACGATCTTAGACAGTCAGCTGTGAATGTGAACTTAACATCCTTACCTAACATGATAATTAAAGGCTTTGAGATGCTAAGGAAATTATTAATTAACCTCTTGTAGAATCCTACTTGTCCTGTAGGAATATTTGCTTACAGAAGAATGCCGTGATGCGGACTGCCCCGCCCTGTGCGCCACGGCTGTGCAATAATCTGCAGCCTGGTTTCTCAGGCTTTCTTTGAAAATTCACACAGGCGCAGCGCCTGGGGCGTGGCACAGTGCGTCGCGCCAAGCTTCCTTGTGTTGTCATCATTTTTTCTTCAATTTTTAGCATTCATATCCGGTCCTCGAACCCCGAGCTCGATCCTGATTGAACTTCTACTCGGACTTCGAAGTTCTACGACCTCAATTTAAGCTCCAAACATGCTCGTTTGATCGGAAACAAGTCCTACACAAGAAACACGCCGTAATGAGTGTAAACTACTACGTTATAGCTCAAATACAATTAAAATATAGTCAATAAAGATGTGAAATGAAGCTAAAAGTCCTTGTTTCTAGTCTATCATCAGAGAGCTACAAGAAAAGATGGCCCATTATTATTATTATTTGTTGTCGCATGTGCCATCGGTACACAAGAGGCATGTTTTTGTATACGAGTGGAGTGGTCTGACCAAAAAAATGGTGCTTAAAGTTACTCTTGGTTGAGCGTTGATAGAGGAAAGGCGCTACACTCTTTTTTAAGGTCTATGTCACAATAACTGACCACATGCGCTGAGGAGCATAGTTGAGAAATGTGCTTAGCTGGAGCCTGGGGGAACTAGGGATCCATATATGGTCGCGATATGTTCTTGGATAGGCTACAACATGTAGTGAGTGCTTGTGGATGAAAATGAAAATATAGGAGTGTGGCGCTTATAGATGAAGATATAGGAGTGTGGCGCTTATTAGCATGAGCTTCGAGTTATGATTTGGCTATCAATAGTTAGTTGCTACATCGCCAAGGGTGAAGATCCTTTTCTACTCCTTTTGTGTTACATCCACCTCTATGGTTTGCAAGTACTTGTATATCAAAAGCCTGAAAGGAAGCGTCTCGATAAACTTCAATTACTGCAAAAGTTTCTCATAGAAGGATTTTGAGTAAGGATTAAGGTCAATAGTACCTTTATCATCTGAAATTATTATCATGGAAGATAAATGTCTCCTCTAGCTATTGGATCCTTTAAATGTATAGATCTCACTTTTTATTCTTTATCTTTCAGTGCAAATTATGTTGGATGCTGATTACTAAAATCTGGTTTGCACTACAGTAGGTCTTGACTCGTAAAAAGATGAGGTTGATAACTCCATCTTTTTCCAAAAAGATATAGAATAGCTATAATGTTTATAGCATCTACACGGAATTCATCATCTGACCAATTTCTCCCTCTTTGTATGTGCTATACATGCATATGGACATATCTGGTATCGTCCCTCCCACTAATTCCTGCTTTGCTTTAAAGCTCTTTCCCTTATTATGGTAACGATTCTAAGTATTTTTTTCATTCCCTGATGTTAGTTTTGCTAAAAAATGTGTTCACTCTTGTTCATTGTCTATGTGAAATAAGAGAAGGAGAAGAAGAAAATTGGGAATTAGTTTCCACTTGTTCCCTCAAGCCATTGAGTTTAAATAACCTTTACAAGGAATACAAAATAGGAAATATCGCCTTTTGTCATTTTTAACACTCCCCCTCAAATTGGATAGTACATATCATATGCTCCTAGCTTGTTACAAATATAGTCAACTCTAGATCCTCGGAGTTGTTTTATGAAAACATCGGCTAGTTGCTCCTTTGAGTTGACAAAAGTCATAACAGTGCAGCCGGACTCAATCTTTTGTCGAATGAAGTGACAATCTAGTCCAATGTGCCTCGTTCTTTCATGAACTACTAGATTTGAAACGATATGTGGTATGGCTTAATTATCACAAATCAATTTCATAGGTTATGCCTCAAATCTTTAACTCTTGAAGAAGTTGTCTTAGTCACATAAGCTCACAAGTAGCCAATGCTATAGCCCAATATTCTGCCTCTGCGCTTGACCTAGCCACCACATCCTACTTTTTACTTCTCCAAGATATTAGATTGCCTCCAAGTAAAGTTACATGAAGTGAAGCGTCTATAAGAGGGAGATCTTGTTCAATCTGCATCAGAATATTCAACAATGTGTGCATGTCCCTTATCTTCATACAATGAACCTTGTCCTAGATAGCCTTTCACATATCTTAGGATGCGAAGTATTGCATTCCAGTGGTTGGCACTAGTTGATTAGGGACTACCTAACCACATCAAATGAGATGTCAGGTCGTGTAATTGTAAGATAGTTGAATTTGTCAAGAAGTGTCCAATATCTATTTGGGTCTTTTAGAGCCCCCCCATCCTGAATGAGTTTAGTATTTGGGTCCATGGGAGTTTCCATAGGTTTGCAGTTTGACATACCCGTGTCTTCCAAAATGTCGAAGGCATATTTCCGCTATGTAATGACATTGCCATTGCCAGGATGTACCACCTCAATGCCTAAAAAATGGACCTTGGACCTAACTCAACCACAAAAGCTAGCTCTTCCAAAATCATATAAAAAGTCCAATTGCCCATCCCACAAACGATGTGAAACTACTAACACCCTGCATGCCAGGGCCTGCCAACTGGAGCGTGAACAATATAATATGGGGGTCTAACATCAGATAAATAAGGAATCACGTACTCACGCAGGCTTCAGGGAAGGGCCGCACCCCAAGGGGGTGTGATGTGGACAACCTATCCAGAAGCAAGTATCTCCTTATTACTTAATTACATGAATTTGGGAATCTTTCTATATTTACTTACTTTTGCCATGTTTAACAGTTTATTTAAATATATCTATTGGATTTTGAACCCAAGTATGAGAAGTGATGTGATTGTATGAACTTCTTTTGAAATGCAGGAATACCCTTGATGTCTTGTTGGAGGCCATTTCTTCTCGGCAAGTTATTTCACTCTACCAGGGTCTTGGGACAAAGAATGTGCAGTCTTTTGTTTCGTCTTTTATTTACTTCTATGGATATGATTTCTTCAAGAAACTATACTTGAAGATAAGTGGATTTAAATCCATTGGAACAAGAGCTAACTTAATAATTGCTGTTGTAGCTGGGGCATTTACAGTCATAATAACCCAGGTGAATCATACTTGGCAGTTCTACTTAGACTAAAATTGATTTTAATTTCTCAATATTGAAGAAGGTTGCATGCAATTAGCCAATTTATGAAATTTTGGCGATTCAAATTGCCTTTAAAGCTCTGATGACCTGCTTCCGGTCCTAGTTGAAACTGCAAAACGAAAGGTGATTTCCCACGTGAAGTGCATAGTCTTTTATCTTTGCCTTTAAAGGGTGTGCCTCTGGAAATTGGATAAATGCTACAGTAGGTTGTATGTTTCTGCTGAGGGTTAGAACTCAAACTTTGGTGACGTATACTGAGTCAGTATTACTGACCCATGAAGTCATGCATGTGGTTCTTTTTTCAAAGAGTATATTCTGTTGGTTTTCTTAAATCATTGAGACCTCATACAATTCTAGCTTTTGTAGAAAAAAGTGGATTTCTTACTTATCAAACAATCAGACCTTGATTTCTTTGATAGCTGCATAATCTTACTAATCGAATAAGACAGCATACTTTCCACTGCCCTTTTGCACAGAGGTTGAGATCAGAGAGTCATTCTGATAAATTATACAACAACATACCAAGTGTAATCCCACACAGTGGGGTATGGGGAGGGTAAGATGTACGCAGACCTTACCTCTACCTTTGTGGGGTAGAGAGGTTGTTTCCGATAGACCCTCGGCTCAAAAGAACATAGTCAATGTAGAAATTCAAGAAAAATAAGACAGCAAGATATCACAATAACAAAACAAATAAAGCAACACATAGGAATACACACAAAAGAGTATGGATCTACGCGAAACCTAAATAATACTACAAAGAAAGGGAGAAGAGAAGATGGAGAGACTAGCCCCCTACACCTCTCACACAGTGCGACAAAACTCAACTACCTACTAACCTTCTATCCTAATCCTCAACCACCAAATTTTTCTATGTAGGGTCATGTCCTCAGTCAGCTGGAGTTGTGCCATGTCTTATCTAATCACCTCTTCCCAGTTCTTCTTCGGCCTACCTCTACCTCTCCTAACTCCTGCTATCGCCAGTCTCTCACACCTCCTAACTGGCGCATCCTCACAACTCCTCTTCACATGGCCGAACCACCTCAGTCTCGCTTCTCAAGGCCACTCCGACCTTGTCCTGTATAACTTCGTTTCTAATCATGTCTCTCCTAGTATGACCACACATCCATATGAGCATCCTCATCTCCGCTACATACATCTTTTGCACGTGGACGTTCTTAACTGGCCAGCATTCTGCCCCATACAACAATGCTGGTCTAACCACCACTCTGTAGAACTTACCTTTCAGCCTAGGTGACAACTTCTTATCACAAAGCACCCCGGAGGCGAGCCTCCATTTCATCCACCTTGCTCCATTAAGGTGTGCGACATCATCATCAATCTCCCCGTCCCCGTCTCCTTATATTAGTAGAGTCATTCTGATAAATTATATTTATTGGAATACATGAAAGGAGTTCCAGGAAGCTGTTACTTCCCAGTTTAGATATGTGCTTAGTGCTTTTAAAGGTTAAATAGAGCAAGACAGTTGTATTTCTCTTTTAGATTGAACTATCTGTACCACCACTGTGTAGTGAAAGGGTCTCTGGCAGTGGATGTGGAGGCATCTTCTGGCAGTGGTCTCTACTTTTGTTCTGTTTGCACCTTCTGGTCTTTGTTTGCTCCAGCTTGTGCACTTTTGTTTCTGTTAAAGTTTCTTTTCTATTATGTTCTTCCATTGATCTGAAGTTTTACTCTGATATTGCAGCCTCTGGATACAGCATCTTCAAGAATGCAAACTAGTGATTTTGGGAAATCCAAGGGATTCTGGAAAACCCTCTCAGAGGGCACTTGGAGTGAAGCATTTGATGGTTTAGGAATATCTATCATTCTCACTTCAAATCCAGCAATTCAGGTTTTCACATGCTTTATTTTTCTAATGTGAGCCTTCTATCGTTTGTTTCAATGTCATATGTTTGTGATGCTTAAAGTATGCTCACCTGATACCCGCTTGCATACTATTGCTTTGTCTTCCAAATATTAGCGTTTTGTCTCGACAAATGACAATATGTTCAGTGACATCAATGAATAATTTTCTGTTGCAATAATGTGGTGTTGTGCAGTACACGGCCTTTGATCAATTTAAACAAAGAATGCTGAAGAAGAAGATGAAAAGCAATAGGGAGGTGGAATCAAGTCCAGAATCTCTTTCTGCTTTTTCTGCTTTTGTTTTGGGGGCAGTTTCAAAATGTTTCGCCACCTGCATCACATACCCATTAATAAGGTATATTCAGTTGAGCATTTCTTACTTAGGCAGTTATCTTTCCCATTTCGGCATTTCACTCTTTTGGTACCTTAGTTAGGGGGAGTTTCTAGCCTGGAATATCTCTTAAATAGCTGTTAATATTTTGGATGTGATCCTGTGTCGATAAACTTGTCTGACCAAATGTCCAGTTAAATCTTTTCTGCAACCAATTCCACATAAAATCAGTCTATCCCCGTTGTACCAAACATGTAAAAGGGCACTTGAACATCTGCTCCTTTTCTTTTGCATATACTTAGTCAGATACTTTTTGCTCAAAAATTAGAATACCAGTGCCAGAATCACCGAGATTCAGCTGGGTATTAATAAAATTATCGGACTACATTTGACATCTTAACTCCTGTTGCATATCTAGTACGTGGATGGCTTCCTTTTATTCTGGCATCAACATAACTTTATTTACTTATATGTGCTGTGTATAGGTGTAAAGTCATGATACAAGCTGCTGAATCAGAAGGAAATGCAGAGGATGAAGCCGAGTTAAAAGCCCGAAAAACAATCTGTGGATCCCTTCATGCCATATGGAAAAAGGAAGGGCTAATGGGATTCTTTAAAGGGTTACAGCCTCAGATCCTGAAGACTGTTCTAAGCTCAGCACTGTTGTTGATGATAAAGGAGAAGATTTCAAAAACCACATGGGTTCTCCTTTTAGCAGTAAGGAGATATCTGTTCTTAACAAGGGCCAGACTAAAGAGCTCTTGAAATTCTCTTAGAAGAGCTGCTGCATTGATTCAAATGTAACATTGCAATTAGCTCATAGGGCCTTGTTCGAGACGCAGAGCGACCTTTGCACGAATAAAATGTTTCATCTAATTATGTAATTCTTTTCTGTTGAATATGTTTCATGTTAACTTTTATGTCGTCTTTCTGTATGCAGTAATTACAATTTTATGGTCTTATTCTTTTGTTTTTCATGTTGTAGGATACAAATCCTATGGAATGTAAAGATCTGCTCATATTTCTGCTTCTCTCTGCATTGGTCCATGTAATTGACAGTTGTACAAGGTCTCATTGTACATACATATATTCATTCAGTAGAAGTGGTTCACCTTTACCTTTACATCTAGTTTTATACCCAAGCATTCCCCCACCTCCTCATGTAAAAATAGTATGGATATTCAGAGTGGATACCATCTGCTCCCAAGACTGGTTGCAGTCCCACCCTACAACGCAGATCATTTTCTTGAAGTTGTCTAATAAATTTCTTTGATAACTCTGGAGTCATGCAATTCTAGCAACAAAGTTAAAATACAATCTTTAATACTAGAGCAAGAATAACCAAAAAAGTACCTCTAGAAACCTCATTTTAAGGTCTCCATATGGCCTTAAGGACTCTTTTTAATTTTCTTTTTTTATTTTAAAAAGGACTCTTTTAAAGTATCAAGTGAACAAGACAGACGAGTCTCTTTATGCAATTTTGATACATCCCGAGCGGCAGTCAAACGGGGGCGTGAATGCGAGATGCCAGGGCTGCTTCCTTCCCACCGCATCTAATCATAAATAGAATTTCTTATGCAGTCGGATACCCGCCACTTCCGAGTTTAAGCTCCGCTAGAGCATAATAAGCTAACTTCATTTTAGCTTCTAGCGTTGTAGAAGGATAACCTTAGATTTGGAACCTTGTTACTCTTAAATTTGTTACCCAATTGACCCAACCCAAAAACCATATGGGTTCCAAAAGCCTTTTCTCCGGCCTAACTTCAAATACTGGAAAGAGGACAATGAATTAACGATCCGCATTTCTCCACGCCACTATTTCTTGCTGATAAGAAAATCAAACAGCAAGAAGAAAAGATAGACATAATCCATGGCGAGGGCAAGTGGAGCATTTTTCATGGCCACACTGGTCATATGGGCTATCTCAATTTCATGGGAAATACTAATCAACAAGCGCACTGACCTCGTCCCAATCGTACTGGGGTTCATTTTCTACCAATCCGCCAATTGGGTCATCCGAATTTCACACCCAAATCCCAACCCACTCTTTATTAATACATGTGTATCTCTCCTTCATTCATCCACTACCTCCACTTCACTTGTCTTCCTATTAACCAATCAGTTAATTAAAGTCAACATAAATCAAATGTTGGAGCACTCACAGCTTGTTGACCATACATGGCCATATGCATATACATCTCTATGCTTTTCATGTGGTTATTTTGCTTATGATCAATTAGATATGCTAATACATACATTGTATAACGAATTTATTCCTTCCATCTTAGTGCATCATCTATTACTACTTGTTTGCTTCACACTTGCATTGTATCGAAACGTTACAATTAATTACCTTATTTTAACTCTCATTTGTGAGATTCATTCTGTGTTTCTGCATATGCGTAAAGTGCGAAGAATGGCGGGTTTTCGTGATTCGACTAGTGTTGTTGTGAAAGTGGAATGGGTTTTTAACTGGACAAGTTTTGTTCTTGCAAGAGTTGTGACTCATGTTTTTATTACTGTGAAGTTGATAAGAGATGCTTCTAAGTTTGATAAGGGTGGTGTGGAACTTCCCCTTGCGCTTTTCGGCATGGCTGGGATGAATTTGCTTAATGCTTTTTTAGGGATTGATCTCTTTAAAGCTTACAGGAGAGAGATGAATCCTCCGAGGACTCATCAGAATCATCGAGATTGACAATTCCAGTAGATAGCACACAAGTTGACTCTCATAGTATGCTAAAATGGATGTTGAAGGAATTGGACAAGATCCAAGATGATTAAAGAAGCTTCAAAGTCTTGATTGATGATGCCATGATGTAAAGGGTATTTTAGTAAATTTATAGGGGCTTTGGATCCGGCATGCCGTGAATGATGAGTGTTCGCCCTTGGTCTACGGGGATCAAGGGCCCAGCTAACGCGTGAAACACTCTGCCTCAACTATAAATAGGATATTAGATCTTTCTTATACACTTATGGATGATGAAGACTCACACTATTAGGTCTTTCTTATACACTTATGGATGATGAAGACTCTTTGTGAGTTGAGGAATATTACAAATGTCTCTAATTGAATTGTATTTCATATTTGAATGTTAATCTAATCAGTTTCAAGTTTACTTTAATTAGTTGAGGTTATCTAACTGCATTCGATATTTGATTGATCCTTTCTTTCTTTATCACTCCTAGATTAACATTGTTGGTTGGGTTTTCAAGGGTTCAAGTAGTTCTTAGCTTGGACGTTTGTATTCATTCAACTATAGTCCTTAATCTTCCTATCCCTTTTACTTGTTTTCTCTACTTAGTCTCGAGTGTTTTTGAGGGTTGAAGACTTAATATTCAATTTGCTTGAATCTCCGACTATTCCCAGTAGCTCTTATACATTTTCATAGTTCAATTATTTTAGCAATGTGAGTTGTAACTTTCAAAGTCAACATTTCTGAGAAATTTTCTTAGGCACTATAAGCGGGTGTTAAAAGTTAAATTCCATGATTGTAGTGCATTCTCTTACTGCTATATCCATGAGAAAAAAGTTACAAACTTTAATCTTTCACAAAGGATAAGGAAAATCCAAACGGGCAATAAAGACTAAAAGCTTTATAACCCAATGTGGATTATTATGCCAAGAACATTTGATGCCTGAGACGAAATTATATCTGGAGTATGAGAAGTTGCAACATTCAAAGTACAATATAAAAAAAATCGAGACAAGGAAATGTGTTAAGTGACACAGGTTTTATAGTCTTTTAAGGTGCATTCTCTGTGGGGATAATAGCTGATAATCTCCCTCTTTCAATTACAATATCACAAATCACCAGCTAACAACAAAATCAAGTACTGGTATAAAAAACTACAAAAAAGTGTAAAGGTTCAACATTTTCACAGTAAGAGGAGAAATGCCATAAGTAGAATGACTGCATGAGAGATTATACCAAGCTGAAAAACTAGGTTTGCTGAACTGGTATTATCAGGCATAAAGCTTCCCTCAGGGTTGCTTGTAGTCAAAACTACAACCATCCAGTTATCGTCTGAACCAATTCCAACACCACTAAACTTGGTATCATTCAGATAATTAGAATACTGGGATTTTGTATAGTTGGAAAGAACGAGGTCCGCGACAAGGTTGGGAACACAAGCGGGCATTATCATTCCATCTCTGGTGGTTGTGGCATTCAATTTGCATTTGGATAGAAGTTTAGGATAGTCAGAGAACTGAGGTTCAGTGCCGGGTACAGTATTGGCACCAGTTGCGTTTGTACATTGTTGATCTTTAAATTGGTCAGCTATTTCATCAGCAAGGCATTTTGCTTTGTCATTCTCGCGCAGAGTTGTCAAATTTAGGGATGTCCTGTAGCTGTTAATACCTTTAAGAAGGTTGTCTTCCTCATCTGCACCAAGGTGACATAATAAACCATATAAAAAACTAAAAGTTAGTCTCCTAAGGTGATAAAAAGTTGAAAGGATATAATAAACCATATAAAAAACTAAAAATTAGTCTCCTAAGGGGATAAAAAGTTGAAAGGATATCTAACTTGCACTCACAATATGGTGTAAGAAGTGAATGAAAAATAGATAACGGATGTTCATGAAATGTTACAAGGAGGCGGATGTAATTCTTGTTGGGAGATTTTACTCTTGTACTTTATAAAGCAGTACGGGAAGTATATAACTATTACAAGTATTCGAAAGAATAAACAAAGATTCAATAATTCAACTAGAAATCTGAAATTACATTTGTTGCACAAGAAAAACTGGAAACTGTTTTTGCTGAGTCGAGTGTGGCACTCTGTCCTTAAGACAATATTGCCCTGTATGTATCCTTTATACGTCCTGGACAATTTGTCTCCCATGATAAAACAACAATGGAACACTTGAGCAAAAGAAACTCAAGTGCTACCATGAAGAATATTGAGTAACGAAATGATGCTTGGAAGTTGTAGGAAGAAGAGTTTTCTGCTTGTGTATGCTTCTGTATTTTCGTGTATATGTGAGTCTTAGTGTTAGTGCTCAACAATGGTGTAAGGGGGTGTTTATATAGGTGAGGGAGGGACTGAAAACTGCCTCCATAACAGCCAAATAATGGTCATTATGGAGGTAGTAAAGTCACCAACATAAATGGTGAAAGACCAACGGATTGACCATTTATAGGAGGAGTAATTCAGCCAAAATAAATGGTTGAATTGAGAGCTTGACATTTTTGCTTTGACTGTCCAAATTCTGACTTTCTGGAAACTTCAGGGACCAAACTGTACATCTTGAAACTTCAGGAACCAAATTATACATCTGAAAGAATTAGTCCAAATCAGACATCCAAACTTCGGGATCAAACTGTATTCCGCAAAGTTTTCTCGCCCAAAAGATAATATCAAGACCCACAAATTTCACAAATTTACCTCGAGAACCCGAGAACCCCAAACCAATTTCGAGTCTTATATACACAACAATTCTTTCTTCCTCTACCGATGAGGGAGAATTGAACACAATACAACACTTTTCCATGCTTCAAACACCTCACTTCGTGAACCAATATCTCTTTCATTTCTCAATGAAATTTGACGATTCTTGGCCCTACGGTTATCTACGTACTTAGTAGATCATGCATTTGTGAAGAACCAGATTCTCCAACATACGTAACACTAGTGTTTAAGCCGTTAAAGTTGGTCGGTCGCAACTCCCGCCAAAGGCTAATTTCCAACAATCCCCTCTTGAAAGAGATTTTGGCGCACTCACATGGTGTCTTTTCATTTCCAGCAATATTTCAGCGGATCGATGTTGCATAAGGAGAGGTAGCTTCAGCTTTGAACCTTCCATAGTTAAGTACCATCGGACTTACATACTGCGCGGTGAACGTGATGTCTTGAACCGTCAGTGTTTAGTGTAAGCCAAGTCAATGGTACCAACACAATAAATTCCCTTACTCTCTTCTTCGTAAAGTTTTGTCCGTTTTGGCCATGGACAACGTCTTGGATTCTTAAGTGCGTTCATTTGAGGCGGCCCGTCCTCGCACTTAAATAGGTGGTCTCCTACAAGGTATCCTGCTATACCCCACTTCACAAGTGTTAGGAACCATTAAAAGTTTCCCAAAGACCTAACCTCAACTGTTGAGGATCATTACAAGTTTTGAAAACTTAACATTTACCCATACTGCAGATAGCACTTAACGTCTATCGCGGGAACGGCTTTGTATTTGGTGTTTCTTTTCAGAAATCACTATCCGAAGTGCTCATGCTTCCACTGAAGCGATCAACTGAACCTTTACAACTTAGTTTTCCCATTGAACCAAATTACTGAGATCTCCAGTTAGTAAGGTTGGGTTACCATTGTATTGGTCCGTATATTTTGGGTTTTAGGCCCATTCCCCTAGACAGGCAGAACACTTGATCTTCGGGTAGTCCCTTAGTTAGTAAATAAGGAAGTGACACCCGTGATGATCAACTGCCATACGGTCTTATGTTTCCGACAGATCCTGACAGATATGTCCAGACGCCGTCATCCGTGTCCTTCCTGAAGCCGACCGGCTAGCCACAATATATAACTGCTGAAGACACGGGTTTCTCCCAATATGGGACGTCCTCTAATGAGTCGTGAAGTTACTCAACTTCTTTCATGCTTTGTATAAAGCAATAAACTCTGATACCATCATGAATCGGTCGATGCAAGTTTGCTTAGAGGATTTTCCAAGACCCACCATACACATTTACTTGTGGCTTTAGTGTTCTCTAGATCTGATGTCCGGTTTGCATCACTGTGTTCTTCCGTAACTGGCCGACATCCGTAATACTATAATCCGAAGATAAGCGAATAATTCGGATATCGCCATATCCGACTTAACGCCTTCTATTGATCATGTATTAAGATCATCGGTGAAACTTAGTTCAATCGATCTGTTTGTAGGGCGATACCAGTCGGTTGTAGTGTGTACAATACATTGAACTACACATGACCTGTGCATATCGCTCCTTGGCTATGGGTGCACCATGATTCCAATCAGTTCTATGATTCATATCCATTGGTGGCTTCAACGAGACTCACAACTATCGACGATCAGTTAGATGTCTTAGAAATCCAATTCCTAAGATGTCATCTGTGATACCCATATCTTTCATATCGAGACTTTGTTTCAATATGACTTTTACTTTCAGACTGTTGATTCTCCAACTGTTGGCTTTCTAACTTTAGAGTCAATGTTTCTGTGGTCAGATTCATTGTTTCTGTTTTATCTGAAACTTTCAGGACCAAATGTAAACATTTCAGGGACCAAAATGAAAGTTCAGGAAGAAGCCCAACAGTCCAGAAAACCAACTCTGATTCTCTTCTTCCAACTCTCCGATTGGGAAGGTTGTTTCAACATTCATATCACGCAAAACTGCAATGGCCCGTGATGTTAAGCTACTCCCAGGGGAGCACATGTACAAGTAGCCGAGGCTTTGAACTCGTTAGTAGATCCATCTACTTTGTACTCACTTTTGAGTATCCTTTTTCACAACCCAAAGGTTCTTTTCCCGGAGGAAGATCAGTCATTACGCAAGTATGGTTCTATATGAGGAAAACTATTTCTCTTTGTAGCTTCTTTCCAAAGCAGCGCTTTTGGAGATGACAATTATTTGTTAATTGTCCATGGTTCATTCTCAACCATACAAGCTAGAAGGACTGGAACAAGTCTTTGTCCCCATCTTTGCTCCGTCTCGGTTCAACATCTAGAATCCCCGAGTTCTGCAGATCTAGAATATTACGTTCCGGTTAGCCAGCAACTTTCGAGTCCTGTAGATATGGAACATCTAGTTCCGGACAATCAGGCCCTCGCGGGTTCTTGTTAACCTTGAGCAATTACTCATTTTTCCTATTTCAAGGAAAGTTATCTTCAATGAATTCAGCATTCTTTGACGCCAAGAGGCGATAAGCACTACTGTTATTTGCAGATCCAGTGGATATGCAATCTACAGTCTTAGGTACAACTTGACCTGTTTCAGTATTCCAACTTTTACCAAGCCACCCCACATAATTTGGGCGTATGCCTTTGGCGCTATTAACACCGTTGGACTGAGGTGAGTAATGAACAGTCGTTTAATGAACGATGCTTCACATTCTCCCCCTCTATCGCTATGAATTTCGCAATCCATAGGCTTAGTTGATTTCCAACTTCTGCTTTGTAGCGCTTGTCCGCTTCAACAACTTCATCTTTGTTGTTCAACAAACAAAGGATTTCATACGTTGTACCATCATCAATGAAGATCACAACGTACTTGTCTCCCCCCTCTATTCTGTATAAACTTCAAATCACCCAAGTAGGTATGACTAAGTTCTAGAGGAGCGGTGCTTCTTTCGCTATTCCCTTGACGGAATTTGAAAAGGTGATTTTGCCTCTTCGCCTACCTCACATTCATTTTGAGGGTTTATGTCGAAAGAAGGCAACAATCTCAACTTCGCTAGCTTTTGAATGACTTGCTATTTAACGTGTCTTAATCTATGATGGCATAGATGCACGGATTACAAATATATCATTCATTCGGCTACAGACATGTTGTACCATTCTTAGTTATTACAGACCTGTTGGAGTAGTCTCAAACCAGCTTGACCAACAGCGTCCCTTAAACCAAGTTAGGAACATGTATCACCCCATCTTAGAGTGATCCCATTCCCTGAAGTTCTATTGAGGACAACCTCTTCAACCCCTTCTACTTTAGAGGTGGCGTTGCTTCACATGAACAACCTCTTGCCCGTGGTTAGGGCGTGCTTAGGATCATATGTGATCTGGATACTCGCCCACCGCAGCTGCTTTGCATCGAGTGTCCAATTTCTTTTCACCTTTCTTTAGGCCTTGAGATCATTTCGGACACTGAAACTCCGCCCACCTTGCTAGGTGTCCATTACTTTTCCTATGAAATGAATTCTGGCCCTACTCCAGTCGCCCGGAGGCTTTATATGACTGAGTGTCCAATATCATCATATCAAAGGAATTTTGGCCCACTCGAGTCACCCGTAGGCTTTGTATGACTGAGTGTCCAATATCATCCAATCAAAGGAATTTTGGCCCACCTCCGCCTCTGAGGCTTTGTATGACCGAGTGTCCAATATCATCCTATGAAGGATCTTACGCCAAATAATATGGCAAAGCTCAACGTCATTAACTTTTAGACTTCTTCCGTTATGATTGGTGCCCAAATAATTCTTGGCGCTTACTTAAGAGTGGTAACAGTTTTCGCACAGTCAGTGGATCTTTCTCCCTCGTATGTGCGAACATACTTTACACACTTTTAATAATTTACACTTAAAAGAACGTATCTTTTTAAGTCGTTTACAAACTCCAATCTTTAAACGGAAAAGAAAAGGAGATTAATCTTCTGATTTGTTAAAGCGTAAGGAATATAAATTATTTTCATATTCCTCCTTACTTTAATCCATTTTTAATCAGACATCATTTAATCTTAATTCTTGACAGGTAAGAAAAAAATACTTATCCTAATTTCGAACTCTGGCTCACTTCAGTCACTTCATCAGACTGAGTGTCCATTTCCTTCTCACCATTATTCGGATCTTTTGTCTGGGACAGATATAGGTCTTCTGCTGCAAGATAGAATAACATCTTCAGTCTTCTCCTCTTGTCCCAGTTGACATCCTCAGGCTCTCGAGAGCGTTTGTTCCCACCAGTCTTGGTAGTGGTGACACCATGAACACGTTCATCATCATCACTCTCTTCTACCAGAAAACCATTGCCATATCCAGATTTGATCACACAACTTTTGACCGACATCTTTCGAACACTAATAGTAATACTATACAATATTGTCTTAAGTTGTTGGGAGATTTTACTCTTGTACTTTATAAAGCAGTACGGGAAGTATATAACTATTACAAGTATTCAAAAGGATAAACAAAGATTCAATAATTCAACTAGAAATCTGAAATTACAATTGTTGCACAAAAAAAACTGAAAACTGTTTTTGCTGAGTCGAGTGTGGCACTATGTCCTTAAGACAATATTGTCCCGTATGTATCATTTATACGTCCTGGACAATTTGTCTCCCAAGATAAAATAACAATGGAACACTTGAGCAAATGAAACTCAAGTGCTACCGTGAAGAATATTGAGTAACGAAATGATGCTTGGAAGTTGTAGGAAGAAGAGTTTTCTGCTTGTGTATGCTTCTGTATTTTCGTGTATATGTGAGTCTTGGTGTTAGTGCTCAACTATGGTGTAAGGGGGTGTTTATATAGG
Source organism: Anisodus acutangulus (assembly GCA_029783415.1). Lineage (NCBI taxonomy): Eukaryota > Viridiplantae > Streptophyta > Magnoliopsida > Solanales > Solanaceae > Anisodus > Anisodus acutangulus. Next base: position 16,996,801 of record CM056492.1, read on the forward strand.
TGAGGAGGGATCGAATCGCCTCATAATGACCAAATAATGGCCATTATGGAGGTAGTAAAGTCACCAACATAAATGGTGAAAGACCAACGGATTGGCCATTTATAGGAGGAGTAATTCAGCCAAAATAAATGGCTGAATTGAGTGCTTGGCGTTGGAAACTTCAGGGACCAACTTCTGGGATCAAACTGTACTTCTGAAAAAAAATTCTGGCCCAAAAAGATAATATCAGAAGACCCACGGCCCGCGGCCCGTGAACCCGGAACCTGGAACCTGGAACCCGGAACCCGAACCCGAACCGGACGGGCGGCGGCGCGCGTGGTCTTTCCTCGAACCGAAGCACATCTAGGTCCTCCCTCCTTTAAACACATGGGATACCCCTTGGGGTCCCAAACCCCAAACCAATTTCGAGTCTTATATACACAACAATTCTTTCTTCTGAGGGAGAATTGAACACAATACCACACTTTTCCATGCTTCAAACACCTCACTTCGTGAACCAATATCTCTTTCATTTCTCAATGAAATTTGACGATTCTTGGCCCTACGATTATCTACGTACTTAGTAGATCATGCATGTGTGAAGAACCGGATTCTCCAACATACGTAACACTAGTGTTTAAGCCGTTAAAGTTGATCGGTCGTAACTCCCGCCAAAGGCTAATTTCCAACAACTCTTCGGTACCAGGTTCATATGAACCCGACACTTTTGTGCAGTACATACAGTTATGTGTAAAACTTCACTAAAATTGCAGTAAATAGTAGATATGTACCCATAATTTTAAAGATATAACAAGTTTAATGGTAAAAATCTTAAATATTGAACCCACAACACTTAAATCCTGAATCCGCCTCTGACAAGGCGTGGGCACGTGGTCAAGTTTTTACCTTAGCATACATAATACACCCCTTTCCTTTCACTCCAAGAAGAACCCCAAAGAGAAACAACACAATAACTCCACGCTGAAAAGAAATTTCTGCTAAATGCACTTTTCCACATTTCCAACTCTTATCCATTTCTCAAAGCAAAACATTAGCACACACCCCACTCCTCAGTCCAAGAGAGGTTCAGAGTTCACTTGCTTGAGATACTACTGAGTAAAATTAGACCAGGTCAAATGAATTTCTTAGGCGACTCTGCTCTTCATTTAATGGAAAATGGCAGAAGATTTGTAAAATTACTGACAGTGATCTTAAGTAGATGGATTGTGTAAAGCTGATAAGAAAAACTGGATTAAAAACCATTCCAATAATCGCTAAAGATCGAGAGCCTACAGATCAGATATCATACCTTATGCAACAGTTCAAGCTAAACCAGCTGGACACAAAGGATTGTTCCCTTAATAGAACTAAGCCCATTTTACTAGCATAAATTTTGCAACTTTCAAAACAATGAAGCTTCCTCATTAAGAAGAAAATCTTTAGCGTTGGATTCAAACTCAGCAAACTTTTCCATTGATCAGTATATCATTTAGCTGAGTTAAAAATATTATGATTCCTATTTACTTCAAAAAAAGTGATAACTTAAACAAGGTCAGAGATCTGGCTCATTCATCAAATCTTCGAGTACTGGAAAGCAGATCTAACCCTAATTTGACGCTTGCTCAATCTTTTTATAAACAGTAAAATTGAAGTACCAGAAAGTCAATGCACAATCAGGATCCAACAACTCTACTACTAGTACTAGCAAGCAAGATAAAGAATTAAGTTGAAGTGAACAACCCCAAATTTTCAAAATAGAAAATCTTGAAACGGGTCACCGAATTTAACTATCAAACAACAATACAAATCCAAATGAAACAACACTTGATATGCAAAACCCATTTAGCAATCAAGAATCAAATCAAGAATTTACCATCACATTGGACAATGGAGAAGAGAAGAGAATGAAGAAGAAGAAGAGAAAGGAAGAGGTAACGTGGAAGTGACGCCATTGTTGGATTGATATTCCTTTTTCTCTCTACTTGTGGTTGAGTTTTGAGCTTTCTCATTTTATAAGAAATCATATATGGGACTACCGATTTATAAACCATACGACGTCGTGTGATTGGTCTTATTTTTGTTAAACATAACACCAACATACCCAATGAAATTTCACGACTAATATTTAGGAGGTGTATAATGGAGTACAAAGGAAGTTATTTTTTTTAAAACATATATTTTGCATGATAAAGTTAAATTTTTTGGTGTTTGTTTACCATATTAAATGGGAAAATAAATTTTTTCACTAATGGATAAAAGATTTTTCATAGAATTATCTTGACTCGAGATATTATTGTCAATCTTGAGTATACACCAACAAAATACTGATTAAAAAATAAATTTCATGAAAAATAATATTCTACCAAATTAATGCTTATGTATAGTACTGTGTCATGACTTTTTACTTTCGTCAATTCTTATCTGATCTTTTGCCCTATTTTTTTTGAGTCGAGAATCTTTTGGAAATAACATTTCTATCATTTAAAATAAGGGTAAGTTTTGCGTATATTCTACTCTTCTCAAATCCTACTTATGAGATTATTCTGGATATGTTGTTATTGTTGTTGATGATGACTGATACAATGAATTTGATAGTGCCTTTTCTTAGTACCACGGCTTGAAACATTAAAAGGAAAATGAGAGTGGAATATATGATGAAATGATTTTTAGTCAAAGCAAAAATCCGCATGGTCTAATTGCATTCGATCAATTACCAGGTGAGGTAAAAACTTATTGAATACACTTAAAATCTTTTGTCCATGACCTTTTAATAATGGTATGGTGTCTTATTGTAGGCTTGTCTAAAAAGTAAAATAAAACTTAGAAATCCAAAAGTATAATTAAAAAAAAGTATATAGTACTATATTATAAGTAGCTATGACACTCTGTCGCTCTGGGTTGTACTATTTTATTTTGAAGTAGAGGATTTTACTTTCATGTAGTTAGTGAGAAGCTAAATTCTATTTTAACTTTTAACAATTTTGTGACCATCTAAGCAGCCTATCCTACATTCAGTCAATAGTTAAACTTTACTATCATTTTTAATTAAAAAGGAAAAAACAGGAAAAGAAAAGAATAGGAAATTGGAGTTCAATTATAGTGTGTTTGGTGGTTCACAAATATTAGGTGTAGAATCAACGTCATAAGGAAGCTATCAGACTATGACTATGACGCGTGGCCAAATGAAGATCTAAGTTGTAACAAACCAAAGGCGATTCGATTTTTTTGTTCGGCAGTACGGCCTTTGGTGCCCAAGGTCATGTGTCATTGGCTCAATTATTGGGGCGAAGAGTCACGATAACCATTTTGAAATACCATTTCCATCGAGCAATAGTTAGAATTCTTTATAAACGTTTTAAATACGTAACAAAATATTGTAAGTGGTAAAGTACCCGTGTTGTCACGATATATTGAAATTCAGCTATTTATCGTTCTGATTTGTTCAACAAAAAAAGGTGAACCACTTAGAATTGTATAAAGACATTTGTTGTTCTAACTTCTAAATGGATAGAGGTCGATGTTGGGATACAATTGTTGTAGAGAACATGAAGTAAGTAACAATTACAATGGTAGAAAGGATAAACTAACTATTACAATAAAACTTGAAATCAAGAACTTATCAAACTGCTTGTGTGATTTGCTGAGTCGAGTGATTACACTCTGTCTTTAAGACAAGATTCTCCCGTATATCTCCTTTTACGGTGTTGAGCAATAGTCTCCTAAGATACAACAGCAACTTAACAAATGAGCAAAGGAAACTCAAGTGTTACTCTTGAAGAACTTTGAGTATAGTAACTTTGCTAGAGAGGAAGAAGATTAATTCAGAAAATCTGGAGTATTTTCTAAGTGTTGAGTTGTGTTCTTCAATTGAGCCAAATGCCTCAATTTATAGTGTAAGGAGAAGACCCCTCAACTAGCCGACTAATGGCATTCAATAGCCATGTAACCCACTTGATTGAGGGGTTACATTCAGCCAAATAATGGCTGAATTCATGTGGTAAGTAATGGAGAATCAATGCTCCAAAACCAGCCCAAAGGTCAGATTTTTCCAACTTCCCGTCGCAACATTCTACCTCCGAAGCGCCGCGGCTCCAGTGACTGCCTAACCAATTAGCGTCGTGGCTCCGACGGTGTGGCGCCGCAACCCTTCACGGATCCACGGCGATTTCCGACTCATTTCATCTTACACTTCTTCCTTTTTTTACCAACGTGGAATATTTTGTCATTTGGCCAATAACCGTCCATAATTCTATGTCTCAAATGTATTACATACGTACCAATATATTTTTCACTAATGAAATTTGCGATACTTGGCACTACGTGTGCACGTGTGTGAAAACGACATTTCCGACGTGCGGGCCCCAATTGTTCGAGTCATAAATTAATGGGATATACTTAATTCCACATTTAGTAAATTTTCAACAGTCGATACACAAACTAATTAACTCCAATTTTATGCATTTTTCTCAATATTTAGTTTTATCTACTAAAAACATTAAAAGTTTTGTTGATATTTCAATTTAGATATGTTAAATTAGTCATTGGGTCTAACTTACACCAAAAGCCAGCTCAACGGGAGGAGTATTTGTTAGGATTTGATTCTCAAATTTGACCTAATCAGAAAACAGAAAATAAGCGAAGAACAAATAACACACACAGATTTATAGTGGTTCACTCTAATGCGAGAACTACGTCCACTTTGTCGCTGCATATTTTATTAAGGGAGAAATATTACAAAGTGTTTACAACACTCAATCTCACAACCCCAATCCCAATTACACCCAAGAATTTTCTCACCAAAAATTCTCTCAAAAGCTTCTCTTGCTTAAGCCTTTCACTAAGAGTATTTCTCTTAGTTTTTCTCTCTCTTATTTTTGGATAGTTTCTACAAAAGAAAGAGTGCATCTATTTATAGGGGGTGAAACCTCCTCTTGATGTCATGTGTGACATCAAACTACCTCCTCTTGATGTCATTGGTGACATCAAAACGAAGAACATTTCCACATGGGCTGCCCATTATGTTCTGCCCATTATCCACATCAGAAACACAATGCTGAACTTGAGCTACTCTTCAGATACCTAAAAATCCACTTCACAGCCTCCCAATGTTGCTTTCCCGGATTGCTCATAAACCTGCTAACAACTCCCACTGCATGTGCAATGTCTGGCCTTGTACATACCATCGCGTACATAAGACTCCCAATAGCAGAGGCATAAGAAACTTTATCCATATGCTCCATCTCGGTCTCGGTCACAGGAGACTGATATTTGGATAGACAAAAGTGTTCATTCAAAGGAGTGCTGACTGGCTTGACATTGTCCATGTTGAACCTCTTGAGAACATTCTTCACATATTCTTCTTGTGATAGTTTGAGGCCCTCCTTACTCCTGATGATTCTCATTCCGAGAATTTGCTTTGTGGACCCCAGACCCTTCATCTCAAATTCTTCTGACAGCTTCTTCTTCAGCCTATCAATCTCATGTAGGTCTTCTCCTATGATCAATATGTCGTCAATATAAAGCAACAGTATCATGTATGTGTCTTCAAATTTCTTGAAGTAACAATAATGATCTGCTTCACACCTTAAGAATTTGGCTTTCTTCATAAACCTGTCAAACTTTAAATATCACTGTCTTGGAGCATGTTTCAGTCCGTACATGCTATTTTGAAGCTAGCATACCAACTTCTCTTTTCCTTTGACCTCAAATCCCTCAGGTTGCTTCATGTATATTTCCTCCTCTAAGTCACCGTGAAGAAAAATAGTTTTCACGTCCATCTGTTGGAGATGCAGATCTTCCTTTGCTACCAGCCTAAGAACAGTTCTGATTGTCTCCAACTTGATCACGGGAGAGAAGATCTCCGTGTAGTCAATTCATTCCTTCTGTTGAAATCCCTCACAACCAGCCTCGCTTTATAGCACTTACTTCCATCATGTTATTTCTTTAACTGGTAGACCCATTTGTTCTGCAATGCCTTCTTCTCCCCCGATAACTCAGCCAACTACCATGTATGGTTTGACAACAGTGAGTCCATCTCATCTTTCATTGCCAGCTCCAACTTGATCGATTCATCAACTTGAATGGCTTCTTCATAACATTCTGGCTCCCCTCTGTCAGTGAGCAGAATGTAGTTGGGGGAATGAGAGAATCTGTGAACTAGCTTACTGATCCTAGATGATCTGCGTAATTCTGTGATTGGCGTCTGCTGATTTATTTCAGGATCACCATTTTTATCAACTTCACCATCACTGTCTTGTCGGCTTTCTTCTACTACGGGAGTACCTTGTTGTAGCTCGGGTGCCAAGAACTCTCTCAAATCAGCTATTTCTGATTATTTGTTGTTAGTCTTTGATTTCTGAGCTCTCTCCCAACTTGTCCTTGTACAACACCTCTTCATTGAAGACAACATCCCTGCTTAAGATGATCTTATGATTTTGGTCATCCCAGAATCGATAACCAAACTCGGTGTCACCATAGCCAATGAAATAACACTTCTTAGATTTCGGATCAAGTTTACTTCTAGCAGTAGCATCGATATGAACATAGGATAAGCAACCAAACACTTTCAGAAAAGAAAGATTTACCTTTTTGTCACTCCAAGCCTCTTTTAGAATTCTGAAACCCAAAGGAACAGATGATCCTCTATTAATCAAGAAAGTTGCGGTATTGATTGCATCTGCCCAGAATGTCTTGGGCAGTCCAGCGTGTATTCTCATGCTTCATTCATGCTCATTCAATGTTTGATTCATTCTTTCCGCTATTCCATTTTGTTGGAGAGTTCCAGGAACAGTCTTGATCATCTTGATCCCATTATCAGCACAATACTGTTTGAAGTCACTGTCAATATATTCTTCACCATTGCCGTACCTTAGGTTCCTCAACTTGAGGTTTGTTTCATTCTCGACCACGACTTTCTACCTCTTGAAAATAGTGAACACGTCAGATTTATTTTTCATAAAATAAACCCATACCTTTCTGGTTGAATCATCAATGAATGTCACATAATAATGTGATCCTCCTAGTGAGGGGACAGTAGCAGGTCCTCACACGTCAGTGTGCACCAGTTAAATCTTCTCAGCTTTCAATTCTCTACCTGCATTTGAAAAACTTACTCGCTTATGTTTTCCAAAAATGCAGCTCTCACACATATGATGATTCACCGACTTCAACTCCGGAATCATGTTGTTAGTCACCATAAGCTTCATCCCTTTCTGGCTCATATGCCCCAGTCTGCAATGCCACAACTCTGTCTTTTTGGTATTGTCAACAACAACAATTATATCACGATAGCTCATTGTCATGTAAAGGGTACTAGTTTTTTACCTCGAGCAACCACCATAGCGCCCTTCGTCACCTTCCAAGATCCATTACCAAAGTTGACATCATGTGCATCATCATCAAGCTGACCCACTGAGATCAGATTACGCATCAGCTTCGGCACTTGTTTGACCTTTGTGACCTTTCACACGCTTACATTTGAATTCTTCAACTTAATGTCTCCAGTACCAACAATGTCTAAAGGCTTACCATCTGCCAAATAGACGTACATGTGATGCCCAACAACATAATTTTCAATTATGTCACGATGTGCAGTGGTGTGGAAAGACGCTCCCAAGTTAGCACCCAAGAGTCTATCGGGTTGTCAACAGACAGTACCAGCACATCACCAATGTATTTAGTGGTAGCATTGACTCTACCCCCATTGTTGTCCTCCTTCTTTGGTGCCCTGCAGTTCTTCTTGAGGTGACCTGGTTTCCTACAGTTCCAACACTCAAGTGTTCGCCCGGGTCTAGATTGACTCCTGCCATACCTTGGTTTTGACTTGCCCTTATTTCGGTTGTAATTTCTGCTTCTATTTTCAACATTAAAAGTAGAACTCGTTGATGCCTCTCCAGAATCTATTCTGCGAACCTCCTCAGCAAGGATACGATCTCTAATATCGTTAAATTTTAGTTTAGCACTGCCAACAGAATTACTAACAGCTGCTCTCATTGGCTCCCAACTATTCGGTAGAGACGCCAACAAAATAAGGGCCTGAACTTCATCGTCAAACTCAATTTTCACCGATGACAGTTGATTTACAATGGTGTTGAATTTATTTGCGTGTGCTGCAACATGAGCACCTTCCCCCATCTTTAGATGGAAGAGTTTCTTCATGAGAAATACCTTATTGTTCGCCGAAGGTTTCTCATACATGTCGGACAACACCTTCATCATGTCCGCGGTGGTCTTCTCCTTCGCCACGTTCTTCGACAACGTAAGTCGAATGACTCCCAGAACATGTCTGTCGGTGAGATTCCAATTTGCATCCTTCATCTCCTCTTGTTTCAGACTCAGAGATTCATGAAGCTTTCTGCCATACAAATAATCTTCAATTTGCATTCTTCAGAACACAAAATTTATACCATCGAATTTACCGATGTTGTATATCGAACCATCTTCTCCTCACATCATTTTCTGAATCGCAACACAATATGTTGCTCTGATACCAGTTGTTAGGATTTGATTCTCAAATCTGACCTAATCAGAAAATAGAAAATAAGCGAAGAACAAATAACACACACAAATTTATAGTTGTTCACTCTCAGTGCGAGAGCTACGTCCACTTTGCCGTTGCAGATTTTATTAAGGGAGAAATATTACAAAGTGTTTACAATACTCAACCTCACAACCTCAATCCCAATTACACCCAAGAATTTTCTCACAAAAAATTCTCTCAAAAGCTTCTCTTGCTTAAGCCTTTCACTAAGAGTATTTCTCTTAGTTTTTTTCTCTCTTGTTTTTGGATGATTTCTACAAGAGAAAGAGTGCATCTATTTATAGCGGTGAAACCTCCTCTTGATGTCTTGGGTGACATCAAACTACCTCCTCTTGATGTCATGGGTGACATCAAAAGGAAGAACATTTCCATATGTGCTACTCATTATTATTGACTAACAATGTGTTGTTGCCGCCTATATTGACTAACAGTATTTCTCAAGACTTATAAGGAGATCAAGGGTCTCATCTGTCACTGATGTGATATATTCTATTCATTCCCCTCACGCCCAAATTCGGACACTCTTTTATCTGGGGTCCACTGTCCGGTCTGGAGCGTGCACTTTCATGGACCGGGGGCATTTTCACCCCCATCGGTGTCAATTGGTCCGGGGAGCATTCTTCCCCCCCCCCCCACCTTTTTTTCCGGGGGCCCATATCGAATCAGGTTTGGACTTGACTATGATATCATGTTAAATTAGGTATTGGGTTTAACTCACACCTAAAAGCTAGCTCAAAGAGAGGAGTATTGCCCAAACCTTATAAAGAGCCAGGATTCTCGTTTGTCACCGATGTGATATATCCTCTTCAAGACAAAACTTAAAACATTTTTTCTTGTAATAATGGGGAAATATCAGTCGAACACCACAACTTTCAGAAAAAAAGTTTTTTGGATGTTTTTCTTTCTTTACATGTCAAATTAGTAAAAATGTCCCCAAATCCCAATAGTTAAAGAAGGGTGGATTCATTTTTTCATAGCTATGTACTTTCATATGTTTGATTATACTCTCATTTGGTAGGTTTTCATTTTCTTTTTTTGGTAACTAAAGTTGTATTAATCACCAAAGCGAAACGGTACAAAATCATGACCAGTTTTAACTCAACCAGTCATCTAAAACAAAACACACAGAATACATTAACCTAGCAACTTCAGTACATAAACCTGCAAACTAAGTCTTAGAAGTTTGACTGGTGCTCTAACACTGATAACACCGGCCATGTCTCTGGCAATTACTTTCAATACTCTGCTCTACTTCTCAACTATCCTTAAGTTCCTCTCAATCCACACCCATGCACAAACTCTGTATAGATCAGCTTAAACATATGTGTTTGCTGAGACTTTCCTTTAGCCCTTTTGATGATTGCACTCAGATATATTTTCCAATTTAACGAACAGATTGGTAGTTGTTAAGGACATTTAAAGTGAAAGAGAGCAAAATAAATGCTCAACAGTCTCATCATAACAATGATACAAGGAGCATTGCTTATCCACTATAATTTCTCATTTCAACAGCCTATTGCAGTTAATGTTGGAAATTTACTAAATGTGGAATTAAGTATATCACATTAATTTATGACTCGAACAATTGGGCCAGCACACCGGAAATGTCATTTCCACACACGTGCACACGTAGTGCCAAGTATCACAAATTTCATTAGTGAAAGAGATATTGGTACGTATGTAATACGTTTGAGACATAGAATTATGGACGGTTATTGGCCAAATGACAAAGTATTCCACGTTGGTAAAAGAAGGAAGAAGTGTACGAAGTGTAAGATGAAACGAGTCAGAAATCGCCACGGAGCCGTGAAGGGCCGCGGCGCCACACCGTCAGAGCCGCGGCGCTTCGGAGGCAGAATGCTGCGATAGGAAGTTGAAAAAATCTGACCTTTGGGCTGGTTTTGGAGCATTGATTCTCCATTACTTGTCACATGAATTCAACCATTATTTGGCTGAATGTAAACCCTCAATCAAGTGTTATTACATGGCTATTGAATTCCATTAGTTGGCTAGTTGAGGGGTCTTCTCCTTACACTATAAATTGAGGCATTTGGCTCAATTGAAGAACACTACACTCAACACTTAGAAAATACTCCAGATTTTCTGAATTCATCTTCTTCCTCTCTAGCAAAGTTACTATACTCAAAGTTCTTCAAGAGTAACACTTGAGTTTTCTTTGCTCATGTGTTAAGTTGTTGTTGTATCTTGATAAACTATTGCCCAACACCGTAAAAGGAGATATACGGGGCAATCTTGTCTTAAAGACAGAGTGCCACCACTCGACTCAGCAGATCATCAAGCATTTGGTTAAGTTCTTGATTCCAGTTTCTTGTAATAGTTAGTTTATCCTTTCTACCATTGTAATAGTTACTTACTTTCCGTTCCCTGAAATAATTGTATCCCAACAATTTTAAGATAAGATTTTGTTGTAAGTACCTCAGAAAGATGAGTGGAAGAGATCAAATTATTTCTGATTCTGTTGCTGCTGCTCAAGGCAATCCCTCTGCCTTCCCCACTGCTCAAGGCACTCCTAATGCCTTTCTGGTTGCTCAAGGATCTTCCAACGCCTTTAATACCGCTCAAGGGAACGTTGTCGTTCCTCCACCCACTGGATTTCACCATGAACGCCCTGAGAAGTTCATGGCGTCAAACATCATGAGATGGCAACAGAAGATGCTATTCGATCTGACTGTTACGGGAATGGCACGTTTCCTAATAGAATATCCACAAGCTGGAGATGAAATGGACCCTTCGCCTTTTGAAACGGGTGAAAGGGGCCTAGGTATCCATGTCATTAATGGCATGAAGATGGTTTTTGATGCATGGAGTCATAGTGATTTCATGTGTAAGAATTACATATTGAACTATTTGTCAGACCCTCTCTACACGGTGTATTGCACCGTTGGCACTGCCAAAGAGTTATGGGAGAAACTGTAAAAGAAGTACAAAGCATAAGATGCAGGTACTAAGAAATTAATCGTTGGGAAATTTCTGAAATTTCAAATGGTGGATAGTAAAACAGTGATGTCCCAAGTCCAGGAATTCCAAATGATTTTACATCACCTGGATTTGGAAGGTATGAAGCCAAATAAGCTATTTTTGGTTGCATCACTGATTGAAAAGTTACCTCATTCGTGGAATGAGTTTATGAGTTACTTAAAACTCAAGACAAAGGAGATGACCTTTGAAGAACTTATTATCAAACTCCAAATTCAGGAAGATAATAAGAAGGCCTTGCCTAGGGGTAAATAACCCGCTGAGGCAAAGGCAAATCTGGATGAGGCCATAGGGAACCCAAGCAAGAAGCGCAAGTTCCAGAAAGACGGCAAGACCCAAACAACGGAGAAGTTCAAAGGAAATTATTACCACTGTGGGAAACCTGGTCACATGATCAAGGACTGCCGCAAGCTCAAGACTGAGCAACGAAAGAAGGCCTTGACTACTTTGACACGTACTCCCCGGTATCTCAGATGACGTTCATACGGGTATTCATTGCGATCGCAGCGTTACATGACCTTGAGATACATCAATTGGATGTCAAGACAGCCTTCCTAAATGGTGATTTGGAAGAAGAAATCTATATGGAACAACCCGAGGGGTATGTAGTTTCAGGGCAAGAGAAGAAAGTCTGTCGGCTTGTCAAAACTCTGTACGAGCTGAAACAAGCCCCGAAGCAATGGCACGAAAAATTTGATAGTACTCTACTATCGAAGGGTTTCGCCATTAATGAGTGTGACAAATGTGTCTACATGAAAGGTAACTCTGACTCGTTCGTTATGATATGCCTGTATGTAGACGACATGTTGATCACAAAGAGCAGTCCTAGCATAATTCTAGAGACTAAGAACATGTTGAAACAATGCTTCGACATGAAGGATATGGGTATCGCAGATGTCATCTTAGGGATAAAAATATCTAAGACGTCTGACGGACTAGTCTTATCTCAGTCTCACTACATCGAGGATGTTTTGAGAAAGTTCGAGATGTTTGACAGTTCGCCTATAAAGTCAACAATGGATAGAAATTAAAAGCTTGATAAAAATCGTGGTGCATCCATATGCCAGGAGCAATATGCACAGGTGATCGGTAGTTTGATGTATATAAAAAACTGCACCCGACCTGATATTGCTTATGCAGTCAACAAGTTGGCTAGGTTTACCCGTAATCCGAGTGATGATCACTGGAAGGTGTTGACTCGGGTACTTCAATACCTGAAATACACGCTAACTTACAGGTTGCATTATTTGAGATATCCAGCTGTACTAGAGGGGTACAGTGATGCAAACTGGATATATGATATAGAGAACATCAAGTCCATTAGTGGGTATGTATTTATAATTGGTGGTGGGGCTGTGTCTTGGAAATCCTCTAAGCAAACTTGCATCGCCCGATCCACGATGGAATCGGAGTTTATCGCTTTAGACAAAGCAGGAGAAGAAATTGAGTGGCTTCACGACTTCTTAGAGGACGTTCCTTATTGGAACAAACCCGTACCTTTTGTAATGTTCCATTGTGACAGCCAGTCGGCTCTAGAAAGGGCACAAAATTCTATGTACAATGGCAAGTCTCGTCATATTCGACGGAGACATAAGACCGTTAGGCAGCTGATCACCACGGATATAATATCCATTGATTACATAAAATCAAAGGATAACATAGCTGACCCACTAACAAAGGGCTTACCCAAGGATCAAATGTTCTGCCTGTCTAGGGAAATGGGCTTAAAACCCAAAGTATAAGGACAAATACGGTGGTAACCCAACCTTACTAACTGGAGATTCCAGAAATTAGGTTCAATAGTAAAACTAAGCTATAAAGGTTCAGTAGATCGCTTCGGTTGAAGCATGAGCACTTCAAATAGTGATTTATGTGAAGAAACACTAAATCCAAAGCCGTTCCCGTGATAGGCAATAAGTGCTATCTGCAGTGTGGATAAAGGTTAAGTTTTCAAAACCTTTAATGATCCTCACCGGTTGAGGTTAGGTTTGGGAAAATATTTAATGGTTCCTAACACTTGAAAAGTGGGGTATAGCAGGATACCCTGTAGGAGACATCCTATTTAAGTGCGAGGAAAGGCCGCCTCAAATGAACACACTTAAAAATCCAAGAAGTGTCCACGGCCACAACAGACAAAATACTACGAAGAACTGAGTAAAGAAAGTTGTTGTGTTGGTACCGTTGACTTGGCTTACACTAAACACTAACGGTTTAAGACATCACATTCATCGTGCAGTAAGTAAGTCCGATGGTATTCAACTATGGAAGGTTCAAAGCGTACGCTACCTATCCAGATGCAATATCGGTCCGCTGAAAGATTGCTGGAAAAGGCACCAAATGTGTGTGCCAAAATATCTTTCAAGAGGGGATTGTTGGAAATTTACTAAATGTGGAATTAAGTATATCCCATTAATTTATGACTCGAATAATTGGGCCCGCACATCGGAAACATCGTTTCCACACACGTGCACACGTAGTGCCAAGTATCGCAAATTTCAGTAGTAAAAGAGATATTGGTACGTATGTAATACGTTTGAGACATAGAATTATGGATGGTTATTGGCCAAATGACAAAGTATTCCACGTTGATAAAAGAAGGAAGAAGTGTAAGATGAAATGAGTAGGAAATCGCCGCTGAGCCGTGAAGGGCCGCGACGCCACACCGTCGGAGCCGCGATGCCAATTCACAGCGCCGCAGTGCTTCGGAGGCAGAATGCTGCGACGGGAAGTTGAAAAAATCTGACCTTTGGGCTGGTTTTGGAGCATTGATTCTCCATTACTTGCCACATGAATTCAACCATTATTTGGCTGAATGTAACCCCTCAATCAAGTGTCATTACATGATTATTGAAGGCCATTAGTTGGCTAGTTGAGGGGTCTTCTCCTTACACTATAAATTGAGGCATTTGGCTCAATTGAAGAACACTACACTCAACACTTAGAAAATACTCCAGATTTTCTGAATTCATCTTCTTCCTCTCTAGCAAAGTTACTATACTCAAAGTTCTTCAAGAGTAACACTTGAGTTTTCTTTGCTCATGTGTTAAGTTGTTGTTGTATCTTGAGAAACTATTGCCCAACACCGTAAAAGGAGATATACGGGGCAATCTTGTCTTAAAGACAGAGTGCCACCACTCGACTCAGCAGATCATCAAGCATTTGGTTAAGTTCTTGATTCCAGTTTCTTGTAATAGTTAGTTTATCCTTTCTACCATTGTAATAGTTACTTATTTCCCGTTCCCTGAAACAATTGTATCCCAACAGTTAATAGCCTCCCTTGCATTTGTAACCCCACATAGTGCATCTTAGAATAACACAGATTCCTAAGGAACTCTATCAGCATTATGCAGGAGCTGAGTATAAATTTTCCTTTTAAGGCTCATTTTTGGGGCTGGTTGGATCAGAACTTGGGATAATACTCTTTTAGGCTCCATCACTTTCCTCAACATCCAGCAAGCTTGAGCTGAAATTATCATATCCTCTAGTTGTTGTCCTTTGATGTAGTATGTGCGAACCCATTTAATGAGCTGAAAATGTGTTCTTTACATTTTCCGCTGCATTTACTCTTCAACGTTTTTTGTTTTGTTAAAGTGTTATTACTGATGTCGACGACATAATTTCTGACATTCGAAATTATTTCATTTTGTTTTTATTGTTCCATAGCCCCTTTCAATTATCATATCCTCTAGTTGTTGTCCTTTGATGTAGTATGTGTGAACCCATTTAATTCACAACCTGTCTTGTTTGTGTGCAAGGTCCCAGTAAATTTTTGAAATGGCAGCTCTATTCCACAAGGAAATGTTGATCAAATTTATACCACCAGTACATTTGGGTGAGTATAGTCTTTCCAAGCAACTAAAACTTTCTTTGTAATTGTATTAGTGGGACACCACAAGTAACTTCTACAATAAGAGTTAATCAGCTTTAGTACCTGACTAAGAAGTATAAAGTAGGTTTTCATTTTCTTAATATTATTATTTGTTATAGACTGCTGATCCGAAACGTTGCATAAATTAGAAACAAATAAACTCGAGATTAGCTCTTGCATATGAGAGAACAAATATCCTACCAAAGGCGCAGTATTTATATATAAATAATAAATCAAACCATATATAAAAAAGGTTGAATTTTTTTCATAAATTAGTAATTAGTGCTAGTGCTAGTGCTACGGTAGTAAATCTATTTTCATAAAATAGTTGTAGGTGTTACATACTCGTTGAATTAAAATTACAGATTCTCCTCTAGTTGAGGATAAATTTCTGTCTTTTTCTGAAGAGGAACAAGGTTTTATTACGAAGAAAGTTGCTGTAATTAAGACCAATATTGAAATATATGCCATAAAGTTAGTGGAAGATATCAATGTGCAGTTGTTGGAAGAGTATTCAGTTTTTTTTTTTTTTTTTTTTTTCATTTTTGGAATACTGAACTCACAAAAAGAATTGGTGGCGCTAATTTTGGGAAGTGACAATTTCCAGATTGAAATGACGCAATGCACCTTTGGCTTGTTACAATGTAATTGAAAACAAATGTTTTCATTCGGAAAATATCTTCCAATAAAAATGTTCACTTAAAAGATTGTAAATTCCACAAGACAGACTTGCAATTTTCTTTAGAAAATAAAAAAGAAGGTGACTTTCCACCTTAATTGACATAAAATTCTTTCTTCTATGCATTATTAAATGATATTCCCCTCCTTTTAAAATATGTATTCATCAAGACCATGAGTGAACAATGTTTTAACTTTCTATTCTTCAACTTGTTCTTATATTCACCCAATAATTCTGTATGACACCACAGAATGTCTAAACTTGATGAGCCATTTGAACTATTTTTAAGAACATTTTCGGCTAAAATTATAGTCACAATATAAAAATTCTTTATACTGTCAGGTTTATAAGTTAATCCACGAGACAAATGTACCATCCTGTTATTTTAGGGAGATCAGATTTTCATTGTACCAATTATTCTAGGGATGACACTAGCAGAAAGATACCAAAAAGGGGAAATTGGCTACTAGTTACTGGGCTCTACTTCATTAAAAAAAAAAAGAATTAGATATAACGAAGAGAGGCCTTGAGTTCTATATGAAGAAACCAAAAGAATATCTTAATGCTTTACTAGTTATTATTTGCAAACCTTGACAAAAGGACTTGTCCACAAAAGAAAAAATAAAATAAGAAAAATCACGTAGATTTTCTCTTTTGAAAGTTCACATGAGATGAAGAGAATTGGTGGATACAATTAAATTTGGATAACGCGGCTAGTCCACCAATAGTATACCCCCTCATGTAGTAAGCATACCCTTCTTGGTTCCTAGTCCTCTAGTTCACATTTCACAACATCAACCTTAATATATCAAAAACTTAGTCCCTAAATTTACACAAATATAAACAGGCCATTTCACTTCTTTTTTTCTTCTTAATTCTCAGTAAGAAAAAAATGGCTGTTGCTGCCGACGGCCGATTCGCCTTGCTTCGTAGTAACCCTGCAACATTGACTGGAGGAAACTTGAGGATAGTGAAGTTCTGCAATGGAGAGTTGATGGGGAATAAACTCAAGTTTACAAAATTTCAGTTAAGGAGCAATGTGGTGAAGCCTAATATCTGCATGTCACTTACAACTGATGTTGCAGGTGAGGCTAAGGTGAGTCTTCTAAATTTGCATTTAGCCCCACATGGTTCAACCTGCCATATATTTATTTGCTTCATTTACAATTGAATAAGCATTGGGACTACTTCAATAAAGAGATGGGCCACTTCTCAACACACAAAATGTGACTTCACACACAAGTTAAGATCAAATGACACGTGATGAATTAGTTCTATTTGCTTCATAAGTTTCATCAATGAAGTTGACATATATAATCATGATACACTAAATTGTAGTACTAGTAGGTGTGATGAATGTCCTTCCGCTATCATTTCTCACCCCTGAAGGGGAGCAAAAAACATTAACTTGAGCTCAACACCTCATGCTAAAACAACTTAACTAATCACCCAACATGTAATTGAAATAATTAATAGATGTGATCGCACCATACCTTAAAATTTCGTCTCAAACTATGCTTTAAAAATGGCCACTATAACCAAAGTGCCAAATGTGGACAGTTGAAGGATGTTGAACCGAAGGAGGAGGATGCAAGGACAGTAGTAGCAATCATTCTAGGAGGGGGAGCTGGCACTCGTCTTTTCCCCCTCACCAAGCGTCGTGCTAAGCCTGCTGTAAGTTTTCTTCAGATTATCGGAGAAAATATTACTATGAATTTTTGCAGAGCTATCTACATCTCACCATTGAGTCATTATCAATTCGTTTCAGGTTCCAATCGGAGGAGCATACAGGCTAATTGATGTACCAATGAGCAACTGTATTAACAGTGGCATCAACAAAGTATACATTCTCACTCAATTCAACTCAGCCTCACTTAACAGGCATATCGCTCGTGCTTACAACTTTGGCAATGGTGTCACATTCGGAGATGGCTATGTCGAGGTAAACACCAATGTTCATTTTCCAGTATGCATATATTTGATGATATTGGCAGTATCATGACTGATAAGTTGTAGCACAGGTCTTAGCAGCAACTCAAACACCAGGTGAATTAGGTAAAAGATGGTTCCAAGGTACTGCAGATGCTGTGAGGCAATTCCACTGGCTTTTTGAGGTACACATGGTCAGATTGAATTGCAATATTCATAGATTATCCTAATGACAGTGCAAGTAATAATGAATTCCTGAACTGCAATACTTCTGTCTTCCTTATAATCATCATATGTCCCTTCATATTACTATGCTTTCCTCCCAGTTTTTCTTCAGAAAATAAAAACTTATCTGAAGAAGAATTGAAATGCATATATTCATACGTCATCAGGAGATTTCAGTTGTAGTCGACCTAAATATCATTGTTGATGGCATAGAAGGAAACCCAACCGTCGACCTGTCAAGGTCCAGTGATAGTATTCATCCTCGAGCAAACCTTATATGCAAGAGCGGGTTAACTAAGCTGTACCAGTTTACTTCCCCGAAAACTTAATCACATGAGAAAAATAAAGCAAGTAACAACATGTAAATATAAGCAAATACTTTTCCTGCACTCAGCTATGACCACCACCACATTTATCTCATCATATAAATTAATTATAGACATGAATCATGTTAGACTTTGAAGTTGTGAAATTCAAACTGATTTCCATAACTGAAGGATGCAAGAAGCAAGGATATAGAAGATGTGCTCATTCTCTCTGGTGATCACTTGTACAGAATGGACTACCTGGACTTTGTTCAGGTAAAGAAGGCTTTACACTAATCTATAAGTATCTTGCTTGATATTATCTTTTTCCCAGAAGATTGGCTATTACTAAACACTGAAAATATCCATCTCCACTTCTTGACAGAATCATCGGCAAAGTGGTGCAGACATTACAATATCAAGCTTGCCAATAGACGACAGGTACCATTAGTAGGGATAATCTAGATCCTAAATAGGCTAGTTCTTCCTCTCAGCAATAGCATGGTTTGACAAATGTAGCTTTGAAAACCACTACAAAACACAATTTATTCTATTGAATCACTTCTATGTTTTCATGATAGACGTGCTTCAGATTTTGGCTTGATGAAAATTGATGACACAGGACGGGTCCTGTCCTTCAGCGAAAAGCCAAAAGGAGATGATTTGAAGGCGATGGTAATTCTTGAAAATCACAGTCTCAGAGCTCAATCTACTACTAAATTTTAGAATTGCTGCAATCATTTGACAACAAGTACTTCAGGCAGTAGACACAACTGTTCTAGGATTATCCCCAGAAGAGGCTAAACAGAAACCTTACATTGCTTCAATGGGAGTTTACGTCTTCAAGAAGGAGATTCTCCTGAATCTCTTAAGGTATGTAGAGAGTTTCTTCTTCTAAAGTTCCTTATTTTAGAGGGTGTTATTCCTGTCAACATGCAAATCAATGAAATTTCGGGGAAGAGAGGGCAAGAATAACTAAGAAACTAGATGCATTCAGCTAGTAGGGATAGCTACATTCAAAAGAAGCAAATTAAAAAAAGAAAAAGAAAAAAAGAAGCAGGAAATTTTAGTGGCTATAATGAAGCAGAAAAGGTCATATAAAATCTTATGTTAATATTGAGTTCCCTCATGCTTTATCTATAGCAACATGCTGAAGATATCAGGTAAAGGAAGATCATGAACTGCTTACTGTCTTTTTAGATGGCGTTTTCCGACTGCAAATGACTTTGGTTCAGAGATTATCCCTGCGTCTGCCAAAGAATTCTGTATCAAGGTGTGTGCTTCATTTCTGGTTGGCATTTTACTACTACATCCAATCTTGCTTTTTCCCTCATAAGGTAGTACTACGTTGCAGTTCATGGGCTCACAATTCCCCTTCCCCCTCTATTCTCTTATTCCCTCCCTTCTATGTCTTCATCGTCCCAAAAAGTTTCAATTTACTATTTCGATTATGATTTCCTAAACAGCTTAGCTTCAATCTATGGTGACTAAAGTATGCTTCAACTGATTTTGCAGGCTTACTTATTCAATGATTACTGGGAAGACATTGGTACAATCAGATCCTTTTTTGAAGCAAACCTTGCACTCACAGAACACGTAAGAATTACAGATATATATGTTTTTAGTCTTTAAAGGGTTTTGTTTCTTCAAACAACCTGAGAAGATAAAACCTGGCTATTGAAAACCTGTCAATCTCATTTGACAATATTAAAAGAGTGTTTGTACTAATAATGTGGCCAACTAATGCTTTTCTTTTTCATTTCAGCCACCAAGATTTAGTTTCTATGATGCAACAAAGCCAATATACACGTCAAGGAGAAACTTACCTCCATCAGCGATTGATAACAGCAAGGTTCAATGCACAGACCCACTTATAATTTCTTAAATGGATATATCTTTAAATTTTCTTCCACTAACCAAATCTAGTTGTTGCCAGATTGTTGATTCAATTGTATCACATGGTAGTTTCTTGATCAATTGCTTCGTTGAGCACAGTGTTGTCGGCATCCGATCCCGTATAGGCACCAATGTTCATTTGAAGGTTAGTCTAGTAAAACCGCATACAATGCTGTTGAAAATTCAGCATTATGCTTTTGAACAACAAAACAAAAAAATGGTGCTCCAACTAGACTCCACGTAGATCCAACACTCGAACATTTATATTTCATATTTAAACAAGTAGCACATACCACAAACACGTTAAGTACTTCTACATTTACTTGACTTTGTAATTGCTTCTAATTCCTCATACACTTGGCTGAAATCCACACAGGACACAGTGATGCTTGGCGCTGACTTATACGAAACTGATGCTGAGATTGTCTCACAGCTAGCTGAAGGAAAAGTTCCTATTGGAATAGGAGAGAATACCAGAATCAAGTAAATCATTCACTAAGATGTTTCTCCTTGTGTCTATCAAGCGATAAAATGAATGTGATCCTAATTTCATTTCTCACGTTATTTCAACTAATATGCAGAGATTGCATCATTGACAAGAATGCAAGAATTGGAAAGAATGTAGTTATTGCCAACTCAGAGGTATGATCCTCCCATACTCCCAACAACAGCAAGAGATCAAATTTTATCTTCTTGTTACTGGGACTCACTTATTTTCCTCTGATACATCAATTTGCAGGGTGTACAAGAGGCGGAGAGACCTTCAGAAGGATTTTACATCCGATCAGGCATCACAGTCATATTGAAGAACTCAACAATCGCAGATGGATCCGTGATATGACAAGTGTGACAATGTCTTTTTGTCTTTTCTTTCAAGTAGCATTGGCACCAAGAAGATTGTGAAATATGAGAAGTAAAAGTTTCACATTATCAACTTTTTCACATTCAGCAAGTAAATATTGAACTACAGGCTGATGCTAAAAAGGGTTGTTTCTTCAATTGATGAATTTTGAAGTAAGAATAAAATAACTGGTAAAGTTGCTGTCATGTGACCAGGAGGTCATGGATTCAAGCCGTGAGGTAAGGCTGCGTACAATAGACCCTTGTGGTCCGGCCCTTACCCGGACCCCGCGCATAGCCGGAGCTTAGTGCACTGGGCTGCCCTTTTTTAAGGAGGATATTCTCAATAAACCTGCCCATGATGAAAGAATAAAATACCTGATCCAAGGTGGATATTCTCAATAAACCTGCCCATGATGACACTAATAAAATATGGTTTTCACAGTAATATCTTATACTACTTGGGAACAAACTTCTTCAAGTCAGGACTAAAGAAGGATAGAAAGTTTAAACTTTCAGGTAAGGCTACTTAATGTGTCAAAACATGTACAACCTTTCACTAGATTGATGCATTATTCAAATCTTTCCTCTGTTTTCTCACATGTGTACTGCATCTTCACCAACACTGGATGTTCTTTTGGGAATTTGAGGTGGTAGTTAACATTTCAGTAAAGACACAGGAACTTAGGGTTAAATTTTTAGCACTTAAAGAGAACCATTCAATTTAACATTTTACTAATTTGTTGAGTTATATGTCTTGCTTAAATTGAAAAATTACACGGCTATTAGAACTTATAAGAACCTAAGGACTAAAATACCCTCAGATGTAATATTCTGAGCAAACTTAGTTGGTGGTATCAACTATTTATTTTTTTCCAATTTTTTTCTTGGTTATAAAAGAAGAAAATAGCAAGAGCGAGTCAAAGGTAATTTCGTCAACGATTATGGAGAATACCCCAATGTACAGTTAACAGAATAACTGTACTGTTCACAACGAAACATTAATTCATTTTTGAATCTCTGTAACACAAACTGCTCTTCCACCCTTATAATGCTGGTAACAAAACATCTTTCATCTGAAATGGTTTCCTACCAGTTCTGCCAGCTCAATGAAGGTAATTTACCGCATCTTTTGGGATATCAAAATTGTATATATGTGTTGTCTCTGGTAGATCAACCCCTCTAGCTGCTATATCTGTTGCCACCAATAAATAACCTCCTCCTCCTCGAAGCTCATGTATCCCAAGAACATATAAGCCACACATTAAGATAGGAATAGGAATTACAATATGGCAGCAATATAAAAAGCAAATCTACATTGCCTAGAATTTAGAATGATAAACCGCCCGATAACAATAACATCTCAGCATAACTTACAGATAAGGATGCTGCTTGTTGATTGAAATTCATATCTTCCTCTAGAAGAGAGACATCAGAAAATCTCCCACAAGACCTTAGAAAATCCACCAAAAGAGTTGTTGGTGCACTTCCTGTCTTTTTTGACTTCTCAGACTGCTAAAAAATTAAACGTTATTATTAAGGTATGCAACTGCTAACAAGTAATACTAGAATACCAAAAGCTGCATAGATAAGTAAAATTCTTTTTCAGAATTATCTATGACCATGGTTCTTTCCAATTTATTTAATTACTCATATGATTTGCCAACTGGTTTTTCTTTGAAGGAAGATCTGATTTCTTCTGATGTTAAAGAGTGTAAAACATAACAAAAGAAAAGGGAAATGGAACTTCTTAATATTCCAATAGGGGGAGTTTACAAGTTCAATGTATACATACAGTTTAAAATAGCTACTAAACATACATATGCATAACAACAACAACATACCCAGCGAAATCCCACAACGTGGGGTCTGGGGAGGGTAGAGTGTACGCAGACCTTACCTCTACCTTGGTAGGTAGAGGGGGGGGGGGGGAATGCTCACATAGCTATTCTCTATAAGATCATTCTGGAAACTCACCCAACCTCTAAATTCGAGAAGTTCCTGTGTGTGCTTTCATTGATTATGGATAAAGAGGGGTGTAAATACTTGAAAGTGATCAATATCACAATTAATAACATTGTATAAGGAATTAAGGTGCCCTATCTCATTCAGATGAAACAGAAAAACAAATTACTTTATAGAGACTTAACAGGGTTGAAGACACTAACTTGCTCAGTGACAAAAATTATGGCAGATTCAGGTGAATCTGTCTGTAGTAAGGAGAGTAACATCGGATTTCCCCCCCTTTGTTGCATACCTGACACATGAAAAGTACAAATATTAGACATTTATAGATCCATCAAGAGAATGATCTAATTACTGGAAATCACTTTTTCAATATAGCAGTTCCATTCCATCCCAGTTAACAAAAAGATTGCTGATTTTACTTATTTTATGTTTGTTGGGATTGATCCATCTAATACTTTTAGGATACTGTAAACCTGTGAAAGTGAAATTAACAAAATCTAGAATGACATATAATGAGCTTACTCCAGTAAATGGAATTTCTAAGTGAGGTAATTTACAAGAAAAGAAAAGTTAAAGAGGGTTGTGTAAGTTAATGATAGTCTCACCACAAATCTGTGATGGAGGCATGAGGGCATCGGCTCTACTGAATTCACATGGACATGAACTACATCATCCTGTCATTATAACTAAGATAAGTAGATCTGTAATGTGATTATCAGAAGGTCATAACAAAGTCACAAAAAGAAATCATGTCAAAGATACTTGTGCCAGCTTACCCTGGTCCATTTTTGCTGCATACAGTCATACAAAAATCTTCTGTGCTGGGGAATTGAAGCACTAGCAAAGATAGTTTGACGGTTCTTGCTGGATGAGTACGATGTCAACAGCCTTTTAAGAGAGCTGACTTCTTTTGAAGAATTGAACATGAAATCAACCTAAAATATGTAATAATGAACATAAACTACAACAACTACGACTCAATCCCAAACAAGTTGGGGTCGGCTATATGAATAATCACGGACCATGATTCTCCACTTAAGCTCAACTCATGTCATCATCATACCAAATAAAAATAAAAATGAAAAATAAGTCAAATATATATAAATAATAGAAATAATATTAATAGTTCTATATTTTTACTGGCATATAAATAAATGGTAAGGTCAATACTTCTAGAAAAGCAATAGGTTCAAAATCAACGTATCAAACAATAGGGGGCCGTAGCACTAGCCTCTCTTTTTTAATGATTCAATACAATAGGGAAAAAGATCATAAGTTCCCTACCGAGACAAACTCTCAACGAATCCTCCGCACATTCGGAATACCTCTTTCGTGAGTCTTTCTCGTGGTGGGAACTAACAAGACTAAAACATATTCTCAACTACTAGATGCTATATGTATCTTTTTTCTCCATCGTGCTCTATCTTTAGCAAAGTCTGCGTTGATTCCAAGAAATTGTAAATTTTTTGAGACAACTTCCTTCTTGTGATTTTAGGTCTACTTCGTCCCCTTTCAACACATTTCCTCACCATAGTTTCACATCTACAGACCCGTGCAATAATTAACATGCATTTCTATTTTGAGAATTGAATTGAATTGAAGTTGAGCAAAATAATTGCAAAATACAAGCATGCAAAAGATTCACTTGTTAGAGGCTTAAAATAGTTAAATTAGATAGCTTGTCATGACTTGTTCATGATATAGAATTTTCCAAAGAATAGATTATTGTAATTGTTCTTCTTCAAAAGGAAAGGAAAATAATAGAAAAGGATAGCTATGATGACACTGGCAGCATGTTATTTCAATTGCTAAGTAGCATACATATGCTGATGCCGTTAATCTCACTCTTCATGGGATCCCATTCAAGTAAAGTTTCAACACAGAGAGAAAATATATGATAAAAAATGCACTTGATTACCTCATCAACAACAAGTACTTGGCAGGAATCTAGCTTCAAAATATGTTTCTCAACCATTTGACACAAACTTCCTATAGTTGCAATGACAATGGTGGGTGGCTCAGCTTGTAATGGCACAAACATCTCAGAATCACACCTCGTAAAAATATGCTGAAGCTTCCTCTTAATTTCTGGGAGAAAGAGCAGTAGTAAACAAAACAGATGTGTTGGGAGAGAGGCTACAGAAGTAAGAACGAGTTCACGGACTATCCTGAAAAAGAAAATTGCAAAGGTGCAGCAAAAATGAGCTAAAGCTCCATAATAGTACCTTTAGAAAAATAAGGCATACTCCCCCAATACCACCTGTACAAAGAAAACCTACAGACCGAGTCCAAGAGGGAGTTTTTTGTGTGTGTGTGTGTGTGAGAGAGAGAGAGAGAGAGAGAGAGATTATGGATACTACTAGTGTTTCAGTTGGTAGCGCTTGAATTCAGTTGTACACTAAATTTGTTTCACGTGGTTCTGAATTTAAGCACTAATGCATTTGAAAATCACACGCTTCACGTCATTCCACAATGAAGAATGCAAACTTCAAGATGTAAGATAGAACAACACAACAATAACAATAATAATAATAATTGTAAGCACCAAATGAGAACGAAATTTAGACAAAATGTAACAAAAGTATCAAAGTTTACTAAGAGGAATCCAGAAGAACGAAATATTAAAACCTAATTAAGAATGATGTTGACATATTCAAGTGAGGCAAGTAGACTAATTTCAAAAAGGTCGACTGTTTTGTTATATGAATTATATAATTTGAGAGAACTGGTATAAGCTTTCCTCTCTCAAAGATATGAAATTCACAAGCAACAATAATTGCTTTTGGACCTTTAACCAACTCTTGTGTCTTTTCAACATTCCCCCATCTAGAAGAGCCATAACAGTGCATGATTTCATTCCTGATTCACGTTCTGAAGGATTTGCAGCAAGCATCCGAGCAACTTTTGTAACCTAGATAAAGCAGAAAACAATGTCAGTGCATCCCTAATGTTCCTATTTTCAGCAAACATACATTATAAGTGGAAACCAAAAAGGAATAACCCCACAAAAACTTACTTGCATACCAAGTTCCCTAGTAGGCACCACGATCAATGCTGTACTGCTGACCTTTGACTGTCAATGACCGACAATACCTGGAGCAGGTACGCCAAGGTTTTTCCAGAACCTGTCTAGTGGGATAAATAGAAAGCAAACAAACTTCAAATTCATTAACAACGCAGGAAGCCAGTTGGGAACGGGAGAAGAGAAGAAGAAAAAGGAAAATGACTAGAAAGGGTCAATAAATTGTTCATTTATTGCTAAGGACTTGTAAATATGTTCTGATCTCCTTTACATTTCATGTTTTCAACTTCTACATTTCTCCTACAATGAAACTTAGAACTTTAGGGTGCCCTTTTAGCAGTATGATTTCCCTGAAAAAACAATGGATATCATTTAAATGATAATATGGAAAGCGTAATTAAGAAGACGATTAAGCCCTCTCTATTGGAGGTGAGGAGTGGGACACAAAGAAACAAAAGAACATAAAGGAAACATACTAAAAATGATAAGAATTTGTGACATCTACCCCCTAGTATCTGTAAGAATATGCTCAATGGTTCATGTTACTAGAATCACCCAATGACATATAAAAGAGGATGTGTTTTCTATCAAAAGAAATATAGAAGAAATTGACCTAAATAGCCGCCCACCCAACCGCTTAAACTAAAAGTCGGGGTGTATAATTCATGTATTGTATGTGTATAACCGTGTATAATCAGTATATAATCTATGTATACCTACTAGAAAAAGTGAGTGAATCCGGCCAGCTATTTGTGTAAAGATCCCAAAAAAATGAAAGAGGATGTTGTACTGTTATAATCTGGTAAGTCAAAAAAATTTCACCAACCCAGAGTAGCTCACAATTCACTAAATAAGAGCTGCTGCAAAGGACAATAGAATGGCTTCAAAGAACATTGAAGTTTGAGAAAAGTGAAACAGAAACCCCATACATAAATCATTACTGCAAAAAATATTCAGAAGCAATCCATAAAGCATGTCTTCAGTAAAAATTCTCCCGCACATAAAAATGTCACTCCGTACAGTCAAGTTTCAACAATTACAACACTAAAGCAATGTTCCAAAAACATATATCAACCCGAGCATGAAGCACACAATCACTGTTGGGAGATTTTACTCGATTGTACTTTATAAAGCAGTACGGGAAGTATATCACTATTAACAAGTATTCGAAAGGATGAACAAAGATTCAATAATTCAACTAGAAATCTGAAATTACAATTGTAGAACGAGAAAAAATCGAAACTGCTTTTGTTATTGCTGAGTCGAGTGTGACACTCTGTATTTAAGACAATATTGCCCCGTATGTATCCTTTTTACGTCCTGGACAATTTGTCTCCCAAGATAAAACAACAATGGAACACTTGAGCAAAGGAAACTCAAGAGCTACCGTGAAGAATATTGAGCAAGAAATGATGCAAGGAAGGTGTAGGAAGAAACTGTTTTGCTTGTGTATTTTCGTGTATATTGCAAGTATATTTTTCCTCTTCCTCAACAATGGTGTAAGGGGTGTTTATATAGGTGAGGGAGGGTTGTTTAACTGCCCCCATAACAGCCATTATTGGCCAAATAATGGCCATTATGGAGGTAGTAAAGCCACCAAAATAAATGGTGAAAGACCAACGGATTTGGCCATTATAGGAGGAGTAATTCAGCCAAAATAAATGGCTGAATTGACTGCTTGGGCGTTTCTGCTTTGACCGTCGAAATTCTGACTTTCTGAAAACTTCAGGGACCAAACTGTACATCTGAAAGAATTCTGGTCCAAACTGTACATCTGAAACTTCTGGGATCAAACTGTACTTCTGTCAAAGTTCTCTGGCCCAAAAAGATAATATCAGAAGGCCCACGACCCACGACCCACGACCCACGACCCACGACCCACGACCCACGACCCGTGAACCCGAGAACCCGGAACTCGGAACCGGACCGGACCGGACGGGCGGGCGGCGGCGGCGCGCGTGGTCTTTCCTCGAACCGAAGCACATCTAGGTCCTCCCTCCTTTAAACACATGGGATACCCCTTGGGGTCCCAAAACCCCAAACCAATTTCGAGTCTTATATACACAACAATTCTTTCTTCCTCTACCGATGAGGGAGAATTGAACACAACACCACACTTTCCATGCTTCAAACACCTCACTTCGTGGACCAATATCTCTTTCATTTCTCAATGAAATTTGATGATTCTTTGCCCTACGGTTATCTACGTACTTAGTAGATCATGCATGTGTGAAGAACCGAATTCTCCAACATACGTAACACTAGTATTTAAGCCGTTAAAGTTGGTCGGTCGCAACTCCCGCCAAAGGCAAATTTCCAACAATCCCCTCTTGAAAGAGATTTTGGCGCACTCACATGGTGCCTTTTCCATTTCCAGCAATATTTCAGCGGACCGATGTTGCATAAGGAGAGGTAGCTTCAGCTTTGAACCTTTCATAGTTGAATACCATTGGACTTACTGCGCGGTGAACGTGATGTCTTGAACCGTCAGTGTTTAGTGTAAGCCAAGTCAATGGTACCAACACAACAAATTCCCTTACTCTCTTCTTCGTAATGTTTTGTCCGTTTTGGCCATGGACAACGTCTTGGATTCTTAAGTGCGTTCATTTTGAGGCGGCCCGTCCTCGCACTTAAATAGGTGGTCTCCTACAAGGGATCCTGCTATAACCCACTTCACAAGTGTTAGGAACCATTAAAAGTTTCCCGAAAACCTAACCTCAACTGTTGAGGAGCATTACAGGTTTTGAAAACTTAACCTTTACCCACACTGCAGATAGCACTTAACGTCTATCGCGGGAACGGCTTTGGATTTGGTGTTTCTTTTCAGAAATCACTATCCGAAGTGCTCATGTTTCCACTGAAGCGATCAATTGAACCTTTACAACTTAGTTTTCCCATTGAACCAAATTACTGGGATCTCCAGTTAGTAAGGTTGGGTTACCACTGTATTGGTCCGTATATTTTGGGTTTTAATCTCATTCCCCTAGATAGGCAGAACACTTGATTTTCGGGTAGTCCCTTAGTTAGTAAATAAGGAAGTGACACCCGTGATGATCAACTGCCCTACGGTCTTATGTCTCCGACAGATCCTGACAGATATGTACAGATGCCGTCATCCGTGTCCTTCCTGAAGCCGACCGGCTAGCCACATTATATAATTGTTGAAGACACGGGTTTCTCCCAATATGGGACGTCCTCTAATGAGTCGTGAAGTTACTCAACTTCTTTCATGCTTTGTATAAAGCGATAAACTCCGATACCATCATGAATCGGTCGATGCAAGTTTGCTTAGAGGATTTTCCAAGACCCACCATACACATTTACTTGTGGCTTTGGTGTTCTCCAGATCTGATATCCGGTTTGTATCACTGTGTTCTCCCAGAACCGTTGGACATCCAGAATACTATAATCCGAAGATAAGTGAATAATTCAGATATCGTCATATCCGACTTAACGCCTTCTATTGATCATGTATTAAGATCATCAGTGAAACTTAGTTCAACTGATCTGTTTGTAGGACGATACCAGGTCGGTTGTAGTGTGTACAATACATTGAACTACACATGACATGTGCATATCGCTCCTTGTCTATGGGTGCACCATGATTCCAATCAGTTCTATGATTCATATCCATTGGTGGCTTCAACGAGACTGTCAACTATCGACCAGTCCGTTAGATGTCTTAGAAATCCAATTCCTACGATGTCATTTGTGATACCCATATCTTTCATATCGAGACTTTGTTTCAATATGACTTTTACTTTCAGACTGTTGATTCTCCAACTGTTGGCTTTCTAACTTCAGGGTCAATGTTTCTGTGGTCAGATTCATTATTTCTGTTTTATCTGAAACTTTCAGGACCAAAATGTAAACATTTCAGGGACCAAGATGAAAGTTCATGAAGAAGCCCAACAGTACAGAAAACCAACTCTGATTCTCTTCTTCCAACTCTCCGGTTGGGAAGGCTGTTTCAACATTCATGCCATGCAAGACTGCAATGGCCCATGATGTTAAGCTACTCCCAGGGGAGCACATGTACAAGTAGCCGAGGCTTTGAACTCTTCAGTAGATCCATCTACTTTGTACTCACCTTTGAGTATCCTTTTTCACAATCCAAAGGTTCTTTTCCCGGAGGAAGATCAACCATTACGCAAGTATGGTTCTATATGATGGAATATATTTCTCTTTTTAGCTTCTTTCCAAAGCAGCGCTTTTGGAGATAACAATTATTTGTTAATTGTCCATGGTTCATTCTTAACCATACAAGCTAGAAGGACTGGAACAAGTCTTTGTCCCCTCTTTGCTCCGTCTTGGTTCAACATCTAGAATCCCTGAGTTCTGCAGATCTGGAATATTAAGTTCCGGATAGCCAAAGAACTTTCGAGTCCTCAGATACGAGCGTCTAGTTCCTGACGGTCAAAGGCCCTCGCGGGTTCTTGTTAACCTTGAGCAATTACTCCTTTTTCCTTTTCAAGGAAAGTTATCTTATAAGAATTCAGCATTCTTTGACGCCAAGAGGCGATAAGTACTACTGTTATTTACAGATCCAGTGGATATGCAATCTACAGTCTTAGGTCGAACTTGACCTGTTTCGGTAGTCCAACTTCTACCAAGCCACCCCACATCACAACTTTTGTATGTGAGATCATTTCCATGTCTCACACGGAGAGTTATCCTTATCCTTATGCTGAGTTCTGTTGAGAATCGCATTAGCGGTAAGGATCGCCATGCCCCACATAATTTAGGCGTACGGGTTTGCGCTTGGCTAACACCGTTAGACTGAGGTGAGTAATGAACAGTCGTTTAATGAACGATGCTTCACATTCTCCCCCTTTATCGCTATGAATTTCGCAATCCATAGGCTTAGTTGATTTCCAACTTCTGCTTTGTAGCGCTTGTCCGCTTCAACAACTTCATCTTTGTTGTTCAACAAACAAAGGATTTCATACGTTGTACCATCATCAATGAAGATCACAACGTATTTATCTCCCCCCTCTATTTTGTTTAAACTTCAAATCATCCAAGTAGGTGTGACTAAGTTCTAGAGGAGCGGTGCTTCTTTCGTTATTCCCTTGACGGAATTTGGAAAGGTGATTTTGCCTCTTCGCCTACCTCACATTCATTTTGAGGGTTTATGTCGAAAGAAAGCAACAATCTCAACTTCGCTAGCTTTTGAATGACTTGCTATTTAACGTGTCTTAATCTATGATGGCATAGGTGCACGGATTACAAATATATCATTCATTCGGCTACAGACGTATTGTACCATTCTTAGTTATTACAGACCTGTTGGACTAATCTCAAACCAGCTTGACCAACAACGTCCCTTAAACCAAGTTAGGAATCTGTAACACCTCTTTTTAGAGTGATCTCATTCCTTGAAGTCCTATTGAGGACAACCTCTCAAACCCCTACTACTTTAGAGGTGGCGTTGCTTCACATGAACAACCTCTTGCCCGTGGTTAGGGCGTAACCAGATCATATGTGATTTGGATACTCTGGCCCACTCCAGTTGCTTTGGCAGACTGAGTGTCCAATTTCTTTTCTGCCTTTCTTTCGTTTAAGACCTGGAAACTCTGGCCCACCTTACTAGGTGTCCATTACTTTTCTTATGAAATGAATTCTGGCCCCACTCCAGTCGCCCGGAGGCTTTATATGACCGAGTGTCCAATATCATCATATCACGGAAATTTTGGCCCACTCCAGTCGCCCGGAGACTTTGTATGACTGAGTGTCCAATATCATCCTATGAAGGATCTTCTGCCAAATAATATGACAAGCTCAACGTCATTAAATTTTAGACTTCTTCCGTTATGATTGGTGCCCAAATAATTTTTGGCGCTTACTTAAGTGTGGTAACAGTTTTCGCACAGTCAGTGAATCTTTCTCCCTCGTATGTGCGAACATACTTTACACACTTTAATAATTACACTTAAAAGAACAGATCTTCTTAAGTCGTTTACAAAATCCAATCTTTAAACGGAAAAGAAGATGAGATTAAACTTCCGATTTGTTAAAGCGTAAGGAATATAAATTATTTTCATATTCCTCCTTACTTTAATCCATTTTTAATCAGACATCATTTAATCTTAATTCTTGACAAGTAAGAAAAATACTCATCATTTAATCTTTATTCTTGACAAGTAAGAAAAATACTTATCCCAATTTCGGATTCGCTCACTTCGCCACTTCATCGTGACCGAGTGTCCATTTCCTTCTCACCATTATTCGGATCTTTTGTCCTGGGCGGATATAGGTCTTCTTTGCAAGATAGAATAACATCTTGATCTTCTCCTCTTGTCCCGATTGACATCCTCAGGCTCTCGTGGCGCTGTTCCACCAGTCTTGGTAGTGGTGACACCATGAACACGTTCATCATCATCACTCTCTTCTACCAGAAAACCATTGCCATATCCAGATTTGGTCACACAACTTTTGACCGACATCTTTCGAACACTAATAGTAATACTATACAAATATTGTCTTAAGTTGTTGGGAGATTTTACTCTATTGTACTTTATAAAGCAGTACGGGAAGTATATCACTATTACAAGTATTCGAAAGGATGAACAAAGATTCAATAATTCAACTAGAAATCTGAAATTACAATTGTAGAACGAGAAAAAATCGAAACTGCTTTTGTTATTGCTGAGTCGAGTGTGACACTCTGTCCTTAAGACAATATTGCCCCGTATGTATCCTTTATACGTCCTGGACAATTTGTCTCCCAAGATAAAACAACAATGGAACACTTGAGCAAAGAAAACTCAAGAGCTATCGTGAAGAATATTGAGCAAGAAATGATGCAAGGAAGGTGTAGGAAGAAACTGTTTTGCTTGTGTATTTTCGTGTATATTGCAAGTATATTTTTCCTCTTCCTCAACAATGGCCAAATAATGGTCATTATGGAGGTAGTAAAGCCACCAAAATAAATGGTGAAAGACCAACAGATTTGGCCATTATAGGAGGAGTAATTCAGCCAAAATAAATGGCTGAATTGAGTGCTTGGGCGTTTCTGCTTTGACCGTCGAAATTCTGACTTTCTGAAAACTTCAGGGACCAAACCGTACATCTGAAAGAATTCTGATCCAAACTGTACATCTGAAAGAATTCTGATCCAAACTGTACATCTGAAACTTCTGGGATCAAATCAGATTTTCGCAAAGTTCTCGGCCCAAAAGATAATATCGAAGGCAGAGAACCCGAACCGGACGGCATACGCAAGGCGCGCGCGTGTGGTCTTTCCTCGAACCGAAGCACATCTAGGTCCTTCCTCCTTTAAACACACGGGATACCCCTTGGGGTCCCAAACCCTAAACCAATTTCGAGTCTTATATACACAACAATTCTTTCTTCCTCTACCGATGAGGGAGAATTGAACACAACACCACACTTTCCATGCTTCAAACACCTCACTTCGTGGATCAATATCTCTTTCATTTCTCAATGAAATTTGACGATTCTTGGCCCTACGGTTATCTACGTACTTAGTAGATCATGCATGTGTGAAGAAGCGAATTCTCCAACATACGTAACACTAGTGTTTAAGCCGTTAAAGTTGGTCGGTCGCAACTCCCGCCAAAGGCAAATTTCCAACAATCACGTCCAGAAAAGAGGAAAGGCAATGCCTGTAGCTGCACTTCTGTAGGTATCACATATCCAATCTCTTCTGCCCTGCAGTTTGTGCTCCGTATATCAGTTTGTCCTTAGAACCAACTTTTTAAACAATGCAATTTTATACACAACAAAGGAAAAAGAAGAGATTCTCACTTCCATTTTTTCCCTTTGAAAATCTGAAATTCCAGTCTGCGGGTTGATTTTTATTATAAAAGTTGATCATTTCAAGCAATTTCTAGAAAAAATTCTGCTGCCTTTATTACAAAACTAAAATTTCAATAACTCTATATTCAGATACCACAAAGATTTCCAGTAAATATTGTCTAAAGCTTTAAAATTTCAAGCTTTGGTACGCGGACTAAGTTAACTCGGAATTTTAGTCCTCGACAAATTTATCCCACTTGGGAGATTGGGATAAAATAGTACCATCCTTGATGGGATAAGATGGGTTATCCAAGACTAAGTTTGGGATAAATTTTATAGAGAATTGAGTACTTCACAAGAAAAATTGAATCCTTTTTAATCAAAAGTATTGTCTAAGGCTTTAAAATATAAAGATTACTTACATAATTACTTCACAAGCAAAATTTAATCGTTTTTAGTCAAAATTGGAGCTTATGAAGTAGTACTAATTATTTAAATATCCACAATGTCCATTAAAAACTCTTTTTTTTTATGATGCTAGTATCCGGCCAGCTTGCAGCGAACTAGACTAAAGCATCAATTAAAACTACTCGTACTTTAAATTCAATGTAAAAAATTAATTCACACTTTCCAATTTCGGACAAGCTCAATTTTGATAAAAATACTTTGTAAGTAACAATTGAATCAATATTTGGAGAAGTTGTGTAGCATTAACACTAGCCTTGTAGAAACTTCCGGAATATCAAGCAATGAGTGGAGCATTAAGGAACATAAGCTTACCGGAGCGTTGCCGTTGAATGAAGCTCTCAAAGGCTTTGGATGGAAGAATAGTTTTGGAGTTGAAATGTTGGGAGGTAGGATTTATGGATCAGGACCATGATAGAATAAAAAGGTTCAGTTTATATGCGCGGGTTACGGAGAAAGGCCGGATCACAAATACATCAAAGAGTATGTAGATCATTTTAGACTTTCAATTCAAATAAGTGAGACAAACCTTTAGTGGATTGAATTCGATTTAGTGTTAAAATATTTAGTTGATTTGGTGCACCAAGTACTAAAGCTATGAGTCTTTATATCAAGCTAATAAATATAAGATATATGTCTTGTATATAAGTTTTTTAATATTTAATCATAGGTAAATAATATGTATTTCACTTTGATTCGATAATTTTTAAAATTACTTATTTAGTTAGTTAGGTGTAACCTAATGTGAGTAAATTTTTATCAAAGACTAAGAGTATAATGAATAAAATTTTATATAAAGAAAACATATCTTCACCTATAATTGTGGGACTAGAGGGCAAGGAATAAATTGCACTGATAACGCCCAACTTTTATTTTATTTTATCTAAGTCACTAAAGTACATTTTGCAATGAAAAAAGTACTAAATCAAATATGTCCGAATATCATAAATTGCCGATAAACAATCTTTTGAAATTAAAAAGTCAATCAATTTAGCATAAGTATAATACAAAATGTTTCATTTATTTTCTCATAATGACTTTTTATGATACATACACAGAGTTAAGTAACTTTTTTTGTTGTAATAATAAAAAAATAAGTTAGTAACTTTTCTGATACTGAAATTGAGTTTAGAGACTTTTTTGCTATAAAAATGATTAAATAATTTCAATATAATAAAATAAAAATTGAGCTGAACAACCATTAAATTAACCTAATGGTAAGAGATCAAAACCCGCTTAATGAAATATAACTTTAATTTGAACTATCTTTAATCAAGGGAAATATGAAATATGAATATCTTTTTTCTTTTTTGCTGAGTATTATGAAAATCATTTCTCAATACTGCACAAATGTAATTTTAGTAATTTCACCTCTCTTCACCGGACAAATCTAATATAAATTACTTGAATGATCACAAATTTTAAAAGGGCCTGTAATAGTTTTATCGCCTCCTCTTGCTACCATATTAACAGATAATTACAAATAGTCAAATACTAAATCAATAATACTGAAAGGTAGTAATATTTCATCATAAAAATTGATAACTCAATATTGCATACTAGTATACCACTATACAACATAAAAAAAAACTAAACATACGTCCCACTGCAATTAATCTTTTGATCAAATATATTTAACAAGTTAGATCATGAAAATTGGATTAAAATTAAAAAATCATGAGTCCAAAGTAGACTTGACTCTCGTGGCCCCTTTGTTCAGTACGTCATTGTTGATTTTGATATGGAGAAAATAATTCGATACGCAGTGTCGCACAATAGAAGTCAACAATGACCCTCATATTTCTTTCAAATACTATATAATTTTTTTTAAAACGTGTGATTTAAAATAAATCTTAAATATCTATGTGATGATAAATTATTTCATAAAGTTACATTATTTTTTAATATAGAAATACATTAATTTTTTTTAAATAAATTAATATTCTTTTAAAATTATCCTTATTTACATAATTAAAAATTATTAAATACTTTTTTTTCTAAGTATTAATTAAGAATAAGTTGGTAAAAATACTAATAAATTTTCACGAGTGAACAAGTTTTAAGGGTGTACAGAAACTAAAAATATTACTTATTATGGAACGGAGGGAGAAAAAAAAGCACATCTTTTTGGAACGAAGAAAGTTTTAGTAATAATTTAATTATTTTTAATAACCGGACAATAAAATCAAGACGAAAATAGTAAATGGATCAAAAAAAGTAAAAAAAGAAAAGGTAGAGTTGATTGATTCCAAGTTCCAACAACCGTCTTAATGGAGATCGGATTTTTTTTTTGATCTCTCTTATCTATAATTCTTTTTTTTTCTTTTTTCTTTTTTTTTATATCCGACCGGACATAGCACTAATGATATCGAAGAGAGCACATTGCTCCTGCCATAATTCAAACCAACTGGATTTTAAGTTACCTCCGCACATTGTTCCTTAACCTTTGTGCTCTCTCTATATATATTTATATATACATTGATCTCTGCATATATATATGCTTTTTAGCATTGTTACAGTGCTAGCTGAATTTAATGGCGAACGCTTCGGAAACATCGCCGCCGATGATCGCGTCGCCGGCAGCATCGGCCGCCGATGATGATAGCATTGAGGATGCCTGTAGTATCTGTCTTGAGCCGTTTAACTCCGATGATCCGCCTGCTGTATGCTATCTCTAAGCTTCGCTATTGTGTGTTGATGCATTTTTCCTGTTATATTAAAATAAATTCTACATATTGCGTAAAAGTTAGGGATTGTTTGCCTGTAGCATTTTCTTTCATCCGTTTAGCTCTAATGATCTTCCTGCTGTATGTTATCTCCAAGCTTCCCTGTTTATGTTGTTGCATTTTCAGTATTTTTTTTCCTTCCATTATTGGCTACATATTGTTAAAAGTTAGGGTTTTTTTCTGTCGTTTAGCATTTTTGTGAGCTGTTTAATTCCGGTAGTCCTCTTCCTTTTTTGATGAATTTTCTGTTTTGTTACCATAAATACTTTATGTTTTGTAAAAGTTAAAGGACTTTTCTGTTTATTAAGGACATGTTAGATGACTCCAATGTGTGTTGATCCGAATGGATGAGTTCTAGCAGTGTGTAGTTTCCACGCCTTGGAAGTTCTGACAACTTTTAAATGGGAACAGTTGGAAAAAAACAATAGAAGAGAAAAAAAGTTTGGATTTTGTGGTTCAATTGTTGAAACTTTTTGACGCCTTGGAAGTTCCGACAACTTTTTAATGGAAACAGTTGGGGAAAAACTATAAAAGAGAAAAGTTTGGATTTTGTGGTTCAATTGTTGAAATTTTTTCACGCCTTGGAAGTTCCGACAACTTTTTAATGGAAACTGTTGGGAAAAAACAATAAAAGAGGAAAAAGTTTATTTTTTATGGTTTAATTGTTGAAATTTAGTGTGAGATGTTAGTCATGTATTTCTTTATTGATCGTCATTTGATCAGTGGTTATCATGTTACATCGAATCTCTGATATGTGTTTTTTTATGGACATAATTTCAACAACTTTTTTTCATTTTCAATAGGAGTTATGTGCACCAAATGTGTATCTTATTCGTCTACAACTGAACCTTGATCTAATTTCAGGACTCTTTTGTTAACCCCTCCCCGTCTTATATTAGAATTTGCATAATGATAATATAATCTTCCAAGAAGGTATGCAAATAATATGCACAAGTAGTGGTATGATTTATATCTTAGTTATGGTTAAAATTGCTTGTTCTTATATTAAACTTTTGGAGTATGGTGAGCTTAGTATTTTTTCTTACCTTCTCCAAAGAGAGAGACATAGAGAGAGTGAATGGTGTGCCTAGTTTCTCTTCTGATCTTGTTGATACACCCATCTAAATATTAGTTTTATGATTTCTACCTATTCTGGTCCAATGTGATACCGGTTAAACCGCAGTCGAACATAATGCTATTAATTGATTTGTTAGGATTTGTCTTATTCTCCCAACTAATTTTACTTTGTGAACTAGTTCGATAGCTTAGAAAGTTATTAGACAGTCTTCTTCCTTTTTTTGACGTAAAGGAAGTATGTATCAAAGTGATGTTGCAAAGTTCTTGCTGTCTCATGGTGATGTCTTCTTTTGATTCTTGTGGCAATTCTTGTGTTTGCTTGATTATTGTGTTCCATTATGCAGTTACCCAAGTTTCTTAATTTCTTGTTTTCTTTCAGGTAACAGATTGTAAGCATGAATATCATTTGCAGTGTATTCTTGAATGGTACATTCAAAATTTGTTACTGTATAATGTTTTATTGGTTAAATGTTGGGAACATTCAGTCCTCCCCGTGTGCACATTTTTAACCACCGCTGTCTTGGTTGATATGCTCAATGAACATGTAAATTCTGTTCAGGTCTCAGAGAAGCAAGGAGTGCCCAATTTGTTGGAGGGTTCTTGCGTTGAAAGACCCTGCAAGGTATTTGAAAAATTCTGTGGCTAAGAACACAATCGTTTAAGAATCAATGATTGACTTTCTCGTCGATTTGGTCTTGTCTGCGGCCACGAGCTGCAGCCCGCAATGCAGCCAGAATTACATATCTTTTTGTTTCTTAAAGGAATTTCATATTGTTTAAGAGCCAATAATTCTGATTGATGCCTCATTGAGACGTATTTTTTTCCCTCTTTACTGATGATCTTCAGCCAAGAGCTACTAGCTGCAGTGGAGATTGAAAGGAACATGAGGTCAAGGCTTAATGTGCGTCATACCAACGTAGAATTGGAAGCCAACCATGTGGGTGACATTGCCAAGCCTGGAATTGGCTTATTTCTTTCCATTACATTTTGCTTCATTATTACTGAGTTAGAGCCTTGGTGTTTCCAGGATGCCGCGCAGCAGAATGATTCTGATTGTGAGGAGCGAATTATGCGACATTTTGCTGCTGCAACAAGTAGAGTCCGTCTTGTCAACAGAAGGAGAAGACAGGCATCTTCAGGAATTGGTCCTACACAGGTTGTTCCTTCTGTGCCGATAGGAGTTAGTTCAAACCAGACACAGAATAATGAATCCACAGTACAGTTCCAAGGCTTTGGGTTTTCTGGGGATGGGTCTGCTGCTTCTGCAACTTCATCTAGTATTGGGCCTGCATCATCATCAGTTCCTGGCCATGGAAGTGATCCTTTTAAGCTTAGGTATGACTAGAAGTGAGAACTATCAAGCTTGATATATAACTCGGCAGTGTAATGAAGCTAACTACTTAAAATTCATAATATGCACCATCTCTTAATCCTCAGTGTGGTTAGTGCGTGCAATGTAATTATGGCTGCACTACATTTTTACCTTGATTTTCTTGTTAAGTTTTTCCACAATTGATCTGAATTGTATGCCTCACTCTTTGGTTACTTGTTGGAATTCCTTCAGCCAACCACCAACTTATGGTCCCCAGGGGTCAAGCTCATCTGAGTTTCTTGCATTTTCTGAATCTATAAAATCCAAATGGTCTGCTGCTTCAGCAAGGTAGAGGAACTCCAATTCTTCGTTTCCTTGAAAGCTATTTTTATTCCCCCCTAAAGTTATTGTTTCTGTTTCAACAGGTATAAGGACTCAATCTCAAAAGGTACTCGTGGTTTTAAGGAAAAAATATTAGCACGCAACACCACTGTCAAGGAATTTGGCAGAGAAGTTCAGCGTGAGATGAGTGCTGGAATATCTGGCGTTTCAAGAATGATTGAACGACTTGATCTTACTTCAAAACATACTGGAGCTACTGAACCAGTATCTACATGTACCATGGGTACCTCAAACTTTCCTAGTAGAGGAGTGAGTGAGCAAGGAAATGTGACATTTCAATCCCATGATGGTTGCAGGAAGAATTCTACAATTGAAGTAACTCCTACCACTCCCTCATTGATCTCCAACACCAAGACTAGCCATATAGAAATTTCTTTTGGACAGGTTTGTAGTTGGTCCAACTATATCTTGAGTTAGTTGTGAAGCTTTACTTGTGAAGCCTAATCTGCTTGTATTTTCTCCGATTGGATATAGAATTAGCGTACAACTGCAGCATTGGAACTTTAACTCAGAAACTAAAATGATACCTTCCTAAACAGAATACGTTACATACTGTGAGAAAGAAGAGAGTTTGAGAGAAAACTAACTAAAATGATACCTTCCTAAACAGAATACATTACATACTGTGAGAAAGAAAAGGGTTTGAGAGAAAACTTAGCTTGATTATTCTCTCAAGCAATTGGGTTTAAACAGCTAAGTGTACATGTCTAAGAAAGATACATAATTACTGAAGTAAATCAACCTAGTCTATATTTACAAGATCCTAGAATATCCTAAAATATTTGTGATATTCTAACACTCGCCCTCAAGCTGGTGCGTATAAATTATATGTACGAAGCTCATTACAAGTGTAGAGGATACGAGAATCGGTGAGGGACTTGGTGAAAATATCTGCAAGTTGATCATTTGATTTCACGATTTTTGTAACAATGTCCCCTGAGAGTATTTTTCTTTGTAGAAGTGACAGTCGATCTCAGTGTCTTTAGTACTCTCTTGAAATACCGGATTTCATGTAATGTGAAGAGCAACTTGGTTACCGCTCACAAGTTCTATCTTACTAATTTCTCCAAACTTTAATTCTTTAAGCAACTGTTTGATTCAAATTAGTTTGCAAGTTGCTGGTGTTTAGCTTCTACAATAAATCGAGCAATCACATTTTGGTTCTTGCTTTTCCGAGACACTAAATTATCTCTAACCAAAACACAAATATCCAGACATAGATCTCCTATCAGAGGGTGATCCTACCCAATCAATGCCTATGTATCCAACAATCTACTCATGACCTTTATCCCCAAAAAGCAACCCTTCGT
Organism: Anisodus acutangulus; assembly: GCA_029783415.1. Taxonomy (NCBI): domain Eukaryota; kingdom Viridiplantae; phylum Streptophyta; class Magnoliopsida; order Solanales; family Solanaceae; genus Anisodus; species Anisodus acutangulus. The sequence continues at coordinate 17,038,101 of CM056492.1, forward strand.
GTGAGATAGTTTTATGTATCAAAGGATACAACCAACTGCATCCTGGTGACTATCATATAGAGTCCATAAACTGACTTACAACACTCACAGGAAAGACAATGGCATGTCGAGTCACCTTGAGATAGTTCAAGGAACCAACCAACCGCCTATACCTTCTAGGATCATTAAGGAGCTCCCCCTGTCATGGTAGAAGTTTAATATTTGGATCCATAGGGTGTCAATGGTCTACAATATGTCATACTTGTCTTTTCAAGAATGGTCTAAGACATACTTATGTTGTGGGATGATAATTCCTGGTTTGGACTACGTGACCTCAATGCCTAGGAGATACTTAAATCTGCCGATGTCCTTTGTCTAGAAATGTTGAAAGAGATGTTGCTTCAATTTAATTATACCATCTCCATCATTGCCCATGATGACTATATCATCATGAACGACCAAATAAATGCACATATTATGAGCAACATGTCAATAGAATACACAATGATCAACCTCACTGTGATTCATACCAAACTCTTGAATGATCGTGTTGAACTTACCAAACCATGCTCGAGGAGACTATTTCAAACCATATATGGATCGATGCAACCGACATACAAGACCACTAGACTGCCCTCGAGTAACAAAACCAGGTGATTGCTCCATATATTTTATCCTCAAGATTATCATGGAGAAAAGCATTCTTAATGTCCAACTGATAAAGAGGCCAATGATGAACAAAAATTATGAATAGTAAAGGATGAAAATATGCCATTTTAGCGATGGGGGAGAAAGTATCACTGTAATCAAGTCCAAATATCCGAGTATAACCTCTGGCAACAAGGCAGGCTTTAAGTTGATTAATTTGACCATCTGGACCAACTTTGAATGCATACACCCACCGACAGCCAGCGGTAGATTTACCTGGAGGCAAAGGCTCCCAAGTACCATTAGCAGGTAAAACAGACATCTCTTTGATCGGCATATTGTCATCCAGGATGAGATAATATTTTACCTACGGATTTAGAGATAGAAATAGAGGACAAAGATGACGCAAAGACATAATGGGGTGATGATAAACGATGATAACTCAACTAAGTATAATGGGATCGGGATTACGAGTGGATCGAATACCTTTCCGAAGTGCGATCGCTGGGCTAGGAGGAGACAAGTCCGCAATATACGAAGGATTCTGTACAAGACGTGAATCATCTAGATGTGTTGTTGGACGCTGACGACAATGATAAGTCAAGAGTGGTGGAGCTGTAGAAGGAGTTGGAGCTGTAGGTGATTTAAGTGGAGTTGTAGAGGAAGTTGAAGGAGAAGTGACTAAATCTCCACAAGGTGAAAGTGGTAACACCTCAGAAATGTCTAATTAATCACGTGGATCTGTGAAGTATGGTTAGGTTTGAAAGAAAGTAACATCAACAGACATAAGACACTACTTGAGGTTAGGTGAATAACATTGGTTTCCCTTTGCGCCCTCGAGTAACCTAAAAATACACATTCTAGAGCACAAGGAGCTATATTATCTTTTCCTGAAGTAAGGTTATGGAAATACGTGCTCCTAAAGACACGAGGTGGAAGAGACCCATTGATTTTGGCTCAGACGCTGTATGTGTTTAAAAATTGGACAAAAGAAGTTCAAATGATAGGATGTGGTAGAATCCCGAACTCGAACCTAGAATGTTCAAATTTTGAATCCACCTCTAGATTTGGGAAATGAATATAAGTGAAACGGGAATATGAATTTGAGGATGTTCAGTATTTGACACAGTAGTGCATTGACAAAATTGACTTTTTCCTTATAAAAAAACAGTAGTGCATTGATAGGATTTTAGGTGGTTGTGCTTCCAATGTTTGTTCCTTTCTATTCCCATATTTCACTTATTCTCCTACCAGAATTACTACAACATTTCATTTATTTTTCATAGCACGATGTGTTAGAGTTTTCCCATGACTTTTCTTATTCCATCTATCCCTATGTGTTCAATAGCAAAAAAGTCTTATGGGTCTTGTTGGATTGCGTGATCACCTCATCCAAAAGCTTGAACCGTTAGAAAAGACATCTTATTTTGCTTAAAATGTGTCTTCTGTGTGTCTCTTCACGTGCGTGCTGATTCTATTTCATGATCATGTATGTGTAAATACTTTTTTGACAAAAGGTTGCAGTAAGACTTGAACCTAGCCTCCTTTTACTTTGATGCCATGTTGAATTGCATTAACACCTTGTCTAAAAGTTTAAGTTGTTGGAGAAACTTTTATTTATTTAATTATATCTTCGACAATTCCTCATTATAATCACAAACTAGTCAAATCGATTATTTAGAAGTCACAATTCAGCTTCTTTTCCTTATCTCATCGAAGTGATAAGGTTTATGAAGCAACTGTCACATGAGGTTAAGGATTGGAAGAATACTAAAAATAATTTTGATTAACCATCTCGATAGTTCTCTTTGCTTTTGAAATGAGCTCTTTCCACTGTTTAACCGGTTTTTTTCCTCGTTTTCCCCCCCTTCAGAATGGAAACTGATGCTGCAACCCCGTCGAAGTCGGAATAAATGATGCCTGATTATGGTCCGGTTTATCTCTGCTATCAACTTATAACATAATGTATAATCTGCTAGTGACGTACGTTCGAAAGGTCAGTTATCACAGTAGGTGATTGACTTGCGTCCTGCAGTTACTGGAGATTTAATATGCTGTTGGAGAAATTACAGTTTGTCCTTGAGCCTTAAGGTCTCATGAGTTGTTCTCTTTACTGAAAACCTGTAGGATAGGAAGTTTGCAAAGAAAGATAAGCGTGTGTAATTAACCATGTCCATTACCTTAATGGATATTCAAGAGTGGATGTCTTATGGACTATCCTTCGTTCTTCTTTATGGTGGTTATATTTTCTTTTTGCTTCCGCTTTGCCCAGTTTAGCTGATTTTTACAAATATAATCCAGAAGCTTGAGCTGCCTGATTGACTGATTGAAAATGTAGCACACATCAGAGTAAGCATTAGTTTTTGGTCATCACTTTGGTGTCGTGCACCAAACTTTAGGTGTTTGTCATTTATGTGAAATATGGAGGGCAATAGCTAATTTACACCAACATGGTCCTCTGATTAATGGATGTCGCGGTCATAGCAAATAGTAATACTTTTGTAACTTGCATACTTAGTTTGCATCTTAAAACAAATAATGAATCTGAAAATAAAGACTATAAACAACAGTACTTTGGTGCTTCTTCCATGGAATAGCGTCTGACCTGAAAGTCACTGTAGATAAGGGTGTCGAGCAGTAACAAACATTACACCTGCAACAACTTGATCATTATCAGACCAATTGAGTTTTTGTGTAGGTAAATGGTACCAAGATACTTCTTGATTAGTATAACACTATTTGGATGGAGAATTGGGTCAGTGAAGTAGGAAGAGTCGTGGGGTGCCAAGAAGACATAACATGGTGCAATTTCGTTAAGCTGTGCAGCCCTGTTCATTGGAGTTTCTGATCCTAAGCTAGAATCGTTTTCCTCCGGCAGGGCTGCCACTTGCACAGGAATCTACACCATTCTGGGTGCTTCGGACGCTCCGAAAAAGATATGAGGTGCTCGGAAATGGTCGAAGTAGTTGAATAGGAGGATCACTATGACTATAGCCCTTGGTAAGTTTACACTCGTTTGTGTTTGACCAATCAATTTTGCCGATACTAGAACATCAATTTGTGCATGACAAAGTTTTAAAAGTACTTGAGGGAAAAGCTATTTTTTCTCCTCAAAAATATTCCTTTTTCGTCTAAAAGCCTGGCAAAGTATTTCAACACTCTGTCATAAAAACTCTTCTAAATAAATAAATAAATAATTTCGACTTCCGAAAAGTTTAGCGAAACACGCTTTAATCTTTTGTCCTGCCTAACCATCTATTTACTCGTGCCCATAGCTCATTTCGCCTATTTACTCCTTGCCTAACCATCTATTTACTCGTGCCCATAGCTCATTTCGCCTATTTACTCCTTGCCTGACCGCCTATTTACTCGTGTACAATAACTCAATCCAAGTTTCTTGCAATCTTTGAACAATTAAAGTTTTATTTTCAGAAAATGATTTAATATAGTATCAGATTTAGAGCCCATGACTTATAGCTTTTGATTTATAAGTCAAAAGCCACAAGTTAGGAATTCCTTTTGGCTTATTTTTATTAGTTTAGCTTAAAAACAAGTGTTTAAAAGCATCTTTTTATTTTACCCAACCACTACAGAAGTGTTTAAAAGTTATTTTGACTTAAAAGCACCTAAAATAAGCCCATCAAACAGGCTCTTAAGACGGAATTCAACCAAATTGATCTTCAAAAATATGAAAAGAACTAGTACGATTGATAGAGAGAAAAAGTAATAAATGTTGACATTATTAACAAAGAAATAACATACACTCAACCAGACAACGGATTCAAAGTCTTAACACTGTTTTTGGAACTGTGCATCTTATCCCCAACAAAACTACACGTAATAATTGTAGACAAATTGAGCCCAAGAAAGAATAAACAAATAGAAATTTTCATGGACTAACAAACTGCATATAGCTCAAAGCCTCAAACCAAGTTGTTAGGCGAATATATTTTATTAAACCGAAATTACAACGTGAAAGTATGCAGAACTTATTCGAGAATGGACAAAAAGGGGACTAGAAGCAAATCTAGATCTGTCCCAAAATAACATCTCCGCCAGAAACCTTGAAGTCAGAAGGAGCTTCTTCAACATTGAGAACCTTAACATTGCCATCAACCACATAAGCCGACCACCTATGCAACAACAACAATGTTAATTAACAAAGACGCATCCAGGAATTAGGATCACTATGTCCAAAGTACAAATTTTATACAATATGTTAAACTTCTGCACATTTCACTGGGATTATCAATTCTGGCATTGACAAGTGTTGGATGTAGAATCTTTAGTTATTTAGCCACGATGAAGTAGTGAAAGATATTAAAACATTTGACTCCATTACCTATGAGATCGAGGTCCAAGCAAAGCAGCAGAGAGATCAATTGTTAAGTCCAAACTCTTGTGGAAGCTTCCATCAAAATCACCATAAAACTCAATCTGCATATCATAAAATAGTATTCTCTCAACAAAGACTCATCCTCATTGTGAGAGCAAGTACAACGAACAACTATCACAGGTACTATCATAATTTTTTTTTAAAAAAAGCTGACAGATCATGAAATTTTCTGACATAAATAATGCTATCAAATTACCCATAAATTTGAAGCAATTCAGTAAATGCAACATCAAGTAATAATTAGAATGGCATTTGAGAAGTAAAGGTCATAAAACAACATGACATCAACAATGCCAGATATGTAACACTTTGTTTGGATGGTTGTTACGTATTGTTTTATAATGTATCAGATTATATTGCATTGTATTGTACTATATTGTTTTGATGAATACAACGTTTGGATAGCTGGTATAGTTTCCCGTCGTTACATGTAAAGCAACTATAAAAAGGTAGAATAAAAGGGTAAAATAGTATTACTAGATAATAAGTAATGATAAAATGAGAATAAAAAATAAGGTTACGACGCGATCCCACCAAATCAGTTATATAAAATGGAATTTTTCGTCGTTACATAACGATGGATTTAACGATATGATACAGTAAAATTTAAGTAACAATCAAACCAAACATTGTATTTAAACTAAAAACATAGTACAATACAATAGGTAACAACCATCCAAACAAGCTGTAAATAACAGGATCATGAGAACTTTAATCATTTGTCTCTCTTGATTATCTGTCGTATCTCAGTTACAGTATTAGTTATCATTATCCAACCTCAGTCAATCAGATTTAATGATTAAAAACATAACAATCTATGCTTTGGTTTTTGATGCTTCATACAGTTTATGAATTATGTAGTCCTCGATCTGCTACAAAATAATTTGTCCAGTTAGAGACCAATGCCAGCCCACCTACATAGATTTCCAGCTCCATGGAGGAAATTTGAGTTTCAGTGGAAATATATTAGAATATAGTCAGAGACAACTTTGAGTTTAAAAGTGGAATGTAGTAGCATATGGTCAGAGTCAATATCTTTGAACACATAGAGGTATGTTGGTAGTAAGTCATTCCTTTAGCTGCGGCTGCACTGCTCCTATCAATCAGATACTTATTTTTTTTTTAGTCATCTGTCATCCAACATAAATGTTGCTTATAAGTAAGATCTGCACCACATCCCTATTTGACCCCCTACTCTACAAGCCCCAACCCATCCCTCATAACCGAGAAATCCCCAAGGACTAGTTGGCACATAGGTAGAAAGTAGCTGAGTATTGGGACTGCCCTCTACCCCTCTATACTTAAACACCAAGCTTTTAATCTACACCAGGGTTTGAACTCATGACATGCGCTTAACCCATGCATCATTCTCTGTGCTCTTGCCACTAAATCAAGGTCTTGGGGTACAAAAAGAAACGTTTTGCCATTCCAAGTCATGCTAAAAGAGAAGGTTGATTTACCAAAACATCTTTTCTTCTTCTGACTGAGAAAAAATAAGTACTTCAAGTCTTCCAAGGACGATAGAAAGTTCAAAGTAGTAAATAGTTAAGGTTACATTTGCTTAAAGGAAAACACATGATAACAAGGCACGGCAGAGTAACTTACTGCTTCTTTGGCTTGTAGCTTTTCTGCCCAACCATTCATAACATACGGATCATTGACAGCAACACAGATCACAGAGTCTATTCCTTTGGCCTTGAACTTATCAATGTTATTCTTGTAACTAGGTACATGTTGCATTGAACAAACTCCAGTGTACGCACCCTGAAAATTGTACAAGTAACATTTTAGGAAGATATAAAACTAAGAAAATAAAGAGAACCAGATGTTAAACAAAAGGCTATGCAAGAAGATCTCTTATGAAGCAAAGTTTCTACAACAACCATCAAAGAAATATGAAGCCTTTCTTTCTTTCATCATTTCTTAGGTCAGTTGTTAAATCTTCTATTGTAGACTAGAGCCCCTTTTCTACTTCATTTCAGATCACATAATGGTACTAAATTGGGGAATCATGGCAATCCAGTTGGTGGCTACCTGAACTTCCACCTTGTTGGTGAGGGCTCAATTTCCCATTTTGTAATCCGGTTCACCATTTCCCCTTTCCCCTCTCTCCTCTCTCCTATGTATAACTAAAAAATATGGTATTAATTTTGTGTCATGTTTTATCTTTCCTCCAGAAGCAAATATGTGCAACCAATAGTATGTAACAATTGAGATCGACATGATTAAACTATTCTGAAAATTTGCATAAGTAGTAGCAGTATTCATTTGTAGTCCCAGGAAGATAAAACATTAGACCAATAAAGCTGCACTCTGCAGTTTAGACATCAAATACTCTTGATTTAGTACTTTGTATCCAAAGTGCAAAAGAACAATTTTTTATGTATTGGATGTACAAGAAAAAAGAGAGAAAAATTACCACTTTGATTTCTTATTAAGCTTAAAGGGAGCTGCATGGTAAGTGAGATATAGTCGACCCCAACTTATTTGGAATTGAGGCATATTAGTTGGTATTGTTGTTGTTGATTTCTTATTAGGACTTTTTACCTTCTAAATCCCAATGAAAAAGAAAATGACTTTTTCCCCTCCTCCAAACACAAAACATCATAAACAAAAAATAAAAGATAGAACGACCATGAATGAAGCACAACAAATTCTCATAATTTGACAAACAAAAACAAGATAAAATAATAAGATACTTGTGTGTGAATTCTTAGATTAAACAAATAAATTATCATAATTTGACAACCCTACTTTCTCTATTCCAATTAAGAAAACAAAAAAAATCATTTAAGAAGTACTCCTAACTAAGCCCAGAAATGAAAATTACAATACAACTAATTCAAAATCAGTGGCAATAATAAGGGAAAGTCAACTTACAGGAAGGCCAAATATTACAACTTTTTTACCCTGAACACCAAACAAAAATAATATGGTCAAAAATCAAGAACCTTAAAAAAAGGTGAAGAAACAAGAAAAGGGTATAATACTAGGTAAAAAAAAAATTATTTTTAAAATTGGGGTTTGAGTATATTTATGATTACCTTGAAGATATCATTGAGAGGGGTAGTAGAGAATTTGGAGGAGACACCTTCATCCCAAGATCGAGCCTTTTGTAGTGCAACATTAGGTGCAGCTACAGTAAGATCAGTACCTACAGAAACAGAAGCGTAGGATCTAAGGCTTTCAATCATAGACTTCATCATTGTTGTTCTCTTCAATATTGCAGTGGCCATAGCTGCTGATTTCTTCTAGCTTGGTGGTCCAGAGATTTTTGCTACCTCATTTCTAGTGTTCACTATATATGGATGGGCCGGGCCTCATTCGACAAGTCAAATTTGGACCAATTTTTGGGCCTGCTATCAATTTTTAAGGAGAAAATCACCCCTCGTAACAACTTAACTACTTTTACGACTCATTCATGTAGTTTGCATAAGTATGTATTTGTTCTGTATAGCTATATAACCTACTCATCTAGTTTCGGTCTTATATAGCTATATATAAATATTAGTATATGCTTTGTATAATTATGTATATACATTCGAAACCAACTCATATGGTAGTGTATAGATTATATATTTATTTTGTATAGCTCTATATAAACATTACATATACTACTGCGTCAAATATGAATCCTAACAAATATGAACTTTTCCAATAAATATCACAGCAAAAAGATAGAGAAATTTTTGGGGAAAAAAGAAGATGAGCATGAACACAATCTCAGCTAAAATCCCTCCGCTCTTTACTCTTCCCTGATAGAATAATTAGTAATCAATTATTGTAATTAGCAATTAATTATAAAATAGAATAATTAGTAATCAATTATTGTAATTAGCAATTAATTATAAAATAGAATAATTAGTAATCAATTAATTGCTAATTACAATAATTGATTACTAATTATTCTATCATTCCCATTCTCTCTTTTTTTTTTTTTTGCTCTCCCTCTCTCTCGCTCTCTCCCTTTTCTATCCAGTAGAGCAACATGCATTCACAATGAATATGTTACTGGTTTTGGGATTCCCTTCAAGATAATGAATAAAGCCTCTATTTGCGTTTTCTTATTGAAAGTAGAAAAATAATTTTACATTTACAAGTACAAAATATAGGGTTAATTTTAGCAAACTAGATGCATCAATGGACAGTCAACTTAATTTTCCCTTTTTAAAACCATATGTATAAGTATTTTTCCTCATTTACCAAAATAAGTAATAGTTTACATAGTATAATAGAATAGGTAAAAATGTGGGGTCCATAATTTTGGGTTTAAGAAAAGGAAAACTGTGCTTACTATATTTTGAAATGAAAAGTATTGTTAGTTATGATAAATATGGATTTATCTTAGTATATCTGCGTAAAAGTCCCAATTTTCAGCCACCATTTGAAAGCAAAATACTAAATCGATCCCGCAAATAGTAGGGCACTGCATACCCAAACACAACGAGTTTTCCTCGCCTCATTCGAATCTTTAAACTGGAAGCTTCTCCCAAATTCGGCACATCCCATGTATCATCATTTATAAAATTCCTCCACTAGAAAGGTACCGACTACTATGATTGAAAATCATTTAATACACAAGCGATAACCTCAAACCATCACTAAACTGGTCCATAATCTGAAGGTTGATCCTTAATTACCGAACATATAACCTTGCTAACATTCTCATATAGTTTCATTGAAGTACCCTTGCCATAAAATCCCTAACCGAAATAATCGTTCTTCTATATTTGTTCATAAGTTACTCACCCAATCATCAATACCAGAAGCTCTTCACAACTAGAATTAGTTCAAACCGTCATCAATATGTTACCGTAAATATCCCTATTGACCAACACCTTACTCGAGAGTCTTATATGATGCTTGCCTGCGAAGAATCAACTTTTATCTTATTTTGCCGAACCAACACACATATAGCTAATCGTGAAATTTTTACTGCCCTTCGGTCAACTCCAAAGTCATTATACCATGTATTAACCTTTTTATACCATGCCCACAAATTTTATCCAAGAACTTGATGCAATACCTAGTAATTCCTTAAATAGAATTCCACTCTTGTCCAGCGCTAGAGTCATTCCTATTAGTCGATCACTGGATCTCATTAGCCTACGACGTAGTCCAACATACCAGCTCATATACAACTCTTATACTTAGGTGGCTGAACTCGCCGCAGAGTTAAGGAGCTCTAAGCTACTTGACGGTAAGGAGAGGAGCGGAAATCCACTTGCTTGACTATAAGGTTGGAAAGGAGAGAGCAAGACTATCTTGGTGAATGCAATAAGAACCGGCTGCTCGCCGCAACAGAGTGTTTTGCCCATGCTGCTATCCGCCGCCGAAGCGCTCAAGAGATTCGTGCTTGAATGTCGAGATCTCTATTAAACAGCTGCAAAATAACTCGTGAATCCAATCTTTTGGTTTCAACAACCCCTTTTTATCACTAACTTCAAAACTCCAAGTGACCCTACGAACACATTTTTTATTTGAAGAAACGCGACTGTCTATTTTTATAAGCTTCACTCGTCATAAGTAACCTTGCCACCTGACCTATAACATATAGTCATTCCCTGAAGAAACCCACAATCACTAGTTCTTACTCCACTGCTGCATTTCTGTCATGTCGAAGCCCAACTTAACTTTCATAACCTTGTATGGCATCCAACCTTGTATGTCTTGCAAATTTATCCTAACGAGCACGTCAGATATCAATTCTTCCTTTCATATAGTGGAGATTGATCCATTCAATTTGTTTCTCTTGCACCTATGTATTATCATTACCACCTCCCAAGGATATCACCGAACTGAAGAGTCCCAATCATAACCCTACTAAACTGAACCTTCAAATCATAGTTGAAGACTGAACTTGGTAATGTATTCGTATCAAGGTATCACATCTTATACCCTACCGTGCAACGCCATAACAAACCATTAACATATGAAATTAAGAGCATGCTCCCACCATCGGTGATAGAATAGGATGAAGAAGTTTCAGATACCAATTAGCATCGATCAGATACCAATTTGAATGAAGTAGCATGAAAGAATGAAAGAAGAGAAGATTTTCTAAATGTCTTAGAGCATCTCGAGAATAGGTACGGACGTCTACGTACCTATCTGCGAGACTCTACTAAACACTGCCCTTATACTCGTAAGATCGGTGAACCTAGAGCTCTAATACCAACTTTGTCACGACCTAAATCACGAGCGTCGTGGTGGCACCTACACTATCCCCCGATAGGTGAACCATTCCCAAATTCCTTTTAACACGTGATAAAACATTGCGGAATAATTAAATGAACTATCACGTTATAACAATTCTTCATTCAACTTATAATTATGAAAATCCATTAAAACACAATCTTTTCCAAAACCTGGTCTGACTTATATAAGGACTACTAAGAATACAACACATAGAGAAATAAAATAAGCCATTGTCTTGAATAAATGAGACAATCTAACTAACACGAAGACCAAGGTCGTCGATAAGATGAGTGACATGCCTTAACCTCCACGTGCTCCATATGCAACCCGAACCAACTGTATATCTGCATATATACCCGCATCCATGTAAATGATGCAGCAAGCGTAGCATGAGTACACAACATACCCCCGTAGGCATCATAGGCCGACATCGACGAAAGTTACTTACCAAAAATAAACATTAAATTGACTCTCAATTAGGCCCCATTCTAGGCAGTTCACATAGTCACATAAATCACCTTGTTCACATAAGAGTTCAATCACAGTCAAGTACAATTCAAATCTTATTGCATACACAGATCTCACCCTTATTCCCCACCGATCAGTAAACTCTGTCTAAGTCATATTCATGTTGTCACCACTTACCCAACTAGCCCTGTATGATATAATCAATCCAATCATCCAGATTCATTTAGTTAGGAAATCACCAAGTTTTAATAACCAATTCATATCACATTACCAATCTACAAATAATTAATACATAATGAATATATGATGTGAATGTAAAGCACATGCCAAATGTCTTTCATTTCCAGTATACATGCGTTCAAATTCTATGAACTGCACATTCATGGGTAACCCGCAAAGTACATATACTCATCTAGAATTTCTCAACGGATCTCAAATCTTGGCTGTAATAACATATGTTGCAGACGTGTAACCCTGCCCTCCGCGTATCATCATTATCATCAAACCGAGACCCCTTTAGAGCCATATCAATTATCTCAATATTTCCAAACATCTCATAATATATTCTTACCTTTTCCGGTATCATTGGACTCACATCATTCTCATACCACTCTCTGCAATATCATATGAACCATGAGTGTATGAATGCAAATGACAATCCAAGGCAAGTAATTAGAATGTATGAGATGTAATCGAGTATAAGAGATGAATATCACAATCTTTCAGAAGGTCATTCACACATAATCCACGTAAATCAAAATATCATATTGAAAGCAATGTGATGAATAAACACAACAATATCAACAATGGAGAAAAGCCCACATGATGGCGATAAGCCCAAATAACAGCAGTCAAAATCAGCTTAAGGTTGATTCCCCAAATCACTCATCATCACAATTCAACACTAATATCCAGTTAAGCGTTTATCACAACCGCTAAGGTGTGACCCCCAAAATGCTCAATACCCCTCAACATTTATAACTAATACGTACTTCTATCGAAGTCTACAAAAGAGAAATCGCATCCTCTACACGAGTCTTGCCCTTTCGGAGTGTCTCGTAGTAATCGTAGTCTAACATATATAGACTCTACGTTAATAATTATAATAATACACATACAAGGACTTAGTCCTTAAACAAGCCAAAAGGCACCCAAAATTGACCCCGAGCCCATGATATCAAAATCTGAACTTTATTACATAAATAGCATAATCACATACTAGATAGTCATATCCTTAAGTTAATTGGAAAACTAACCCCCAATTGGACCCTTAATTGCAAGATTTAACAAAATCTCCAATTCTCAAACCCTAGATTTCTCCCCAATTTAGAAAGGGTTTTCAACAAATAAATCATCACAACATGACCCTCTATCATTAATCAACACTAATTGACAATATCATGATCATATAATTCACAATCCACCCACAAATCAAGAATTTTAACTCTCTTATTCTACCATAAAAAATTTAAGAACTTATCTTACCCAATTAGAATCTATACTAAGATTAGGAAGCTTAAAATATAAATCATAATCAATAAGGATGGAGAATATACCTCCAATGAAGAACTCAAGAACAAACATCAAGAAACCCCTCATTAATCAACTCTAAACCCGAGATATGGTTTTTGGGAAAGTTGGATAATTTTTAGGGGGTTTTAAAAAACTGACTGAACAACGATTCTGCTCCTGCGGAATCGACTCTGCAGGTGTGGTCTCGCTTTGGCGAAAAAATGGTCCGCTGAGGCGTAATTGCTTAACACATCACTTCAGTGCTTGGGCGGAAGAAACTCCTCAGAGACGTCATTCCATAACCTCTACGAGAAAGCTACCGCAGGGACGAAAAACTTATACATAAACAGTGCCCGCATCTGTGAGCCAATCTTTGTAGAGGCGAACACGTAGAGGCGGCCAACCACTCGATGGTGCGGACACCAACAATAATAAAATTACTCAAATTTTCTACCAAACACCCAAAACACTTTTGAGACCCCCCCCCCCCAGATACCAACCAAATATGCTATCCCAAGGTAAACAATGCTATAAACTCCTCACGCCCTCGAATTTCTCATACGATCGAGCTAAGACATACTTTCCTAAAGAATCGCCAAAACATCCAAATATCACAATTTCACAAATAAGGCCACAAAGTACATCCGCTTTCCTCGAAAAGTGAACCAATGACTCGACTAAGTCATAAATGACCCTCAGGAACTACCGAAAGTGACGGAACCTAAAACCAAATCCATATACGAAAAAGTCAACTTTGGGTCAAACTTATCAATTTTAAGATTCCTATTTTGGGTTTTCCCTTCGAAAATCACATAAATGAACTTTGGAATCCGTGTCAGCCATCTGCACACATCAAACCCCACATAAAGTCTACAGAAAGGGTAATTTAGTTAAATACGAATCTTTAGCTAAAAACGACCATACATCATTTCAGATCCAGGATTTGGGTGTTAGTGATTGAGCGGATGAGTTCCACGAGTTTGGTTTCAACGGTTGTAGTTCCGCCTTATATGAGTTTGAGTTAATGAGTCTTGTGTGATCCATGATTTAGGTGTCAACGATTATGGCATGTGGATAAGAATTCGCCCCTCTGAATCATTGTATAACCCTAGCATTGTACGCGAGGTAATGCGGGGAACACTGGATATTAGTAAAGGATGAATAAAGGTGGAGTCTTTATCATGCATATTTAATTTGACTGATGTTGCTTGCATATTATGTTATTTTATATGTTGTATATTTGCATAAGTTTTTTTAAAATATATCTGCATAAGTAATTATGTTGTTCATGTTGATTTATCTTATGTTGTTTACTCATGTTATTTGCCAAGATTATATATTATTTGCATATGTTGATTAAGTAGGTATTTTGAACCCAAATCTCACAGCTATCTTGTTGGAGGCGACCGATGATACTTGTTAGGTATATACTGATTTTGTTCTCATGTTACACTTGTTGCACATTTTGTACCGATACTGACCCTTGCATCAATAGAGTTTGAGAGAGGGGGTAGGAGCTGACTTTAGAGATTCAAGATGAGTTGCTTAGCTAGTTCATAGAACCATGAACTATTTCCTTACCTTTGATATTTATGTTCTATCTTTCAAATAGATTGATTTTCACTGTAGTAGCTTGTGACTTGTAACACTAGATCTTGGTGGTATTTTGGGCATTTTTACACTTTGATTTCAAATTTATGTTTTTATATTATCTCTCATTATTTTCAACTCAGTTATGTCCTTTAAATTATGAATTTAGGCTTTCCGGTTCGTCTAACAAGTTGGGGTTAGGTGCTATCTGTTGGAAATTAGCCTTTGGCGAGAGTTGCGACCGACCAACTTTAACGGCTTAAACACTAGTGTTACATATGTTGGAGAATCCGATTCTTCACACATGCAGGATCTACTAAGTACGTAGATAACCGTAGGGCCAAGAATCGTCAAATTTCATTGAGAAATGAAAGAGATATTGGTTCACGAAGTGAGGTGTTTGAAGCATGGAAATGTGTGAAATTGTGTTCAATTCTCCCTCATCGGTAGAGGAAGAAAGAATTGTTGTGTATATAAGACTCGAAAATGGTTTGGGGTTTGGGACCCCAAGGGGTATCTCGGGTTCTCGGGTCACGGGTCGTGGGCTGTGGGTCTTCTGATATTATCTTTTTGGGCCAGAAAACTTTACCAGAAGTACAGTTTGATCCCAGAAGTTTTAGAAGTACAGTTTGGACTAAAATTCTTTCAGATGTACAGTTTGATCCCTGAAGTTTCAAGATGTACAGTTTGGTCCCTGAAGTTTTCAGAAAGTCAGAATTTGGACAGTCAAAGCAGAAACGCCAAGCACTCAATTCAGCCATTTATTTTGGCTGAATTACTCCTCCTATAAATGGTCAATCCGTTGGTCTTTCACCATTTATGTTGGTGACTTTACTACCTCCATAATGGCCATTATTTGGTCATATGGAGGCGATTCGATCCCTCCCTCACCTATATAAACACCCCCTTACACCATTGTTGAGAACTAAAACTAAGACTCACATATACACGAATACAGAAGCTTACACAAGCAGAAAACTCTTCTTCCTACAACTTCCAAGAATCATTTCGTTACTCAATATTCTTCACGGTAGCACTTGAGTTTCCTTTGCTCAAGTGTTCCATTGTTGTTTTATCTTGGGAGACAAATTGTCCAGGACGTATAAAGGATACATACGGGGAAATATTGTCTTAAGGACAGAGTGCCACACTCGACTCAGCAAAAACAGTTTCCAGTTTTTCTTGTGCAACAATTGTAATTTCAGATTTCTAGTTGAATTATTGAATCTTTGTTTATCCTTTCGAATACTTGTAATAGTTATATACTTCTCGTACTGCTTTATAAAGTACAAGAGTAAAATCTCCCAACACTATCATGACTTAGATAATTAAATTGCGGCATAAAGAAATATTTATAAAAACTAAAAAGTATTAGTGGGAAAGAGAAAGTGCAACAAATTTGTATAAATTGAATTTCCTGAGAACATACTTATATATAGCTATAACTACCATAGAACTTTACGTGTAGACTTTGTTGTTTGCAGTGAGTGTGCCTCAGAATTCAACTGCTATTACCTCTCTACGTGTGTATTTTCGCCATTACAGAATCACAGATATGAGAAATTCTTCTGAAGAAGTATCTATAAATGAATTCTTTCTAAAAAAGTATTGATCTCACCAATCTTCTGTACGAGTGCGATTTGCCGTCAACACTAGATCTGCATTGTCAATGCCACGTTGACTTTCAAGGTCTCAATTCTACAAGTTTCTCATATTGATTATGGAATCTCATAAATGCATTCAATTTTGATTGTCATGCTCTACGATTGTGACTTGACAGAATATATATATATATATATATATATATTTCGACTTTATGGATTGCGTATTACAATTAGAGTGTGTTCTTTGTTTATTATTGGGTGGAAGAGTTTTTTAGCAATTGCATATTTTAGAAAATTAATTGTTCCCAATAAAAAAATACAATTCAAAAGTGGCGATTGGTACTATTATAGAATGTTGATGGTTGTTGATGGATTAGCTTGTGTTACGAAGTTGTTTTTTATAGCGCGGAGAATCAGTTTGTTGAAATTAGCTTTGCTCGTATAGCATAATATTTGTTGATATCTTATGAAAATTGGAGTTTGGTGGAGCAGTATAGAGAGGAAGAAAGACTTACATATGATTTTCATCGACCTCGAGAAGGCATACGACAAAGTACCAAGGGAGGTTCTATGGAGATGTTTGGAGGCTAGAGGTGTACCTGTGACGTACACTAGGGCGATCAAGGATATGTATGATGGAGCCAAGACCAGGGTACGTACAGTATGAGGAGACTCGGAGCACTTTCCAGTAATGATGGGGCTGCACCAGGGATCAGCTCTTAGTCCATTCTTATTTGCCTTGGTGATAGATGGGCTTACGCGACAAATCTAAGGGGAGGTGTCATGGTGTATGCTATTCGCAGACGACATAGTCTTGATTGATGAGACTCGCAACGGAGTGAACGCTAAGCAGGAGGTTTGGAGACAGACTCTGGAGTCTAAAGGGTTTAGGCTGAGTAGGACCAAGACAGAATACTTGGAGTGCAAGTTCAGCAACGGGAGCGAGCTTGAGACGGGCGAGGAGGTGAGGCTTGGTACTCAGATCATTCCGAAGAAAGAAAGCTTCAAGTACCTCGGGTCTATTATCCAAGGGAATGGAGAAATTGATGACGATGTCACACATCGTATTGGGGCAGGGTGGATGAAATGGAGGCTCGCATCTGGAGTCTTGTGCGACAAAAAAGTGCCACCAAAACTTAAAGGCAAGTTTTATAGAGTAGTGGTTAGACCGACTATGTTGTATGGGGCGGAGTGCTGGCCAGTCAAGACGTCGCACATCCAAAAGATGAGAGTAGCGGAGATGAGGATGCTGAGATGGATGCGTGGGCATACAAGGAGGGATATGATTAGAAATGAGGATAGTCGGGACAGAGTGGGAGTGGCCTCGGTTGAGAATAAAATGCGAAAAGCGAGATTGAGATGGTTTGTGCATGTGCAGAGGAGAGACACAAATGCCCCAGTACGGAGGTGTGAGAGATTGGCTATGGACGGGTTCAAGAGGGGTAGAGGTAGGCCGAAGAAATATTGGGGAGAGGTGATTAGTCGGGATATGGCACAAGTGCAACTTACTGAGGATATGACCTTAGATGGGGGGCTGTGGAGGACACGAATTAGGGTAGAAGGGTAGTAGGTAGTCGAGCGTAGTCCTACTTATGCTTACAAACATGTAGCTGTAGTGTTATTACTGTAGGTCTGCTTAGCATATCGTACGAATAGGCGTAGTACTGCTTTCTAGGCCCATGTAGTTTGATTTATGTTGCTATGTGTTAATTACTGTTTTTTAGAATGCGCTATCAGTGCGTATTCGCATTTGATACCAACATTTTCATATTGCTGTAAATTGCTTTAAATTTCTTGACCGGATCTGACTGTTTTCTCTTGTTTTTGCTTGTGCATATGACTGTCTTGAGCCGAGGGTCTCTCGAAAATAACCGCAGGTCTGTGTACAATCTACCCTCCCCAGACCCCACGATGTGGGATTTCACTGGGCATGTTGTTGTATCTTAATAAAAATTGGATTGAACTATGTCTCGTCTAATGTATTTAATCTAGTCATTAGGCGATTTAAAGTTCGTATATGTTTAATATTCCCAATGAAAAATAATCAAATGAGATTTAGTGAAATGTTACAAAGGGGACAACTATGCCAACTTTAGCCCAGTAAAAGTGTACCCACCCTAACTTTCTTTATTTATCCTAGACTCCATTCTTCAAGTAAATTCGTGTGCATTTTCTCAATTTTGTGCTCGCTAAGTACTATTGCTTCATTACAGAATACTGATTGTTATTGGTGCATTATCCTTGTGGTGTAAAGTTAATTTTTATGATGTGAAAAATCTATTTGGCGAATTCAGATTTGCAAGCAAAGCATGACAGTCAACTGATATCTTAAGAAAAATGAATTGGACTATTTTTGGTCTGATGTAACTAATTTAGCTATAGACGATTTAGTTTTCTTTTGTTGTCTAAAAAACTTTTCAATTCTTTCTCAGGCATACTGGCCATAGCACTAAAAGGGGAGGAAACAGAGAAACTCAACGGTATTTTCGATAATGAAGCACATATCTCCTGCTAAGCATGTCAGTAGAAATTCAATGGAAGGAATATATGAAGATAACAGAGATGAGGGATTGCGGAATGGGTTAGGTGAGGGGGGTATTGGGCTTCCACAAGTACCTGTGCATCAATTGATTGAAAATCATGATGTAATTATCGCGACAATAAATCTTGTTAGTTGTGTGGGATTCACCTCATTCACTACACAAGTTAAGAAGAGTTATCCTTTAGTAGAACATGTATTTTATAGTTTGGTCAGATAAAAATTATGATCCTGAAGGGATATATGATGTGATATCTGGCCGTGAACAGTCAAGTCTTGAATACACCAGAAATCACATGAATTTGATTCTTGCACAGACTCAATAGGATAATAGCATCGGACAACTACTGAACTGACATTCGTGCATATGGGATGACGAGATAGAATTTTGTGCATGTTGTTTAGGAGATTCATAATCGATTCTTGGTCATTTTCCATATCCCTTCATCACGCATGGATGTCGTGGAGAGGAGAAGAACCCTCTGCTTTCAATCAGCTTGAGGGGACCAGTATTGCTCTTGGCTACCACCGTGGCCAGCTTAAGGGTAATTGACCACTAAAGCTTTTTCTTTATCGTTCCGGTCAATTTCTTTCCTGAACCATATGTAAGGGATGACAGGAGATGGCCCCTATAGCAAAATAAATCAGCCTCTTATTTGAGAGAGTGAATAGAATAGTGTCGGGCTTACGACAGACGTCGAAAATTTAAAAGTATCAAAATATTATTATTATTATTATATATAGCTAGTAAATAAATGTATTATAGACAAATTAGTATTGTCACATATCAAATTTATAGAGTAGTATTCTTATAGGAGATAAAACTTTTAAGTTCACACGAAATATTTGTTAGTAATGTTTATTTATATTGGTAAGTATTGTTTCAAGTTAATAAAATGGTGGCCATTTATTTCAACAAATTATCTTGGTTCTTGTTGTCCAAAACGGTATTGACAAATATGTAAATTTGAATAGTTTAAATCAAAGTTCTAAAATATTAGACAGAGTTCTATTATATAATAACATGAAAACTTGTACATGAGATCTATTGCATTTCTAATGTCATGACCATACAAGAAAAATAGTATTTTTTGTTCTTTAAATGAAAAGGTTAAATAATCAACATAAGGGAAAAAATCAGAGTTTTTAAAAATTAAACATCCCAGACGAACCTAGTCATCACAAATTAGATATTCAAATTACTCAAGACATACATGATCTATTGAAACAACTAATGCAGATGCAACGTTCAAACATTGGGTGCCTTTTAATCCAACGCTTTCGACGCGAAATATAATTTTATGTATAAAATCTACAAAAAATACAATAAATAATAGGTCTAAACTCATAGTTTTGAAAATACAATGGGTTGAATACTAAGAATCTTAAAAATTAAAATCAGAGAATTTAAATTTAGATCCATCTATCCAAACAACACAAACTCAAAACAAAACTGAATTTCAAAAACTCATTTTTTAACTCAAGCTTTGAAGCTTCTTTAATGCCTTCCAATGAAATTTTCAATATATCAGTCACCACTAAATATTTTCGATCTCAGGTCTCCACTCCAAACAACTTCTGCAGCAATATTCAATTGGATCACTTCTTTTCTTCTTCTCTCTTTTTTTATTTATTTATTTGGCAGATTCCAGCTTCAAAAAGAAACCGCCATTTTTTCTCAAATTAGCAATCCAACAACAAAATTGTGGGGAAGATTAATTCTGTGATAGATTCACCTTAAATTAGATGATTTCATTGTGACAAAAAAGTAACTTTTAGTGTATAATTAAAGTAAGAAAATTAATAAGGTAACTGTTCACTTTAAAATTGAAAATAGATTCAGTATAATATAACAGAATCTAATAAAAGATCAAATTCGAAAATCATTTCTAATTTAATTCAAGTTTCATCAATTCTAGCTACCGTTTAAGAAATCAACTTCAAATTTTCTTAATAGAAAGTGTCCACACCTTTAACAGACGATTTTATTATTTGTCACGAAACATAGAGTTATTAAAGGGGCCAAAAAATTACAATAGAATTATTAGTGAATACTAGTAGAATATTCACCATATATTTTGTAATAAATAGTGTTGTATAACTATGGTAATTATAGGATCCATTTTGTATTAGGATTCCACATTGTACACACTAATATATTGTATTAATGAGAAAGGCTCCCCAAGGGAGATTAATACAATTCTACATGGAACCTAAAATTTGGCCGCCATTCCCTTGCTTTTTCCGGCACCAAACCGCCTGTATACCGCCGGTATACATATGATATACCCTGATATACAGTTGTCCGACCCTTATACTCTACAAACAACCATGTATACACCCGGTAAATCACTGATATACCGCCCTATTTTCCTTTCTATCTCTTCAACAGGTCGTATACCCCTCGTATAGAGCCCATATACGCTGATATACACCTGTATACGACTGATATACCTCTCCAACCACTATATACTACCCGTTTACGACCTCCCTAAGCCGATATACACCTAGTTTACGGCAGGACCTGCACGTATATAACCTATCTACGCTGTTATACACCTCATATACGGCCTCACATACACCTCGTATACGTCCCGAACCCCCATAATTTTTTTCTCTCATTGAACCTCCGGCAGTCCATATGGCAGCACCAAACAACCATTGCCCTGGCTGGTTGGACACGACCTGGGCCCTCAGCAGGAGCCCAACAGCCAGAGACAACTCTCCAGCAGTTGCATCCCATCTCCTCCCGCGGCCCAGTCGCTGGAAACTAACCAGCCCAATTTCAGGCACTCCATCAGCGGCCCAATTGCTAGTCCCCAACCAGGCCGCTCCAGCACAGCCGACGGGCTACCTAAATCAGGCCCAAATACCTGAAGTCCATCAGTCCGGTATTGGCCATCCCCACTCTATTTTCGGTTAGGATTTCGGCACTTTGACTTCTCGACAGCTCGATAATGTGTGGTATATAGATACGGCGTCACATCTCACCTCACCAATAATTCTGGTAATCTTCCTCAATTGCGGAATTTAAATACTCCACAATCTATTATGGTCGGAAATGGTCATCACATTCTAATTCAAGGGTTTGGCCACACATTAACCCCACCACTGCATCCCTATTTTCCCCTGAATAACGTCTTATATGCTCCTAACATCATCAAAAACTTAATCTATATTAGAAAATTTACCACCGATAATTCCGTCTTAATTAATTTTGACCCGTTTGGATTTTCTGTAACGGACCTCCGTACCGAAAACTCCTTACGAGATGCAATAGTGAGGGGGACCTATATCCTTTCATATCCAAGTCCGCTGCTAGTGTCACTCCTCCCATTGTTTTAACAACCATATCTCCCTCAACGTGACATAGTAGACTTGGTCATCCAGGTTCTCACTTTT
This sequence comes from Anisodus acutangulus, assembly GCA_029783415.1. NCBI lineage: Eukaryota > Viridiplantae > Streptophyta > Magnoliopsida > Solanales > Solanaceae > Anisodus > Anisodus acutangulus. The sequence goes on from CM056492.1 coordinate 17,060,437, forward strand.
TTTTATTCTCTTAGAAACCAAAAATTAATCCAATGTAACAAAGGGAATCTCTCTCATAGTTGCTCCTCTTGTCAGTTAGGGAAACACGTTAGACTATCATTTACGACCTCTATGAGTACTACTTTATCTCCCTTTGATAATATTCACGCTGATTTATGGACTTCTCCCATAACTAGCAATTTAGGCCATAAATATTATTTGATATTTTTGGATGATTTCTCTCACTTTCTTTGGGTCTATCCACTCAAACTAAAATCTCATGTGTTCTCCAAATTTGTTGAGTTTCGTACACTGGTTAAAACACAATTTGAAAAAGACATAAAATTGTTTCAATGTGATAATGGTCGTGAGTTCAATAATTTCTTATTTCATAAATTTTGTGCGGGTAATGGCATGATACTTCGTTCCTCGTGCCCCTATACCTCCTCTCAAAATGGAAAAATCGAAAGAATTATCCGAACCATTAATAATATGATCCGTACCCTCTTTTTTCATGCGTCTCTCCCCCCTACTTTTTGGGTATATGCACTAAAAACAATAGAACACATTCTCAACATTTTACCTACCCGTGCGATTCAAAATAGGACACCCACCGAAATTCTCTACCGTCGGACCCCTACCTATGACCATCTTAGAATTTTTGGTTGTATGTGATACCCTAATCTGACATCCACGACCTCCCACAAATTGACACCTAGATCTACTCTGTGCGCTTTCCTAGGCTTCCCATCTAACAATAGGGGTACTTGTGCTATGAAGTATCCACCGACAAAATCATAATCTCACGCCACGTCACTTTTGTTTAGTATGTTTTCCCATTTGGACAACATTCAAAAATGTCAAGTCACTAATTACAAATTTCTTGATGATTCTGACACATAACCGCTTGTCTACCAAGCTCTCCGACATGCTACCATTGTTCCGGCAGCAGTCATCACTCTGTCCCCACCACCTTACGTCACTGCCACTACCGGCGGCCAGTACTCTGCCACCACCACCACTACCCAGTCACTGTCATTGCCTCTCGCCGCTGCCACCACCGGCAGCCCACCTAAACCATCACTGTTACTACAAGGTTCCCCCCACCATCGGCAACCGGCTAGATGTCTCTCCGTCAAACATCGGTATCTCTCTTCCACCCACCGATGTCTTCCACCATTTCACCAGTGTTGTCACCAACTACCGCTGACATTCCTCTCAGCCAACCTGACCCCGACACTATACCGGCCTACCCCATCCACCATCGTACCTACACCCCGATCCACATAAAAAATCACAAACCCCACACCCACCACTGATAACCGTCTCATCACCAGTCCTGTCACCAGAACCATCGATCGACGTCGGTCCACTCAGATCGACGACCCCACCATGCCCGCTGACACACCCAGTAATCAGTACCCAAACACCGTTACCCGACACCCCACCTAGATAGAAACCTAACACCGCCACCACATGTAACCAGAACCCAACACCACAATATCACATACACCCTACCCCCGCCCCCACACACCACATAGAAACCTTTGCCTAATACGAGATTTTCAAACCCAAAGTCCATTTTAACTTGTCTACACCAACAATTTCCCTAATTCCCAAAAACCCAAAATTAGCCAAAGAAGACCCCAATTGGAATGCGACCATGTGTGAGGAATTTAATGCTTTAACTAAACAACACACTTGAGATTTAGTTTCTAGACCGGAGGGGGTGAATGTGATCCGATACATGTGGCTTTTTCATCACAAATACAGAGACAATGGTGAGCTAGAGAGGTATAAGGCGAGACTTGTGGCTAATGGCACAAATCAGTAGGACGACATTGATTGTGGTGAGACATTTAGTCTGGTTGTTACACCGGCCACTATTCGCACAGTTCTGAGTATTGCTATGGGTAAGCAATGACTGATTCATCATCTTGATGTAAAGAATGCATTTCTACATGGGGATTTGAAAGAAACTGTTTACATGCACTAGCCGCCTGGTTTTGTTCATCCGGAAGCCCCTCAATATGTCTGCCACCTCCGTAAGTCACTCTATGGTTTGAAATAGGCCCTAGAGCGTGGTATGATCGTTTTGCACAGTACATTTTGCGGATTAGATTCTCATGCATCAAGTGTGATAATTCTTTATTTATTTTTCATAGAGGTAGTAACATTTCTTATTTATTGTTATATATGGATGACATTGTCCTTACTGCCTCTTCTGATGTGTTGAAAAATGAGATCATTGCACTGCTCAAAACTGAATTTGCTATGACTGACTTGGGGAAGTTGAGTTATTTTTTGGGGATTTCTGTGACTAGGTCCGCAGACACTATGTTTCACTGCCAGCGTAAGTATGCAGAAGAGATTGTGTATAGGGATAAGATGGCTAATTGCAAAGTCATGTCCACTCCGATTGACTCTAAATTGAAACTTAGTGCAGTTGAGGGTGATCCAATGGCAGATCCCACTCTTTATAGGAGTCTAGCAGGTGCACTTCAGTATCTTACTTTCACCAGACCTGATATTGCTTATGTTATTCAGCATGTATGCTTATTTATGCATGGACCTAGGGAAACTTATTTTACTACTCTTAAATATATCATTCGGTATGTTAAGGACACGCTTGATTATGGATTACACATATACCCCTCAGCACCGACCAAATTGTTATCATATACGGATGTTGATTGGGCAGGTTGTCCGAACACGCGACGCTCCACCTCTGGCTACTGTGTGTTCTCAGGGGATAATCTTATTTCTTGGTCTGCCAAGAGACAAGCCACATTATTCCGTTCGAGTGCAGAAGCAGAGTACAGAGGCGTTGCTAATGTTGTTGCTGAGATTTGTTGGCTCTGAAATCTTCTTTTAGAGCTTTAGTGTCCCTTGCGTAAGGTGTCTTTGGTCTATTGTGATAATATATCCGCCATATATTTATCTCATAATCCGGTTCAGCATCAGCGAACCAAACATATTGAGATGGATATACACTTTGTTCGTGAAAAGGTTGTTATCGGACATGTCAAGGTATTGTATGTGCCCTCTTCATATCAATATGCAGATATATTCACTAAAGGACTACCTAGACATCTATTCCTCGACTTCAGATCCAGTCTAAGCGTCCGGCCTCCTCCCGCTCCGACTGAGGGGGTGTATTAGTGAATACTAGTAGAATATTCACCATATATTTTATAATTAATAGTGTTGTATAATTATGGTAATTATAGTATTCCTTTGTATTATGATTCCACATTGTACACACTATATATATTGTATTAATAAGAAAATCTCATCAAGGAATCACATGTAATTAAACATGAGCGGGTTACACAATATCAAAGCCTAAAAATTGATGGGTACTATTGTTAAGCAATACGGGAAGTAAATAATTATTACAAGTGTTCGAAAGGATAAACAAATAGGCCAATATTTAGAACTGCCGCAAGCTTGTTGTGCCTTGAATCTTGATAACCTAAAATCAAGAAACACTAAATCTGGATTGTTATAACTGTGTGTTGAGTCGAGTGATTGCACTCTGTCCTTAAGACAAGATTGCCCCGTATATATGCTTTTACGTTAGCGGGCAATAGTCTCCCAAGATAAAACAACACTTTAGTCTCAACGCTACAAAGCAAATAGGTTGAGTCTGACAAAGAAAACAAATACGAATCGACTTGCTGAAGAAATGGAAAAGGAAGGAAGAGTTTCTGTTTTCGTCCAAAGTTTTTGGACTGACTTTCTCTTATGTTTTGTCTCTGTGTATATAGTGTGTCTCTGTTGTGTATATCTTGTGTATATGTGTGCCACAAACAAGGTTGTTAATAGCCATTAGTGAGGGCTGTTAATGGCCATTAGAGAGGGTTGTTAATGGCCATTAGAAAGGCTGATTATGGTCATTGAAGGACGGTTTCTGCCTTCCGTCATTTTCAAAATCAACTTTTCAGAAACTCTAGGGACCATTTGGGGTCCAAAAAGATAATATCAAGAAGTCCCCACAGCCCACAGACCCACAGACCCACAGACCCATGACCCACGACCTACGACCCATGACCCGAGCCCGAGACCGGACCGGACGGGCGGGCGGCGGCGGCGCACGTGTGGGCTTAGCCTTGAATCCAAGCACATCTAGGTCCTCCCTCCTTTAAACACATGGGATACCCCTTGGGGTCCCAAACCCTTAACCACATTAGAGACTTATAAAGAGAGCAATTCTTCCTTTTCCTACCGATGTGGTGGATTTGTCCCACACCATATTTCCATGCCTCAAACACCTTACTTCGTGGACCAATATCTCTTTCATTTCTCAACGAAATTTGACGATTCTTGGCCCTACGATCATCTACTCACTTAGTAGATTATGCATGTGAGAAGAGACAAAGCCTCCAACATGCGGAACACTAGTGTTTAATTCATTAAATATGGGTGGACGCACCTCCCCGCCAAAGGCAAATTTCCAACAATCCCCTCTATGAAAGAGAGATTTTGGCGCACACACAAGGTGTCTACTTTCAGCAATCTTTCATCAAAAAGATATTACATTAGGAGAGGTAGCTTCCGCTTTGAACCTTCCCTAGTTGAATACCACCGAACTTACTTACTGCGAGGTGAACGTGATGTCTTGAACCGTCAGTGTTTAGTGTAAGCCAAGACAGTGATACCAACACAATAACTCTCCTTATTCGTTTTCATTCTTATGGTTTTATCCGTTGTGGCCGTGGACACACTTGGATTCTTAAGTGCGTTCATTTGAGGCAGCCTGGCCTCGCACTTAAATAGGTGATCTCCTACAAGGTATCCTGTTATACCCCACTTCACGAGTGTTAGGAATCATTAAAAGTTTCTCCAACCTTAACCTCAACCGTTTGAGGATCGTTTAAAAGTTTGGAAGCTTAACCTTTACCCACCATGCAGGTAGCACTTTAATGTCTATCACGGGATTAACTTTGGATTCATATTTCCGTATAGAAATCATCATCTGAATTGCTTCTTGCTTCCACCGAAGCGCTTAACTGAACCTTTTGCAGCTTAGTTTTCCCATTGAACCAAATTTTTGGGATCTCCAATCAGTATGGTTGGGTTACCACCGTAATGGTTCGGATTGTTTGGGTTTTAAGCTCATTCCCCTAGACAGGCAGAACATTTGATCTCTGGGTAGTCCCTTAGTTAGTAAATAAGGAAGTGACACCCGTGATGATCAACTGCCATACGGTATTATGTCTCCGACAGATCCTGACAGATATGTCTAGACACCGTCATCCGTGTCCTTCCTGAAGCCGATCGGCTAGCCACGGTGTAAACTACTGAAGGCACAGGTTTCTCCCAATAAGGGACGTCCTCTAATGAGTAATGAAGTTACTCAACTTCTTTCATGATTTGTATAAAGCGATAAACTCCGATTCCATCATGAATCGGCTGATGCAAGTTTGCTTAGAGGATTTTCCAAGACCCACCATACACATTTACTTATGGCATTGGTGTTCTTCATATCTGATGTCTAGTTTGCATCATTGTGTTCTCTCAGACCCGCTGGACATCCAGAATACTATAATCCGTAGATAAACGAATAATTCAGATATTCTCATCTCCGACTTAATACCTTCTATTGATCATTTATTAAGATCATCGGTGAACCTTAGTGTAACTGATCTGTTTGTAGGCCGATACCAAGTCGGTTGTAGTGTGTACAATACATTAAACTACACGTGACCTGTACATATCACTCCTTGTCTATGGGTGCACCATGATTCCAATCAGTTCTATTATTCATATCCATTGGTGGCTTCAATGAGACTGTCAATTATCTCACAACTGAGTTTGGAGTTAGACCAGTCCGTTAGATGTCTTAGAAATCCAATTCCTAAGATGTCATCTGAGATACCCATATCTTTTGTTTCAATATAATTTCCACTCTCAGACTGCTGATTTTCCAACTGTTGGCTTTCTAACTTCAGAGTCAATGTTTCTGTGATCAGATTCATTATTTCTGTTTTATCTGAAACTTCCAGGACTAAAATGTAAACATTTCAGGGACCAAAATGAAAGTTCAGGAAGAAGCCCAACAGTCCAGCAAACCAACTCTGATCATTTTCTTCCAACTCTTCGGTTGGGAAGGTTGTTTCAACATCCATGTCACGCAAGACTGCAATGGCCCAGGATGTTAAGCTACTCACAGGGGAGCACATGTACAAGTAGCCGAGGCCTTATACTCGTCACTAGATCCATCTACTTTGTACTCACTTTTGAGTATCCTTTTTCACAACCCAAAAGTTCTTTTCCCTGAGGAAGATCAACCATTACACAAGTATGGTTATATATGATGGAATCTATTTCTCTCTTTCTAGCTTCTTTCCAAATCAGCGTTTTTGGAGATGACAATTATTTGTTAATTGTCCATGGTTCATTCTCAACCATACAAGCTAGAAGGACTGGAACAAGCCTTTGCCCCCTTCTTTGCTTCGTCTCGGTTCAACATCTAGAATGCCCGAGTTCTACAGATCTGGAATATTAAGTTCCAGATAGCCAGCAACTTTTGAGTCATGTAGATACGGAACGTCTAGTTCCGGACAGTCAGGCCCTCACGGGTTCTTGCTAACCTCGAGCAATTACTTCTTTTTCCTTATCAAGGAAAGTTATCTTCAAAGAATTCAGCATTCTTTGACACCAAGAGGCGATAAGCACTACTGTTATTTGTAGATCCAGTGGATATGCAATTTATAGTCTTAGATCCAGCTTGACCTATTTCGATATTCCAACTTTTACCAAACCACCCCACATCACAACATTTGTATGTGAGATCATTTCCATGTTTCACACGGAGAGTTATCCTTATGCGTATTTCTGTTGAGAATCGCATTAGCGGTAAGAATTCCCTTGCCCCACATATTTTAGGCGTACGACTTTGCGCTTGGCTAACACCGTTGGACTGAGGTGAGTTATGAGCAGTCGTTTAACGAATGATGCTTCACATTCTCTCCCTCTATCACTACGAATTCCTCAATCCGTAGGCTTAGTTGATTTTCAACTTCTGTTTTGTAGCGCTTATCCGCTTCAACAACTTCATCTTTGCTTTTCAACAAACAAAGGATTACATACGTTGTACCATCATCAATGAAGGTCACAAAGTACTTGTCTCCCCCCTCTATTTTTGTATAAACTTTAAATCACCCATAAAGGTGTGACTAAGTACTAGAGGAGCGGTGCTTCTTTCGCTATTCCTTTGACGGAATTTGGAAAGGTGATTTTGCATCTTCGCCCACCTCACATTCATTTTGAGGGTTTATGTCGAAAGAAGGCAACAATCTCAACTTCGCTAGCTTTTGAATGACTTTCTATTTAACGTGTCTTAATCTATGATGGCATAGATGCACGGATTACAAATATATCATTCATTTGGCTACAGACATACTATACCATTCTTAGTTATTACAGACCTGTTGGACTAGTCTCAAACCAGCTTGACCAACAGCGTCCCTTAAACTAAGTTTGAGATATGTATCACCTCATTTTAGAATGATCTCATTCCCTGAAGTCCTATTAAGGACAACCTCTCCAACCCCTTCTAATTTAGAGGTGGCGTTGCTTCACATGAACAACATTTTGCCCGTGGTTAGGGCGTAATCGGATCATATTTGATCTATATACTCTGGCCTTCTCCAGTTGCTTTGGCAGACTGAGTGTCCAAGTTCTTTTCTGCCTTTCTTTTGGCCTTCAGATCATTTAAGACCTGGAAACTTTGGCCCACCTTACTAGGTGTCCATTACTTTTTCTATGAAATGAATTCTGGCCCCACTCCAGTCGCCCGTAGGCTTTGTATGACTGAGTGTTCAATATCATCAGATCAAAGGAATTTTGGCCCACTCCAGTCGCCCGGAGGCTTTGTATGACTGAGTGTCCAATATCATCCTATGAAGGATCTTCTGTTAAATAGTGTGACAGGCTCAACGTCTTTAGCTTTTAGTCTTCTACCGTTATGATTGGTGCCCAGACAATTGTTGGCGCTTACTTAAGAGTGGTAACAGTTTTCTCACAGTCAGTGGATCTTTCTCCCTCATATGTGCGAACATACTTTACACACTTTTAATAATTACACTCAAAAGAACGGATCTTTTTAAGTCGTTTACACAATTCAATCTTTAAACGGGAATAAATATGAGATTAAACTTCTGATTTTAAAGCGTAAGGAATATAAATTATTTCGTAAAAATATTTTCATATTCCTCCTTACTTTAAGCCATTTTTAATCAGACATCATTTAATCTTTATTCTTGACAAGGAAGAAAATAACTTATCCCAATTTCGGATTCTGGCCCACTTCATCGGACTGACTGTCCATTTCCTCCTTACCATAATTCGGATCCTTTGTCTGGGACAGATATGGGCCTTCTGCTGCAAGATAGAACCACATCTTCAGCCTTCTCATCTTGTCCCAGTTGACATCCTCAGCCTCTCATGAGCGCTTGTTCCCACCACTCTCGGGAACGGTGACACCATGAACACGTTGACCTTCAACGACATAATCATCACTATCTTCTACCAGAAAACCATAGCCATATCCAGATTTTGTTACACAACTTTTGACCGACATCTTTCGAACACTAATACTAATACAATTTTGTCTTAAGTTGATGGGTACTATTGTTAAGCAGTACGAAAAGTAAATAAATATTACAAGTGTTCGAAAGGATAAACAAATAGGCCAATGTTTAGAACTGCTTCAACCTTGTTGTGTCTTGAATCTTGATAACCTGAAATCAAGAAACACTAAATCTGGATTGTTATAACTGTGTGTTGAGTAGAGTGATTGCACTCTCTCCTTAAGACAAGATTGCATCGTATATATGTTTTACGTTAGCAGGCAATAGTCTCCCAAGATAAAACAACACTTTAATCTCAACGCTACAAAGCAAATAGGTTGAGTCTGATGAAGAAAACAAATACGAATTGACTTGCTGAAGAAATGGAAAAGGAAGGAAGAGTTTATGTTTTCGTCCAAAGTTTTTGGACTGACTTTCTCTTCTGTTTTGTCTCTGTGTATATAGTGTGTCTCTGTTGTGTATATCTTGTGTATATGTGTGTCTTTCCTCACTATTTTTCATCACTGTATGTGCTATTTTTTCTGTCACATTATTGAGCCAAAAAGGCATCAATATATAGCATGGAGAAGGGACTCCTCAACTGCCACAAATAAGGTTGTTAATAGTCATTAGTGAGGGTTGTTAATGGCCATTAGAGAGGGTTGTTAATGTCCATTAGAGAGGCTGGTTATGGTCATTAAAGGAGGGCTGTTTATGGAGGAGTTAACATCCAAGTAATGGCTGGTTAATGCTCCAAAAAATAGCCCAAAAGGAGTTTCTGCCTTCCGTCATTCCCAAAATCAACTTTCCGGAAACTCTAGGGACCAAACTGTAAATATTAAGCAATTTAGGGTCCAAAAATATAATATCAGACAGTTCCCACAGCCCCGAGCCCGAGCTCGGGCGCGCGGCGGCGCGCGTGTGGGCTTATCCTTGAACCCAAGCACATCTAGGTCCTCCCTCCTTTAAACACATGGGATACCCCTTGGGGTCCCAAACCTTTAACCACATTAGAGACTTATAAAGAGAGCAATTCTTCCTTTTCCCACCGATGTGGTAGATTTGTCCCACACCATATTTCCATGTCTCAAACACCTTACTTCGTGGACCAATATCTCTTTCATTTCTCAACGAAATTTGACGATTCTTGGCCCTATGATCATCTACTCACTTAGTAGATTATGCATGTGAGAAGAGACAAAGCCTCCAACATACGGAACACTAGTGTTTAATTCATTAAATATGGATGGACACACCTCCCCGCCAAAGACAAATTTCCAACAAAACAATAGTAAAATCATGACAAGTAAACAAAATAAACTATAGATCAAATGGATTCATAATGGATTCATGTATACTAAATAAAGGGTCAGAGGCTTGATATCCTCAATATTCCACAACAAGCAAGCTGGATGGTGCGTAAGATTCTTGGGACTAAAAACTATCTGCCTAGTATTTCTACTATTAGTGAGAGGTGATCAAGCAGATATATTTTCAATTGATTGGAGTCTTTCCAAAGGTCTCTTGGAGTTGTCTATTGTTTCAACTCAGCCAGACTAAAAGCTCTATTCACCATGTGGCTGCAGATTTAGAATAGATTGCTTACTATGGATAGGCTACTGAAATGGAACACTCAAGTTGATCCTGACTGTCAAATATGTCACAATGGACTGGATACTAGAAATCATTCATTTGTCGGATGCTACTTTTCTCAAACTTTACGGGCAATATTGATGAATTAGTTGCAGATTCAATGGTCAGCACTGGGATTTGCATTATCAAACAGTCCTCAACTGCATTAGAGGCAAATCCAGACAAGCTCAATTGACTAAAATAGTCTATGTTGAGTGTATTAATGTTATTTGAAAATAGAGGAACAATAGGATATTTGAGAAAAGAGAGATACAAGCAGAACACATTGCTAGAAATATAGCATGCATTTGCACTATCGAACCCATCCAACAGTGAACGCTAAGTTAATACTCTACAAGTTCTGAACTTCGAGCCATTAGGAGTTGTAATGTGACTGTAGATTCTAGTTGTTGGTTTTGTTATGTTTATTAGGACAGTAACAAGTCTACTATTTTTTTTTCTTTCTAGGGAAAAGGGTTAGATTTGCCCTCCAACTATGTATTAAAGATCACATTTGCCCTCCGCTAAAGTTTGGGGTCAAAATACCCTCCACGTTAGCAAAGTTGTCAAATATACCCTCAGTTGGACGAAAATCCCATGTGGATGCTGTCGCGCCCTATTTTGACCTGCTCGGGTCAAAGCGGAGCGCGGACGTGTTCGGTGATTCCTGGGTAAAAAGGGTTGAGGAGTCGCCACCTAATTATTTTTACGGTGAATTAGGACACCTAAATATTAAACTAAATGTTGTAATGTAACTCCGATTTTAATGGTCTGCGAAACTACTGAGATTCTAGGTAAGGGTTCTTTATTATCCTAAAGGGAAGGGGTTAGGCATCCTTTAAGATCCGCTAACTTGCGGTTATCCGGTCAAACTCAGTTTAATTATTGCTAGAAAAATGCATGTTTTACAAGTATAATAAATTAAAAGATGTTTGCAAATAATTAGTAAATGATGCATTTTATACAAAAGGTATTCAGATAACATAAAAAGAAAGATACATGTAAAGTTTTGAAAAATATGCATTTTGTGACAATAAATTATTTATACTATCAAAGAAGTAAAATTTTGGGAATCATGAAATTGTAAATTGACAAAAGATAAACTTATTCGGTATGATTAATAAAGCAAATAAAAGATGACAAAAGTTGTTTTGAAAATCTTGAATTCAAGCGTGACGAGCCTAAAATAAATAAACTAGCGAAGGATTTCTAAGTTTGCGAGCCTACAAATAAATAAGCTAGCGACGGTTTCAAATCTTAAACTACCCTATGAATTAATCCTAAGTTTGCCTATTCTAAGCATTTCAATAGTTACATAAGTGCGATAAATAATATTACAATACAAAGCGGGATAAAAGTCAAATAAAGAAAGAAATAAAATAAACTCCGAGGAATAATTGCCTTTATTTACTTTAATCCTCGCAAGTCGCCAAGAACAAGCGGTTAGAAAGCTTGATTAAGTACAAATAACTTCATATCCGTATTCAAAACAGTGAATGTTTTGATCGCGGAGGGCTCAGACTTAAATTTTGAAAAGAACATTCCAATCACGTCGTGGCTGCAAACATATGACTAATGTGGTTTATTTTGATTACCTCGCCTACTAAACGTGTCGGTCTCTCGGGTGAAATAGAAAAGATCACTATAATCACGTCGTGGCTGCGAATATATAACTTGTTGGTTATTTTAGTCACCTCGCCTACTAAACATGTTGATCTCGGATAAAAAGGTTTAAGTCTTCATCATTGCCCAGAAGTTATATTTCCGTCTTTGCAACTGTGGAGGCCTCAAAATCGACGGATATTTTTCATCGGCCAGTGTAGTATCGTGTTCAAATCAGCAAAATTAAATCGGAACAGAAACAGCAGCAGCAGCAGTGGCAGTAGCGATGAGCGTAAAAACAGAGGCGTAAAAACAGCTCAAAATGACGCGGTGTCTAGTTTAAACAAGAAACAAAGAGAACGGTAATTTTAATCTTTGAAACAAGGACTGAATCAGGAAAGCAATATCTGAAAGGTGCGGTGTTTATTTTAAAACAGTAAGAACGTAAAAAATAGTAAAAACAATAATCTGAATCCGAGCAAGAATCGAACAGAAAACAATACCAACAGACGCGGTATTTGTTCAAAACAGAAAAACAATCATATCCGTCGCAAGAAATGTAAAACAGTAAACTTAATAAAACAATAATATATCCGTTGCAAAGATATCTAAAACAGTTATACTAAAAACAGAGAAGCGAAAGCGAAAGAAAAGCGGCCTCTGATTCAATTTCTTACTTTAATGCGATATTAATAAAACAAGAAACAAAGGCCAAAGAAACGAGCAATGAGCAGTTTAAAATATCCGACCCGAAGTTCAAATTCGAAATATTCAAATCGGGTCGCTCCGACCGTCGATGATCTGACCCGGATCGATGATCCGAACTCGAATCGATTTCAAAGACCAAATTCGGATAAATAATAACAAGAATACTAATGCAAGAATTCGAAATATCCAAATCAGGTCGACCCGACCGGATCGATGATCTGACCGGATCGGTGTTTCAACCCGGATCGATTTCAACACCCAATTCGGATAACCAATAACAAGAATATGAAATGCAAGAATTCGAAAATGTTACCCAATCGTCGACTGACCCGTCGATGACCCGACCCGGATCAAGCTTTCAACCCTAATCAAATAAATTCATCAATTTCAGATAACCAATAATAATAATAAAGAACAATCCAAGAAATTTGGAAATTCAAATCGGGTCGAGCCGATCCGCGCCAGGAACCCGACCCAAAAGCAGTGATCCAAATCCGAATCAAATTTTAACACCAAACTCACCTAACCAACATACATAAAGATGAAATGCAAGAATTTTAAATGTTACCCAACCGGTCGACCGACCGATCGCTTTCAACCCTAATCAAATAAATTCATCAATTTCAGATAACCAATAATAATAACAAAGAATAATGCAAGAAATTTGGAAATTCAAATCGGGTCGACCGACCGTCAAGAATCTGACCCAAAATCGGTGATCCAAATCAATCAAATTTTAACACCAAATTCAGATAACCAACATACATAAATATGAAATGCAAGAATTCAAAATGTTACCCAATCGTCGATCTGACCGTCGATGACCCGACCGGATCAGCTTTCAACCCTAATCAAATAAATTCATCAATTTCAGATAACCAATGATAACAACAAAGAACAATGCAAAAAATTTGGAAATTCAAATCGGGTCGACCCGACCCGGGTCAGTAACCCGACCCGAAATCAGTGATCCAAATCCGAATCAAATTTTAACACCAAATTCAGATAACCAACATACATAAATATGAAATGCAAGAATTAAAAATGTTACGGTCGGGTCGACTGACCAAATCGATGAAGAAAATCAGAGAATCAAAGGGGATGACAAACCTTTTCGGACTTGATTCTTGAACAACAAAGAAGCCAAAATGCTTTAAACTCAAGAACACAACAAAATATTTTATGTATATTCCGAAAATCCTTCCAAAATCTATTTTTTCTTCTCCGAAAATCCTCTCCAAAATGAAGAACAATCATGGGGTATTTATAGGTGGATTCCCCCCCCCCCCAAGAATCGAGTTTGAATTTTGAATTAAAGGCAAAAAAATCTGAATTTGGAAGCGGATTTTAGGGGTATGGGTTGGACGAAGTGATGGGAGGGGCGTGGTGGTGTCAGGGTTTGGTGGTGAGGTGACCGGAGGTGTGGGTGTAGGGATGGCGTGCGGGTTTGGGTTGAAGGAGAGAAGGGTTTAGGGTTTTTTTGGTTTTTGTTTTTTGGGGAAGATTTTGGGTATTTGGGGGAATTAAAAGGGGTAAGGGGCTGGGCCGGTTTAGGGGTTTTCGGGTGGGCCGACGGGTTGGTGAGAGTTTTTGTTTTGGGTGTTGGGTTAAAGGGATAAAAGGGAAAGGTATGGGTATTTATTTGGGTTTGGGTTTTTGGGCTGTGTTGGGTTGGGGTTATAAGGGAATGGGAATTGGTTTAGGGGAAATGGGTATTTAATTTGGGTTTGGGTTATTGGGCTGTGTTGGGTTAAAAATGAGAGAAGGGTTTTGGGAGTTGGGCCGAATGGATTAGTGAGTATTGGGCTGGTGGGAATTTAATTGGGTTAGGAAATTGTTTTGGGTTAGAAAAATAAAAAATGGGTTATGGATTAAAAATATAAAAAGGGGCTTAATATTAAAACATATATATATATATATATATATTTTGTAAAAGATGTAAATTATTTAAAATAACGTAACGATGTGAAAATAATAAAATATAATATTTGCGAAATATTTAATGCTTAATAAAAGGGGAATGCGGTGCAATTTTGCGAGAATAAAATAACATAGAATTTTCGGATAACTTATGATTATTATAAAAATGCAAACGATATAAAATATGCGAATAATAATAATAATAATACGAAGATATACACATATATGCCTATATTTTAAAATTATTTTGAAAGTGCCAAAATATTAAAAATTACGAATAAAATCATAAAAGATGGGACAAAATTGGGTGTCAACAGATGCCCCTCTTTGGACGGAGACGATGAAAGAGTTTTCGGCCAAAGAAAGTTGACTGAGTAGCCAATTTTGTCCTGATCCACGGGACTTGAAGGAAGATCATGGGTAGAAATAAGATCCCAGGGGGAGAGAAATTATGGAAAAGTTGGTGTAGATTCAAGAAATGTTGCCCCAGTGTCGAGTTATGATGACACTGGTCGCAGATAAAACAAAACTATTGGGAAAGAGCGGATCGAAGTTCGAAGTAGGTTGTTAGACCAAATTGCCTTGGTTCGCCGTGAGATATAGTTCCACGTTATCTTTGAAAGCTCCCACGATTCAATTCACCTGTGGACCATAGCTAAGATAAAAGTTAGTGTATAACAGTTGCATAAGATATGTATGTGAGAATATGACTTTGTAAGTTGAAATGATGTCGTTGCTTAATGTTGTGCAGATGATGGCGTTGGTGGGCGCCTGTTTACACTTTAAAATAAAGTACTCGCATTAGAAGGTGGGCGCCCGCATTATGAGGTGGGCGCCTGACTGAAATTTAAATACCCGCATTAGGAGGTGGGCGCCTGACTGAAATTTAAATACCCGCATTAGGAGGTGGGCGCCTGACTGAAATTTAAATACCCGCATTAGGAGGTGGGCGCCTGATTTAAAACATACCCGCATTAGAAGGTGGGCGCCTGATTTAAAACATACCCGCATTAGAAGGTGGGCGCCTGATTTAAAACATACCCGCATTAGAAGGTGGACGCCTGATTTAAAACATACCCGCATTAGAAGGTGGGCGCCTGATTTAAAACATACTCGCATTAGAAGGTGGGCGCCTGATTTAAAACATACCCGCATTAGAAGGTGGGCGCCTGATTTAAAACATACCCGCATTAGAAGGTGGGCGCCTGATTTATAACATACCGCATTAGAAGGTGGGCGCTGATGAAATTTAAATACCGCGTTAGGAGGTGGGCGCTGACTGAAATTTAAATACCCGCGTTAGGAGGTGGGCGCTGATCAAATTTAAATACCCGCGTTAGGAGGTGGGCGCTGATTTAAAACATACCCGCATTAGAAGGTGGGCGCTTGATTTAAAACATACCCGCATTAGAAGGTGGGCGCCTGATTTAAAACATACCCGCATTAGAAGGTGGGCGCCTGATTTAAAACATACCCGCATTAGAAGGTGGGCGCCTGATTTAAAACATACCCGCATTAGAAGGTGGGCGCTTGATTTAAAACATACCCGCATTAGAAGGTGGGCGCCTGATTTGTGTCGTCGTGTTGACGTAATGTAAAGTGGGGCCCTATTGCCATGCCATGATAGTTAATGTGTGGACATAAGCGATGCAAAAGTTGAGTAGATGAGAATGCGACCCTGTAAGTCGAAATACCGTTCTTTTCGTGGACACAACACGGTTGGGAACATGTAGTTTAGCATGACGTCTTTGTACAATCTCCAAACAGGAAAGTGATTCTTGTAGTGAGTTGCGATGCGGAGGCCCTTGCGAATCTGCTCCTAAATGTTGCAGCTTCCCTGCTGTTTTCGACCTGAAGAACCTGTACTCAAATAAATTTATGAGTTCTGGGAGGGGGGAGTTGATTCGCGTTGACTTTGTAGCTTCGGTCTTGGTATTTGCATGTCCTGCTAACTCGGACCCGTAGCCCCTCTCTGCTTCCCAGTCTTGGCCAGCCGTTAATGAAAACATTCAAAAACAATTTGTAGAAAATGCATCTTAAAAAATAGAAACATAAAAATTCTATCGAATTTTGATGAAAAATGTTTGTTGAAAAATAATTTGCTTATAAAAATTACTGCACATATATATATATCTGTCGAGCAGTGACATGCGGTGAAACAAAGCAAACGTCTTATCCAAAATTCTTCTGGCTGAAGACTTAGTTTGCCGATGGTTTTCCATGTTTATCGGCGTCCTCTGGCAGTGATCCCTTAAAAATGCCCCAGTGTCTGATATATGAGAATGACGATCTTTTGAACGGACTTGTGTAGATTTCTTGCCTGCCTTATCAGGGTGATCAGATGGGTGCATTTTGTCTTTTGTGAGATAAAGGAGAAAATATTTCCTAATGGTGGGACCGAAGCCGATTTAGGCCGCCTACGTATCCCCATGAGGGAATCAGGTCATGACGTAGTTCATTACAAGCAAAAGAGGATTGTAAGGATTTTCTAAAATGGGACCAAAGCCGATGTGGCCGCCTACGTATCCCGCCGAGGGAATCAGGTCATAACGTAGTTCATATTACAAAGAAATGTGTTTCTGGGGAAATTTGCAATCTAGGAAACGGAACCCGACATGAGTTCTTTGCGTATCCCGCCAGGGAGCGCAACTTTTACAACATAAGAAATGCATTACATAGAAAAATCCTAAATGTAGTATCTTTTCACTGCATCCGCGTTGATAGCTTTTGGCCATACTTCACCATCCATTTCAGCTAGAATTAATGCTCCCCCAGTCAACACCCGGTGAACCATATAAGGCCCTTGCCAGTTAGGTGCGAATTTTCCTTTAGCTTCATTTTGGTGCGGGAATATTCGTTTTAGCACCAATTGCCCCGGTTCGAAAGTCCTTGGTTTTACTTTTCTGTTGAAAGCTTTGGCCATTCTGTTTTGATAAAGTTGTCCGTGGCAGACTGCGTTCAATCGCTTTTCATCAATCAGCATCAATTGTTCGTACCGATTCTGTATCCATTTCGCTTCGTTCAGCTCAGCTTCTTGGATAATTCTCAAAGATGGTATTTCCACTTCTGCTGGTAACACAGCTTCTGTTCCATAGACCAATAGATACGGCGTTGCCCCAGTAGAAGTCCTGACTGTAGTGCGATATCCCAAAAGTGCAAAAGGCAGATGCTCATGCCAGTGCTTGTAATTATCAATCATCTTTCGTAGTATTCTTTTGATGTTTTTGTTGGCTGCTTCGACTGCTCCGTTCATCTGAGGTCGGTACGGAGTGAAATTGCGGTGAGTGATCTTAAACTTCTCGCATATCTCATTCATCGACATCGTTGAGATTAGGCCCATTGTCTGTTTTCATCGACTCAGGGATTCCAAATCGACAAATGATGTTATTGCGGACAAAATCAACTACCACTTTCTTTGTTACTGACTTGTGGGACGATGCTTCTACCCACTTTGTGAAATAGTCAATTGCTACTAGAATAAATCTGTGTCCATTTGATGCGGCAGGTTCAATAGGGCCAATGACATCCATGCCCCAAGCTGCGAATGGCCAGGGAGAGCTCGTCACATTGAGTTCGTTAGGGGGCACCTTGATTAGATCGCCATGAATCTGACATCGATGGCATCTTTGCACGAAGTGGATGCAATCTGTTTCCATGGTCATCCAAAAGTATCCTGCTCTCGTAATCTTCTTTGCCAAAGTGAAGCCATTCATATGAGGCCCGCACGCGTGCCTCCGTGTATCTCCTCAACTAAACCGCTTGCCTCTCGAGCATCAACACATCTTAACAAACCGAGATCTGGAGTCCTCCGATAAAGGATTTCTCCGTTTAGGAAGAAATGGTTTGCTAACCTCCTAAGTGTCCTCTTTTGTATACTGGTTATGCCTTCTGGATATTCACCTATCTTGAGATATCTCTTAACGTCGTGGTACCAAGGCTTTCCATCCGACTCTTCATCTATATTGAAACAATATGTCGGCTGATCCGATAAGCTCACCTTGATGGGATCAATGTAGTTCTTATCTGGATGTTGAATCATGGAGGACAGTGTTGCCAGAGCATCAGCGAACTCGTTTTGAGTTCGTGGGATATGCTTGAATTCTATCTTGCTGAATTTTTTGCATAATTCTTTCACGCAATGCAGGTAAGGAAGTATCTTCCCGTTCTTGGTCGCCCATTCGCCTTGCACCTGATGAATCAATAAGTCCGAATCACCTATAACCAACAGTTCTTGAATGTTCATATCAACGGCCATTCTAAGTCCGAGTACACAAGCTTCATATTCCGCCATATTGTTGGTGCATGGAAATCGGAGTTTTGCCGAAATTGGGTAGTGTTGACCTGATTCTGAAATCAAAACTGCTCCAATACCAACCCCTTTGAAGTTTGCAGCTCCGTCGAAGAACATTCTCCAACCCGGGTACTCTTCTGAGATGTCTTCTCCAACAAACAGTACCTCCTCGTCCGGAAAATAAGTCCGGAGAGGCATGTATTCTTCATCCATGGGGTTTTCCGAAAGATGGTCGGCTAGTGCTTGTCCTTTGATAGCCTTTTGGGTGACATATATGATATCGAACTCACTTAGCAAGATTTGCCACTTTGCTAGCTTTCCAGTGGGCATGGGCTTCTGAAAGATGTATTTGAGCGGGTCCATCCTTGAGATGAGATAAGTGGTATATGCAGACAGATAATGTCTAAACTTTTGTGCAATCCTCGTTAAGGCACAACAAGTGCGTTCCAGCAAAGTATACCGAGCTTCATACGGTGTGAACTTCTTGCTTAAGTAGTATATGGCTTGCTCCTTCTTTCCTGTTTCGTCATGTTGTCCCAGCACGCACCCAAATGCCTTTTCTAACACAGACAGATATAACAGCAACGGCCTTCCGGTTCGGAGGCACCAAAACAGTGGGTTAGACAAGTATTCTTTGATTCTATCGAAAGCTTGCTGGCAATCCGATGTCCACTTGGTAGCGGCGTCTTTCTTGATGGCTTGAATATTGGCTCACATATCACCGCTGATTGTGCTATGAACTCTTTGATGTAGTTAAGGCGACCAAGGAAACTCATTACGCCCTTTCGACTCTTTGGAGGAGGCAAGTCTTGAATAGCTTTTACCTTCGAGGGTCCAATTCAATACCCTTCTACTTACAATGAAACCTAACATCTTCCCAAATAGGACACCAAATGCGCACTTTGCGGGATTTAACTTCAGGTTATACCGCCTCAGTCGGTCAAAAAACTTCTCTAAATCTGTCAAGTGATCTGAAGTCCTTCGCGACTTGATAATAACGTCATCTACGTAGACCTCTATCTCTTTGTGGATCATATCATGAAAAATGGTAGTCATGGCCCTCATGTAGGTGGCACCTGCATTCTTGAGTCCGAACGGCATTACTCGATAACAGTATACCCCCCAAGGTGTAGTGAATGTTGTCTTCTCTGCATCTTCCTCATCCATCAAGATTTGGTGGTAACCAGCAAAGCAATCAACAAATTATTGTAATTCATGCTTTGCACAGTTGTCAATGAGTATGTGAATATTTGGAAGAGGGAAGTCATCCTTCGGGCTGGCCTTGTTGAGATCCCGATAATCCACGCACACTCGTATCTTTCCATCTTTCTTTGGCACAGGTACAATGTTGGCCAACCAAGTCGGGTATCTTGTGACCCGAATGACCTTTGCGTCGAATTGCTTGGACACCTCTTCCTTGACCCTTAAACTCAAATCAGGCTTGATTTTCCTTGGTTTTTGTTTCACCGGAGGGTAAGATGGATCGGTAGGCAATCTATGCGAAACAATATCCGTGCTCAATCCTGGCATCTCGTCATAAGACCAAGCAAATACGTCGATATATTGCCTCAAAAGATCCGTCAGTTCTTTCCTTTGTGGGGCGTTCAGATGGACGCTGATTCTTGTTTCTTTCACATTTTCTGCATCCCCAAATTTATTGCCTCGCTTTCTTCTAAATTTGGCTTTGGTTTATTCTCAAAATGTTCCAATTCCTCTGTCAATTCTTACGGTTTGCGAGTCTTCCTCATACTCTTCGAAGTCCTGTTCTTTGTTTGGATTTTGTTTGTTTGTTTCATTACATGTCACATTCACATTATCGACAGATTTATTAGTTTGCATGCTGAAAGAGAAAAGAAAATTAGTAAACAAAACAAATTTTTAAATAGCAAAAGAAATGTGGATTTGTCATTTAAGCTTTCAAAAGATGGAGGCAAAACACATTAATGCATAGATGCGATTCGAGCCTCAATTAGAATCGCATTGTTTCAAAAAGTACTAAGGTAATTTCTACCAAGCTTCCCGGAGAAACAGGGCCGGGGCACAGGTCCAATTTTTCAAAATATCTCCACGTTCTGCATCCCAAATAGTTGGGCCTTCATCAAAATCATCCAGAATTACATGGCATTCCATTTCTTCTTCTGCAATAAAAAGGCTTTTGAGTCCTTCCGCGAGGTCGTCTGCATCATCTTCATTCGACTCCTGAGCGGCATATGCTTTGACAAATGACTGATTCAAGGGTGGAACAGGCTTTGGCAAGGAGTGTCCCTTTTCTTTCGAGGTTGACTGATAAGACTTCTTTAGAAGTGGGTTTGTATCCGAGACCAAAAGTATCCTTCTTACTGAGCAAGTGAACAGGCTCCACCATACCTTCTAAATTCAATCCGAGGCCTTGACCGGGCTTAAAGCCATTCTTCAACATTTCCTGGGCCACCATTGTGAGGACCCGGGGTAACTTCAATATTTCAGCTTTGGAGGCACATGTAATTTCTCTGACATGGAAGACAGACCCATCCAGTGTATCTACGCTTTCAACAAATAGGATCCGCCTTCGGGACATATTGAATTGCTCCATTCTCCGTGTACCACGACCTCGTGATGATCCCAAACAAACTTCAAACTCTGATGTAGGGTAGAAGGAACTGCACCAGCCACATGGATCCAAGGTCTTCCCATTAGTAGGTTATAGCTGGTAGATATGTCTAACACTTGGAATTCCACGACGAACTCCACGGGCCCCACTTGTAATGTCAAATCCATTTCTCCCATAACGCTCCTTTGGGCTCCATCAAAACCTTTAACTCTCAGATGACTTTCGCGAATCTTTCCAATGCTAATTCCCAAGGCTCGGAGAGTCGCCAAGGACAAATATTGACTACCGAGCCTCCATCAATCAATCCCTTAGAAATGAACTTGTCCGCGCACTTTCCTGTTAAGTTCAAAGCTTTGTTGTGGCACAAACCCTCAGGTGACAATTCTTTGTCATGAAAAGAGACTTTATGGGCCTCTAAAATCTGTCCGACCAAGGCCGAGAGTTTCTACTGTGGTCTCTCTCGATACATAAGCTTATTTGAGTACTTCCAATAAAGCGCGTCCATGGTCCGAGAATTCATCAACAATGATAGCAAAGAAATCTGAGCGGTGTTTTCTTCAATTGCTCTACAACGGAATACTCCTTGGTTGGCATCTTCCTCCGTAACTCTTCTACTTGATCTGTTACAACCTTTTTTGGATTGTCCGCAGGGGCATAACATCGTCCGGATCTTGTCATACCAGCGACGACAACTTCTACAATTTGTTTCTCCTTTCCCCTACTCCTTTCCCCAATCGAATAGCTCCAAGGGGCAGTTTTGGTATCGACATACGACGTCACTATCCGCGATTTCGGAGGAAGTACTTCCACTTCAAACGGTGCTCTTACTTGAACTGTAATTATAGGGGTGATCAAAGCCGATGATTCAACCCTTTCCTCTGTTCGGATCGGCACAATGGACCCTTCCAAACTGTTTTCTTCATCAATGGTAATCATGTTTATATTGGCATTGTCATGATTTGGCAAAGGGTTATTATTTACATTAGGGGGAGGTCCTTTCAGTTGGATAATTCCCTCTTTGATCAAAGCCTCGATCTTGTCTTTTAGGGCGAAACAAACTCCAGTGTCATGTCCGGTGATCCCCGAGTGGTACGCACAATGCTTAGTTTCATCATACGACCTGGGAATAGGATTGGGGATATGCCCTGGGATGGGTTGGAGTATTCCTGCGGTCCTCAATCTTTCGTATAGTTGGGCTAGAGGTTCGGCTAAAGGTGTATATGTCTTGACTGGCATTCTTTCGTAATTTGCCCGGGGTCTGAGAGTATTTGATGGATGGGCTTGCGGCTGAGGTGGATGTGTGGGTTGATACTGTGGGGAATTTCTGTAGGTAGGTGCTCGTGGTGGGCTATATATTGGTTGGGTATGATAGACAGGGTAGGGAGTAGGCGAGTGTTGACAATAAGGCTGAGGGCTTTGTGTGCTTTGGCTATAGTAGGAGGGCTGATGATTTTGGGTGTTTTGATTATAGTAGGGAGGCTGGGATGATGGGCTTTGGTAGGTTGGCATTTGGTTGGACCTATGTTCCTGGACTGCCATGACAGGGGACGCTCCATCCCTCCTCTTCTTAATTGCTCCCCCGAATGAGTCTGACTGAATGGCCTTACTTGTCGCCTGCAATGCTGCTAAGTTCGTGATTCTCCCTGTTTTGATACCTTCTTCTATGAAATCTCCCATCCTAACCACTTCAGAGAAATTCCGTCCAATGACGCTTATCATTTTTTCGTAATAAGTTGCATCCTTCATAGATTGCACAAAGAGCGTGGTCATCTCACTTTCCGCCATTGGGGGCTGAACTTTTGCTGCTTCCGCCCTCCATCTCATGGCATATTCTCTGAAAGTCTCTGTAGATTTTTTCTCCAATTTCATTAAATAAAATCTATCCAAGACTGTGTCGGTGTTAAACCTGAACCTGTCCACAAAATCCTGTGCCATTGTGCCCCAGTTATGCCATTTTCGCGGGTCCTGGCTTGTGTACCAGTCGAGCGCTTCCCCTGTCAAACTTCTTATGAACAACTTCATTATTATGGCCTGGTCCTTACCCACTCCAACCAGTTTGTCACAATACGATCTCAAATGAGCGCGAGGATTTCCCTTTCCATCGAATAAGTCAAATTTTGGCACCTTATACCCGATAGGCAACTGAACGTCGGGATGCATGCAGAGATCTTCATACTCGAGTCCTTCATGCCCCTTGCTGGTCTGAATGTTTTTAAATGCTTCTTTTAGGCTATGAATTTCCCTTGCCATACTTTCATCATTTCTAATCCTTGCTTGCCTTTCCATCTCTTCATATTGGTCTATCTCCTGATGATGTATGTTTGGTATGGTAGAAGTGGAAGGTTGGGCTTCCGTTGCATATACCGGTGGCACATACTGCTTGTTAGTGATGTGTGCCATTAGTATTTGTTGGGTTGCCTGGTAATTTAGTGTGGGAGGGATATTTTGGACAAGTGGGGTAGTTTGGGTAAGTGGAGCTGGATGTATATATGGAGCTGTGAAGGATACTGGGTCATTTTGTAGCGGGCTTTGTTGTGGACTGGCTGCGGGTTGATAGGATGCGGATTGGTACGTTGTGGGTGGCGAGTTGAGGATTGGTTACGCTTGGTAAGGGATTTCGGGAAGGTTCTGGGAATGATGGTTCGTGAGATGGAAAGGTGTGTGGAGCGATTGCGCTCGTTTTTGTTCAGCGGTGGAGTGTTGATGCGATGGAAAGATTGGTAAGATTCCTGAGTCGTTCGATCTCGGTTGCATAGTTGCCATTTGCTTTGCAGATAGTTGGGCGAGGTATTCATCCGGACGGAAGTATTTCTCCTTTCCGATGTCTCTGGTTCACCTCCCGGAAGAGCGACAAGTCCCAAACCGGTTTGTTCAGCTGCCCCTGAATCAGTCATTTTGTCGGATGATTGTGCCTTGGATCTCGTGAAGTAATGGTGTTCCGCCAGTTTCAATCAACGCGAATCAACTTTTGGGAAAATAAAGCAGGCAAAATAAACCTTCTCTAAAAAAATGAAACAAACCAAGTTAGTATGAGACGAATAATTATTGCTTTGAATAACATGTATAGAGTGGAAAACAGTAAACAAGTAGCAGACAGATTATATGAAAATTAAATGCGCGTCCTAATGTGCATGGGGCCTCCTTTATGTCGGAGGTGGGCTTAAACGCAAAAATATGCAAGATACTGATAAATTGATCCAAGCCAAAGATTGTGATGCCTTTTGTCGGAAATAAAGGTTGACTTTACTGAAATAATAATGCGTACAATAATAAAGCTGATAACATAAGATATTTATGCTCAGGTTCTAAATCTTGCTTTTGATCACCGAGATGAAGATGGAACCCTAACATTGTTGGGTCCGACTCCTGCGTCCTCTAGATATTGCACTATATTTTGCATTTGCTGCCACATTTCGGGGGTAACGACTGTGTCTCTGAGCCGGAAATTCCTTACCCAAATTGTCGTGCCGATATCTTCAAAACCTTGCTCGCCATCGTGACTATGGTGCAGTACTCATCGCAATCCTCTCGTAGCCACGCTTGATATTCGGGGTACCTCCTGCCTGACTACCTCCAATGTCTATTGTGTCAATATTGTTCCATTCATCGAAGACTTGCCTAGCTCGGGACAATGAAATTCGGCCCGAATGGAATTTCGTAAATCCTCATATTTGCCCTGAGGGGAATTATCTCGCTCTTGTCCCAACTGTCGGAGTACGCGGAGTGGAGCGTAAGGTTAGAGGCCTTTCAACCCGATAAGCTCAATATAATAAAGCCTTTTGCATCTTATGTAGGCTTTTTTGGCATTCGGGAGCAGAGGGTATTTCCATTGGATCTGTTCACAAAGTGGACGCCAAAAACCCATACCAATCATTTATGCCGACAGGCGATATGAACTGCTTCGTTCTGTCGTAAAAGCTGACGATTTTGTTCTACTCGCTGAAGCATATGTCGACCATATTCGGGCGCTGATAGAAGTGGTCCATTGCCCACAGCTGCAAAATAAGGTTGCGACCTTCAAGAAACCTGTTTCACCTCTTTTACATTTCCTAAAGCCCGAAATATTTACGCTAAGATCATAGGGGCCAAAGTGAGTTGTGCTCCGTTTGCTCCTTCGAAAAGTGCCCGTGCTCACGGAACATATGCAGTCTTGATCTTTCCATACTCAAGCGGGAATATCAGAGACCCTAGAAAGGCGACAGTAAATGCAATGGGTCGTTTGGTCCGCCAATGATCGGGGGTGCAAGAAAATTTATTTTTGAATGTCTTGTAACCGTCTCGACAACCGTACCTCTCATAAAGATAATCCATTGAGACCCAGTTGTTTTCAAAGCATAGGAGTTTCTTAGTGTTCTTTAGCCCTAAGTAGCGGAGAAATTTCTTTCCGGATTGACAGTGTGGGATAATTTGTCCTCTACCCTGGTAGATCAAGTTGGTGAAATAGTTGATTTCTTCCAAAGTAGGAGTCATCTCAAAATCTCCGAATCTGAAGACAACCCGATCCGGATCCCAAAAATGGATTAGTGCTCTGACCAAATGTTGATCGGGGAAGATGTCGAACAACGAAACGAGGCAACCTAATCTTCTCCTAATTGCCATTTGGCTGCCAAGGTCAAAGTTTGTCCACCATATTTTCAGTTTGCTCGGAATCCCACTCACCATCCTGACTTGCGGCACAGACTCCATCTATAACAAAATAAATAAAATAAATAAAAAATAAATATACATTTTCCGATTTTGGCATACTGTTTAGGCTTGGATCCGTCCATCAATATCCTGCTACACATAATATGCTGATTGGTCGTTGGGTTGTGAGACCCGTCGACAATTTGGTGGTTTTCTTATTTGTGAAGTTGATGACAATGATCAACCCACCTAAGATGTATGCATGCATGACTTAAAATAAAGGGTGGTATAGCTCTATCTTAAATTTTCTAAGATTTGGCTGACTAGACACAAGGTTCCCGAGCGGACTACTCGAGTGAGAAGGCTACGCGGCCACCGGATGGTCCGGTCACTCCGCGCATACGCCAACTCTCCTAAAATTTGGTAGATTGAAAGAAATTTGCGGGTGCGCAAAACACACCTCGCGTGTAGTGTGTGATAGTGTCAATTTTCCAGAGTGGAAGAAATATGAGCGGAATGCCAATTTAAGGAAAGCAGTAAGACAATATAGCAATTAAAGCAGTTTATGCAAAAATCTCATAAATGAAACACATCAAAGCACTAAATCAAATAAAGAACAAAAGTAAAGCAATAATTAATCCGAACTTGCTATGGTTTAAGAACCTGATGCTCCCCAGCGGAGTCGCCATGCTGTCGCGCCCTATTTTGACCTGCTCGGGTCAAAGCGGAGCGCGGACGTGTTCGGTGATTCCTGGGTAAAAAGGGTTGAGGAGTCGCCACCTAATTATTTTTACGGTGAATTAGGACACCTAAATATTAAACTAAATGCTGTAATGTAACTCCGATTTTAATGGTCTGCGAAACTACTGAGATTCTAGGTAAGGGTTCTTTATTATCCTAAAGGGAAGGGGTTAGGCATCCTTTAAGATCCGCTAACTTGCGGTTATCCGGTCAAACTCAGTTTAATTATTGCTAGAAAAATGCATGTTTTACAAGTATAATAAATTAAAAGATGTTTGCAAATAATTAGTAAATGATGCATTTTATACAGGTGCGTATTCAGATAACATAAAAAGAAAGATACATGTAAAGTTTTGAAAAATATGCATTTTGTGACAATAAATTATTTATACTATCAAAGAAGTAAAATTTTGGGAATCATGAAATTGTAAATTGACAAAAGATAAACTTATTCGGTATGATTAATAAAGCAAATAAAAGATGACAAAAGTTGTTTTGAAAATCTTGAATTCAAGCGTGATTTGAGCCTAAAATAAATAAACTAGCGAAGGATTTCTAAGTTTGCGAGCCTACAAATAAATAAGCTAGCGACGGGTTTCAAATCTTAAACTACCCTATGAATTAATCCTAAGTTTGCCTATTCTAAGCATTTCAATAGTTACATAAGTGCGATAAATAATATTACAATACAAAGCGGGATAAAAGCTGAAATAAAGAAAGAAATAAAATAAACTCAGGAATAATTGCCTTTATTTACTTTAATCCTAAAGTCATCAAGAACAAACGGTTAGAAACAATTAAGTACAAATAACTTCATATCCGTATTCAAAACAGTGAATGTTTTGATCGCGGAGGGCTCAGACTTAAATTTTGAAAAGAACATTCCAATCACGTCGTGGCTGCAAACATATGACTAATGTGGTTATTTTGATTACCTCGCCTACTAAACGTGTCGGTCTCTCGGGTGAAATAGAAAAGATCACTATAATCACGTCGTGGCTGCGAATATATAACTTGTTGGTTATTTTAGTCACCTCGCCTACTAAACATGTTGATCTCGGATAAAAAGGTTTAAGTCTTCATCATTGCCCAGAAGTTATATTTCCGTCTTTGCAATTGTGGAGGCCTCAAAATCGACGGATATTTTTCATCGGCCAGTGTAGTATCGTGTTCAAATCAGCAAAATTAAATCAGAACAGAAACGAAGAAGCAGAGATAGCGATGAGCGAGAAAAAACAGAGGCGTAAAAACAGCTTGAAAATGACGCTGTCTAGTTTAAACAAGAAACAAAGAGAACGGTAATTTTAATCTTTGAAATAGTGGATCAATCGGAAAGCAATATCTGAAAGGTGCGGTGTTTATTTTAAAACAAGAAAAGCGTAAAAAAGCGATAAAAACAATAATCAATCCGATGGCAAGAACTGAACAGAAACAAATACCAACAGACGCGGTATTTGTTCAAAAGCAAGAAACAATGATATCCGTCGCAAGAAATCTAAAACAAGAAACTTAATAAAACAATAATATATCCGTTGCAAAGATATCTAAAGCAGTTATACTAAAAACAGCGAAGCGAAAGCGAAAGAAAAGCGCGGCCTCGGATTCAATTTAAATCGGCCTTAATGCGATATTAATAAAACAAGAAACAAAGGCTAAAGAAACGAGCGTGGCAGTTTAAAATATCCGACCCGAGTTCAAATTCGGAAATATTCAAATCGGGTCGCTCAGGCGGTCAAGGTGACTGACCGGATCGATGATCCGAACTCGAATCGATTTCGACCAAATTCGGATAAATAATAACAAGAATACGGAATGCAAGAATTCGGAAATATCCAATCGGGTCGACCGACCGGATCGATGATCCGACCGGATCAAGTTTCAACCCGGATCGATTTCAACACCCAATTCAGATAACCAATAACAAGAATATGAAATGCAAGAATTGAAAATGTTACCCAATCGGCGACCGGTCGATGTTGACCCGGATCAGCGTTTCAACCCGGAATCAAATAAATTCATCAATTTCAGATAACCAATAATAATAACAGCAACAATGCAAGAAATTTGGAAATTCAAATCGGGTCGACCCGACCCGGGTCAGTAACCCGACCCAAAATCAGTGATCCAAATCCGAATCAAATTTTAACACCAAATTCAGATAACCAACATACATAAATATGAAATGCAAGAATTCTGAAAATGTTACCCAACCGGGTCGACCCGACCCGGGTCAGTGACCCGACCCGGATCAGCGTTTCAACCCGGAATCAAATAAATTCATCAATTTCAGATAACCAATAATAATAACAGCAACAATGCAAGAAATTTGGAAATTCAAATCGGGTCGACTGACCGTCAAGAATCTAACGACCGAAATCAGTGATCCAAATCCGAATCAAATTTTAACACCAAATTCAGATAACCAACATACATAAATATGAAATGCAAGAATTCTGAAAATGTTACCCAACCGGGTCGACCCGACCCGGGTCAGTGACCCGACCCGGATCAGCGTTTCAACCCGGAATCAAATAAATTCATCAATTTCAGATAACCAATGATAACAACAGCAACAATGCAAGAAATTTGGAAATTCAAATCGGGTCGACCCGACCCGGGTCAGTAACCCGACCCGAAATCAGTGATCCAAATCCGAATCAAATTTTAACACCAAATTCAGATAACCAACATACATAAATATGAAATGCAAGAATTCTGAAAATGTTACCCAACCGGGTCGACCCGACCCGAAATCAGTGAAGAAAATCAAAGAATCAAAGGGGATGACAAACCTTTTCGGACTTGATTCTTGAACAACAAAGAAGCCAAAATGCTTTAAACTCAAGAACACAACAAAATATTTTATGTATATTCCGAAAATCCTTCCAAAATCTATTTTTTCTTCTCCGAAAATCCTCCCCAAAATGAAGAACAATCATGGGGTATTTATAGGTGGATTCCCCCCCAAGAATCGAGTTTGAATTTTGAATTAAAGGCAAAAAAATCTGAATTTGGAAGCGGATTTTAGGGGTATGGGTTGGACGAAGTGATGGGAGGGGCGTGGTGGTGTCAGGGTTTGGTGGTGAGGTGACCGGAGGTGTGGGTGTAGGGATGGCGTGCGGGTTTGGGTTGAAGGAGAGAAGGGTTTAGGGTTTTTTTTTTGTTTTTGTTTTCTGGGAAGATTTTGGGTATTTGGGGGAATTAAAAGGGTAAATTTGGGCGGTTTAGGGGTTTCGGGTGGGCAGCGGGTTGGTGGGGAGTGGGCAGCGGGTTGGTGAGAGTTTTTGTTTTGGGTTTGGGGTTAAAGGGATAAAAAGGGAATGGTATGGGTATTTAATTGGGTTTGGGTTATTGGGCTGTGTTGGGTTGGGGTTATAAGGGAATGGGAATTGGTTTAGGGGAAATGGGTATTTAATTGGGTTTGGGTTATTGGGCTGTGTTGGGTTAAAAATGAGAGAAGGGTTTTGGGAGTTGGGCCGAATGGATTAGTGAGTATTGGGCTGGTGGGAATTTAATTGGGTTAGGAAATTGTTTTGGGTTAGAAAAATAAAAAATGGGTTATGGATTAAAAATATAAAAAGGGGCTTAATATTAAAACATATATATATATATATTTTTTTGTAAAAGATGTAAATTATTTAAAATAACGTAACGATGTGAAAATAATAAAATATAATATTTGCGAAATGTTTAATGCTTAATAAAAGGGGAATGCGGTGCAATTTTGCGAGAATAAAATAACATAGAATTTTCGGATAACTTATGATTATTATAAAAATGCAAACGATATAAAATATGCGAATAATAATAATAATAATACGAAGATATACACATATATACCTATATTTTAAAATTATTTTGAAAGTGCCAAAATATTAAAAATTACGAATAAAATCATAAAAGATGGGACAAAATTTGGTGTCCACGTGGACGCCACATTGGATCCACGTGGACGCCACGTCGGATCGACGTGGAGGAAAATAAACACATGGCAGCTAGGACCCATATTGCCACCCACTGCTTCAACCAAACGACCCATGTATCACCACTCCGATCTCCAACAACTACCGCTGACCACCCCCCATTGCGTACACCATTACCACTATACCAGTATAACCACACCATAAACCAAAAAACATCACAGCGACCAACAAACACTCCGATGAACCCCATCAAACTCCGGCCAGATCCACGAGCGGCCCCACCACTTCACCATCATCTCCGGTGAATCACAACAACGACAATATCACAACTCCCCACATCCATCGCTGCTTCGCAACCACCGGAAAACACCAGATGGGTTGTGTAGAATTTGGGATGCCGTTATCGATGTGGTTGAAGCAGTGGTTGTCCCTTTTCTGAATTTGGGATGCCGCTAAAATATGTTAATTTTTCAACTACACAACCCATCTGGGTCGATTGGGTGAAGTGGGTCGACGGGGTTAGGGGTTCGACAGTTGGGTGGTTATATGGTGACAGTGACCAGTGGGTAGGTGGCTGTCGGGGTTGGTTGGGTTCCGATGACGGGTGGGGAAAGGGTGTCGGTGATTGGTGGGTAATTGACGGTGGTGGAGGATTGGTCGACGGGACGGTGTCGATAGCGGCATCTGGTGTGGTGTGGTAACGATGGTTTGGGTAGTGGGGGTGAAGGGCGGCGGCTCGTCGACGATGGCAGTGGTTGGCTGCTACGGTTCACTGGAGGTGGAGCTCCTCGCCGGAGCAGTGGGAGACGCTGAACAGAGGGAGTAGAAGTGGGTGGCGATGTGGGTCCCACCTGCCATGTGTTTATTGTCCTCCATGTGGATTCGACGTGGCGTCGGATCCGACGTGGCGTCCACGTGGAACCGATGACATCCACATGGGATTTCTGTCCAACTGAGGGTATATTTGGCAACTTTGCTAACGTGGAGGGTATATTTGACCCCAAACTTTAACGGAGGATAAATATGATCCTTAATACATAGTTGGAGGGCAAATTTGACCCTTTTTCCTTCTTTCTATTTACTAGGTAGAGGGGTGGTCCTATAAGGTTTTGCAAGCTGAGTCAAAGTTGTGCTGGTTTGTAAATATTCACTTGGTATTAATACAAGTTATTAGTTACCAAAAATAATAGTAAAATCCCACTATAATTAAAGAGAGGCACTTATATACCTTAGGCTGAACCTCTCTAAAATATAGCAAAGTGCAAAAGAAGGATTCCCTTTGTACAACATAATACACCCAAAAATTAAATTCTAGTAGTTAATTAACTTAATTTTTTAAAGTTATAATAAAGTCTTAAATCTTAAACATGATTTAAGAAAATCTTGTAGGGTTTAGTGAATTATAATGAGGTGGGTTATTCTTATAATTAGGGACTTGATTAAATTCTCTTTCTGTTTGTCCTTGGATGATCTTGGTGTTGGATGAAAAATGTCTTACTTGCCTGTTTTTTCTTCTTGGATGTGAAGAACTGAGGGATGAAAACTCCAGTTCCTTTGCTAATTTCTCTTCTACTATTCGGCTCATATTCATATCCTGCAATTTGCTGGATGCATTATTTTTTAAAAGGCCTGAATTTGTTTCAAATAAAAGAGAAAATGCTCAAGTTTAGTAGACTTGAAATTTAGATCCTTCCTCAGAAAATTAAAATTGATGCCTTAATGCATTTTTTTTCTACTAATACCACGTTGTTGACTAATAATTTGCAACTTTATCTCCTTCATACTATTTTGGAGACCGATACCTTTACTAAGAAGTTCACTAATTGACGAATATTTTTCAAAATAACAATGTCTTCATATATTTTATATTACATGACCTAATCAGTCGAGGAAGATTAGTTTGAATACCCTTGGATCTAACATTGGACAACCATTAATTGGACTAGTTTACTCTATGTTTTTAGATGAAATATTTGTACTTATTAAAATAGTTTTGTATAATTATTTAGGAATAAATAAGTTGAGCTATGGATCAGTAACATGCGAAGTTGAAATTGCTTCAAAGAGAGAAATTCGACATAAGGTTAAAACATGCATTTTCTTTCAGTATGCAAAAGTCGATATATACTCGTTAATACTAGTTTTAGATTGTAGTATCAATCAGCACACAACCTCTTGAACTGATAAATATAATGTGAAATATTATGAGGTGAAAGAAACAATTACAAAAAGCATTAGGGGGGAAGAGTATTTTACTCGAAACCGTATCAAATTTGTTTGAATCGAATTTTCCCGAAACAGATTTATATTATTGTAGAGTGTTGATGGCTGTGGGTGGATTAACCTAGTTTTATGAAGTTATCTTTTATAGCGCGATTTGTTGAATTCATCTTTGTTAGTATAGCATAATAGTTTCTGCTGATATATTAAGAGAATTGGATTGAAATAGGTTTGATCCAATATAATCTAGTTATTAGACAATAAAATCTCTACAAGTTTAATGTTCCAATGAAAAATAAATAATTGAGATACAATTAGTTACATTTGTTTATATTGATAATTAGGGTTATTTCAAGTAAACAAAATTAAATGTTAGCCATTTGTTTCAATACACTGTATTGGTTCCTATTGTCACAAATTTCATTGACGAATATAAAAATTTGAGTAATTTAATTTAAAGTTTTAAATATATATTATACATAATTTTATTGTATAATAACTTAAAGAATATAAATGAGATTTATTACATCCCTAATATCATGATCCTGCAATAGAATTATGCACACACTTTACCAGATGATCTTATTACTTGTCACGAAACATACATAGAGTAATTAAAGGGGGCCAAAAAATTACAATAGAATCAATTACATATAATCAAGCATGCACAATATCAAGCTTAAAATAAATCGTAAAATCCCACTATAATTAAAGAGATGCACTTATATACCTTAGGCTGAACCTCTCTAAAATATACTGCAAAGTGCAAAAGAAGGATCCCCTTTGTACAACACAATACACCCATGAATGAAAATTCTAGTAGTTAATTATTTAAATTATAATAATAAAGTCTGGAATCTTAGACATGATCTAAGAAAATCTTGTAGGATTTAGTGAACTATAATGAGGTGGGTTATTGTTATAATTAGGGAGTTGATTAAATTCTCTTTCTGTTTGTCCTTGGATGATCTTGGTGTTGGATGAAACATGTCTTGGTTGCCTGTTTTTTCTTCTTGGATGTGAAGAACGAGGGATAAAAACTCCAGTTCCTTTGCTAATTTCTCTTCTACTATTCTGCTCATATACATATGGTGCTTTTGTAGCTGGATACATTACTTGTGAAAAGCCCTGAATATTTTCAAAGAGAAAATGCGTTAGTGTTGTCTGCCTATAATGATAGATGAATCAAATTTCATTCAATACAAGTGAAACTTTAGATTAGTGACTACAACTAGTTGATAGTCATTTGCAAGCAGAGTAAGCATTTACAAAATGTAAAAGTTGTGTTACTCTGGAAAAGGCTATATTTTTCTATTTTCTCTTTTCACATTTCCTGTCTACGTATGGATTCAGAATTTAAACCTGTGTGTTTCATATTTAAGGTCCTTAATATTGAATTCATTATGTATTCAATATTATGGGTTCAGATGCACTATTTGTGTTTAGTGGATTTTTATATTCAAATTTATGTTACACCTAACAAAGATGAATTCGGTACAGCGACGGTGCATCTGTCCCTATCCCTTATGTTAGTTATGTATATACATTAACAAATAACTATCTATAGAGTCTCTTATGCGGTCTAATAGTCAATAAAGTGAATGCAAATCTTAAAGATAATTTTAATAGAGATAAAAGAAGTTCAATTGATTTCTTCCTATTTGCTTAAGTTGCGGTGATAAAACTTTAAATCCAAAATCTGCTGTAATATGCATCCTTTGGAACTTATTACTCAAATTATTTAGTATAATAAATTCTCTTCTAGTGTTAATACGTTTTAACATTATATGATATGAAATTCATCAATTAGACAAAGATAACTATAGTAATTTTAGGGAGAAAAAGTAGCGACTTGAACAAAAAAAAGACTTCTTGAGCCGAAAGAGAGGAGAAACATATCGAACCTGAAGAGAGTCAACAGAAGAACGATAAGCTGAAGAGTTCTCATGTTCATCATCATCCATTATTAATAGAGAGATTTGCTTGCTCAAATCTGCAAAATATAAATCATCTTCTACTTCCATTGCCACCTCCATTTGAAGAAGAGAACTAAAAAATGTTCTGTTCACTCTCTCTCTTATAATGCTCTTTCTTTTTTCCGCTTTTGTTTATATGAGTAAGAAGGGATATTATTATACTGTTAATAAATAGGAAAGAATGGGTTCAACAAAAAAGGTTTACATGTGGGATAGTGGGGTCAAGAATGACAGCTAAGTCAATCTGTCCAATATCCACAAAAAGATATGCAGTGTTCCATAGGTGAGGTGGAACCTGACTATCCGCAAGGGTAGTCAAGTTGGTGTAGCAGTAGAGCGCGGAACCGCAAGGTCACGAGTTCGATCCCCTGCATAAATCTTCTTGGTTGAGCCTGTCACACATGGCTTGCCAAGTGTGGTTTGCAGGCTATTGCGTCAGTCCGAGGTTTACCTTGTGCGCACTCGAGAGAGTAGCGGCTGCGGATTCCTTCGTAAAAAAAAAAGGTGGAACCTGACTAAATCCAAATCACTTATTTTTGGGTCAGCACTAACAAAAAAAATTCATTCTTAGGACTCGAACGGAAAACCTCTAATTAAGAGTAAAGGGATCTCGAAATCATCCCACCACAATCATATTGGTAAAAAGTGAAATCTTAGTACATTTAATTGCACGGTTCTCCCTTCAAATGGGCTGGTCTTTATTTCTGCCCCTCAAATGAAATTTATGTGTATTAGAGCATAAGTTTTTTAAAAGATCCGGCACAAATTATGTTGATTCTTTAAAGAACCTATGCTCTAATAGGCATACGTTCCATTTTAGGAGAAAAAATTAACGACCAGCACAAAATAGGGATAAAAGTGCAAATGTTGTAGAAAATACTTTTTATTAGTTTTATATTGCTTAAAAATAATTATAAATAACGGATCATAATAAATAAAAGTAATATAATTTTAAGAAAATATAACAATTACCAATTAAAATAAATCAAGTATATAGATAGTAAAAAACTTGTTTTAGACGATTAATGTATATAGATTAAAATTCTTATGATAAGTATTATCTAGATGAGAAAGAGAGTGACAAAAAGAAAAAAAGAGATGAGGATTGAATAATCTACACTACAGCGACAGCCCACGCTTTACTGGATCAGATTTCTCATCCAAAGATAGACTACTTGATCCTTGGTCATTATACTCACAACACACAAGTAGGGGCATAGGCGGCAGGTTCATTCGAATTCAATAATTTTAATACATGACATTAATTCATTTATAATAATTTATTAGAGACACAATAAATATGAGTATATGAATTTATAACTTTGAAAACATAACAGAAAAATTTAAATCCTGAATTCGCTTAAGCTTACAAAGACTACTTGTGAGAACCCCCTCCACCCCTCCCTCAACACTGTAGAGGCATAAATGAAGTATATAATTAATATTTTGGACACCAAATATATAGAGAGAGATTAAATTGGCAAACTATTTAAGAATATAAAAGTGGCGAAAACCAAAAAGGTCAATTTGCTCTTGAAGACTTGAACAGAATTGATCAGCTGATAAGAAAATAGTATATATATATATTTAAAATTTTAATAAATAGTAAACTTTGAATTCAAAATTTTAGAAGGCAGTATAATTAAGTAGTAAAAATTTAAAAGTAAAATACTTTGAACTTATTAAATTCAAAATTGGAATCCGCTTCGCAAGTTTACTCTCACTATCCACTAGTTATGGTTCACACTTGGCTTTACACTAATTGCATCAAATATGCTATAAGGCTTGGAAGTAGCTGCAGTCATCTTGCTTTGTCACACTACTTAATTTGTTGCCACTTATAAGAATGACTACTTATCACGTGCCTCTGGTTGAAAAAAGAAATAGTTAATGCATAATATATCTGTTGATGATGTAAAAAATATTAATTTTAATAGATTAGTTAAAATCTAATTATCTTTTTTGGTAGTAGTTGGTAATTATTTTTTGCTTCACATATCTCTTTATCTGCTTGATATTTTAAAAGTTCTCCAAAAATATGCAAAGTTGAACGATTTTGAATCATTTATCCCACAATAATTGGAATATGTTTACAACAACTTAAGAATTATATTAGGGTTAATTTTTTGTTTCATTCCACTGGTTGAAGTGTATTTATAGAAGCTTTTATTTTCGTGTTGATCTTAATTTACCTTTGAATCCAGAAGTATCAGCGGAGGATCAAGAAGTACTTCTTATGGTCCTGCTTCAACCACCCTTCCTTCTCTACCTTTTTCTTCAAAAACTTAAGCTACTTAGACTGATGTTGGTGATCTCGAATGGAGATATCTGGACCTGGAGCATGCAACACAACAAGGGGGTCGTTAGCTAATCAATCAGAAGCTTGCGCGAAGGAAGAAGCTAATCAATCAGAATTGAGACAGGTTTGAGAGGCGAAACGAACGCATCTCGGGCCAGATTGACTAACCTAATCCACCATTAAAGAGGCTTTTCCATAGTTGGGTGTCCGTTTTAGTGTGATTTACGAAGGCTAGGCTAGGTTTGGTAATATCCAAAACAAATGAAAAGAAATCGGGGTCGATAGATGGCAGTTGGCAAGGAACTTGATCCCCCCCCCCCAAATAACTAGGAAGACGTTTTAAATACCACACATTGGTTACTGGGCATGCAAGTTTGATATAGCCCATTTGATACCTTCGTATCCGAGAATCAACGAGGATTCCTCACTTCTTTCTCTCATTCAAAATCGTGCATGAGACTTTCATCTCACACGGCTCCAAAGTGATAAAAGAAAGAAGAACCCATTTTCTTTCTTTTTTTTATTATCTTCCTCGCGTATGTATAAGACCGAATCCATTCGATTTCTTTATAAAAAAAATTAACAAATTTTAGTGTAACTAATTTTTACACTACCAAATTATTTTTATATGTTATAGTCATCTCCGGGAATCCTGAGAAAGAGAGTGTGTGTCTTTGAGGTCTATATTGGTGATTCCTTAAGGTAAGGAGAAGTGGAGAACATGAATTGACAACTATTATTGCCATACAAGAATTAATTCCCAAATTATTTTTATATGTTATAATCACCAATATAGACCTCAAGACACACACACTCTCGCTCTCTCAGGATTCCCCGAGATGACTATAGGGTCAGCCCGGTGCACTAAACTCCCGCTATGCGCTGGGTTCGGAGAAGGGCCGGACCACAAGGGTCTATTATACGCAGTCTTACCTTGCATTTCTGCAAGAGCCGTGGAAACAGTCTCTTGAAGAAATGCAAGGTAAGACTGCGTACAATAGACCCTTGTGGTCCGGTCCTTCCCCGTACATAGCGGCAGCTTAGTGCATCGGGCTGGCCCTATAGTCATCTCGGGGAATCCTGAGAGAGAGAGAGTGTGTGTGTGTGTCTTGAGGTCTATATTGATGATTCCTTAAGGTAAGGAGAAGTGGAGAACATGAATTGACAACTATTATTGACATACAAGAATTAATTCCTAACTTTAGAATAAAATCGAACTAGTATTCAAAAATCATATAATTGACCGAGCCAACTTGGAACCTGAATTTTGCTAAGGAAAACAAAAGAATTTCCATGGAACTGTTATTCTCATATTTAGAAGCGGATCAAAGAAAAAACGACGTGAGAAAATGGTAGGAAATTTTTGTATTTTGAGAAAAAATGCACTCATTAAGAAAATTAGTACACGTATTACATAAAGGATTATTTGATTAGATTACCCTTTATATTTTCTTTTATTGTAGCAAGGGTAGATTTGAAGCAAATAATAATTAATATCTTCTTTGATTCTAATTCATATAATACTTGTTAAATAACCGTAACTAAAAATAAAGCTAAACAAGCACTTTCAAAGATGCTTCAAAGGTTACAAACATTAATCTCAAAAATGTTTTATACAACCTTCAAATTGTTAGATCATCAGATGTCGAAGTCCTATGTGTTGGAAATTTGTCTTTGGCGGGAGTTGCGTTCGACCAACTTTAACGACTTAAACACTAGTGTTCCGCATGTTGGAGAATTCGATTCTTCACACGTGCATAATCTACTAAGTAAGTAGATAACCGTAGGGCCAAGGATCGTCAAATTTCGTTGAGAAATGAAAGAGATATTGGTCCACGAAGTGAGGTGTTTGAAGCATGGAAAAGTGTAGTATTGAGACCAATTCTCCCTCATCGGTGGGGGAAGAAAGAATTGTTTTGTTTATAAGTCTCAAAGTTGGCTTGGGATTTGGGACCCCAAGGGGTATCCCATGTGTTTAAAGGAGGGAGGACCTAGATGTGCTTTGGTTCGAGGAAAGCCCACACGCGCTCCGTCGTTCGGTCCGAGTCCGGGAAGTTTCAAGAAAGTCAAATTCGGCAGAGAACTTTGTGGTTTCTGGAACGCCAACCAGCACTCAATTCAGTCATTTATTTTGGCTGAATTACTCTCCCTAATGGTCAATCTGTTGCACATCAATTCACCATTTATTTTGGTGAATTACTACCTCCATAATTGTCATTACTTGGCCAGTAACAGCAATTATGTGGGCAGTTGGTAAGCCTCTCCTTCAACTATATAAAGGACCCTTTGCACAATTGTTGAGACACACACAGAAACATACAAATAGAAAGCAGTTCTTCCTACTACCTTCCAGCATCATTTCATTACTCAAAATTCTTCACGGTAGCACTTGAGTTTCCTTTGCTCATTTGTTCATTTGTTGTTTTATCTTGGGAGACAATTGTCCAGGATGTAGAAATGATACATACGGGGCAATATTGTCTTAAAGACAGAGTGCAATCACTCGATTCAGCATACCAAAAACTGTTCAAGTTTATTGTAATTTCAGTTTGTTGTAATATTTAGCAGTTACTTATTTCCGTTTCCTACACCATTATAACCAACACTATGTTGGCTAGCTCTTGAGTTCAATATAATTGAGATATCAAGACACTAAAAAAAGAGATAATTACGAGACCAACCGGGTATCTTTATATCAGTTTGTAGCCATTTATTTTAGTTTGTTACCTGCTTTAAACTTCTTCTCCCCTCCCCTGCTTTTCTACTTTTTCTTCACCATAGATCCGATCAGAAAACACATTTTGCAAATTCTATTGAACAAGAATTGCAACTGTAAATCACAAAAAAAAAATGTCTCTATAGCTAGCGATCATGTTATATTTTTTTATATATTGTTATATACTCTTTTAAACAAGGTAGATACATTGTTATACATTATTATACACAGACACATTGTATATAATAATATATAATATTGTATAAAGGTGTATAAACACCACTTATAAGTTTTTGCGTATAGGTGACTAGTGTTGAGTTGTATATTTTTAAAAAACTTCTCTAAAAATATACACATTTAATGTATTTGATTCACTCTCATTTTAGTGATCATTTTAAATTTTAGATTCGCCTCTGACCGAAGTTTACGTACCTTAGAGCTAGTTGGAGATATTATTAGCTTTAACCGCTTCCCCACATCATCAGCTTCAACTATATATTACTATTAGCTTTATAATTCAATGAGGGGGCAGCATGGAAAGCACTAAATAAACCTCATGATTTTTTAATTTCTTATCATAGTACAGCTAGTTCAGTCCTTCTCCAGTGTCTCACATGTAATGCAAATAATACATCCAGAGATACCAGAAACTCTTTTGCAGTAGGCTCCATTCAGACTTTTCAGATCCATAAATATATTTTAAAACCAAAATAATGTTGAAATTTGTACTTTACATTGTTGCAAATTGAACGCTTAAGGCTGACATGATATTTGGAGTGTGGATAACATAACATGAAAATTGAGATATTGAATAAACTAATGATAACATTATTAAAGAATGTGGTAGGATGGATGAGATCCCTCCCAAAAAGAAAAATTCTCTAATAGGTGTTTTCTCATTTAATGAACCCTATACATCACGAATATAGATCAGTCCGATCAGTAAATTTCAAATATCAAATAGTTATAACAAAAAGAACAAGGATAAGAATGAGTCTCACTCTAATACAATATAAAGAAGATATTCTTTAGTGACAGAAATATACCCGTGTGTATACCACGGAAAATCGAAACCAAATTGCACCCAACTTTGTTGTACAAATTTACCATAGTCGTAGAATTCTTGTACAAGTATAATTAGGATTTATTTTTATAGTAGGAATAGGATTTTCCATAATTAGGGATTGTAAATTGTATATAAATACCTCTTCATCAATGAGAATAATCAAGGGATTATTTCTTTCATGGTATCAGAAGTCTAGGGCTAAAATACCTTCTCACAAAGATAATTCCGCTGCCTTTCTTAGTCTCGATTTCCGTGCAATTTCTTCCTCTCTTTCCAAATTTTCTTCCAAATCCCTAATTCACCTATTGTTCTTTCGTTATGTATATGTCAAAGAACATGTTTCATCCTGCCCTTACAGTCTCCAACATCAAAAACCACATCCCTATTGTTCTTGAGATGGAAAACGTCCAATACGCGACGTGGACGGAATTATTCAAGGTTCACGCACGCTCGCATCAAGTCCTCCATCACATCATCCCCTTGGTAACTGGCAAAGGAGATGTGCCTACCCTCGAGGATGATCCTAAGTTATGGACAACCCTTAATGCTACCATTTTCCAGTGGATTTATTTCACTATCTCTACGGACCTCTTACAAACGATTATTGAACCAGACGCTACGATGATGGAAACTTGGAATAGGGTGCGTGATAATGCATCATGACGCCATATCTTGGAAACTGGGCCCAATTCCAGTCATATTCCAGGCCCAGTTTCCCGGTCCAGAATAATGCATCATGATCCACTGCTGGGCCAGGGCAGCAGGCAGGCCTGCTTGGGCCTCGACCTCAGCAGGCCTTCACTGAGGCCGCAATGCATACACTTGGATTACATCCTCCGGACGCAAATTGGTACATGAACATCGGAGCCACTTCTCATATGACGTCCGCACAAGGTACTCTCTCGTCTTATTTCAATTTGAGCAATAATCGTGGCATTATTGTTGGTAATGGCAACTCAATTCCAATTCGCGGTTATGGTCATACGAATTTGTTTCCCCCACATCCACCTCTAGTCTTGAAAAATGTTCTCCATGCCCCTAACTTAATTAAAAATTTGGTGTCTGCCCAAAAATTCACCACTGATAATTGAGTTTCTGTTAATTTTGATCCGTTTGGATTTTCTGTGAAGGATTTCAAGATGGGATACCTTTAATGAGATGCAATAGTAAGGGAGAACTTTATTCAATTACCACAATTTCTACGAGTCAAGCCACATCTTCTACCTTTGCCGTTCTTGCTCCTTCCTTGTGGCATGCAAGTTTGGGTCATCCGGGGTCATCTATTATGTCTTCTCTGCATAGAAATAATTTTATTGCTTGTAAGGGTACACGTAGTACTGCACTTTGTCCTTCTTGTCCATTAGGAAAACATGTTAGATTACCGTTTGTAGCCTCTACTTCTCGTACTTTGATGCCTTTTGACATTATTCATAGTGATTTATGGAGATCTCCCGTTTTAAGTTCTTTCGGTCATCATTATTATGTCTTATTTTTTTATGGTTATTCTAATTTTTTGTGGACCTTTCCTTTATATAAAAAGTCTCAAGTCTTTTCCACATTCTTAAATTTTAGAGCATTCATCTGTACCCAATTCGAATGGGAAATTAAAAATATTCAATGTGATAATGGGCTGTTTCGAGAGTTTTGTGACACTAATGGCATATCTTTTCGGTTTTCTTGTCCACATACGTCCTCACAAAATGGGAAGGCTTAGAGAAAAATTTATTTCATAAATAATATTGTCCGTAACTTGCTAGCCCATGCGTCATTACCACATTCTTTTTGGCATCATGCATTGCAAATGGCTACATATCTACTTAACATCCTCCCTCTTAAAGGCTTAGCATATCAATCCCCACTTAAAATTTTTACAATAAAGATCTTTCGTATTCTCATCTTAGGGTGTTTGGGTGTTTATGTTATCCACTTTTTTCGTCTACTACAATTAACAAACTTCAATCCCGCTCTACCGCGTGTGTGTTTTTGGGTTATCCATCTAATCATCATGTTACAAATGTTGTGATTTATCCTCTAACAAAATCATAATTAGTCGTCATGTTATTTTTGATGAGTCCTAATTTTCGTTTGCTAAATTGAGTAGTCCTGTGTCTAGTTCGTATAATTTTTTGGATGGTGGGATCTCACAGTATATTATCTACCATTTATCCGAAATATCCCGTAAATCGAATCCGCCAGCAGGCCCACTACCTGCTGACCCACATTGTCCAAGTCCAGCGTTGTCTGGTCCACATGGTCTCAGCAGTGGACCAATGTCTCTGCCGATGCAGATATCGATCGACCCGACTCTCGTCCCATCGCTAGTTACGTCACAGTTCGGTTTCGTCCCTTTGTTGGACCAAGAGGCCCATCGCTGGCGCACCCACGCTAACCAAATAATTTCCCCAATCCCGTCCACTTCTACCTTGAGTCAAGGACCCGTTACTCATAGCCAAAGGGGGATTTTTAAACTGACACGACATTTTAATATTAATTCTAATGTCATTAAATCTCCCCTACCCCATAACCCGATGTCTGCCCTTCATGACCCGAATTGGAAATTGACCATGAATGACGAATAAATGCTCTTATTGAAAATAAGATGTGGGAGTTGGTGCCCCGTCCACCTGGTGTTAATATAATTCAGTCCATGTGGATTTTTACTCATAAAGAAAATTCTTATAGTTCTTTTGAGAGGCTTAAGGCCCGTCTTGTAAATGATGGTAAAATGCAACAGGTTGGCGTGGATTGTGGAGAGACATTTAGTCCGATGGTCAAACCGGCAACCATTCACGCTGTGCTCAGTCTAGCTCTCTCGAAAGCATGGCTCATTCACCAGTTGGATGTAAAAAATGCTTTCTTACACGGTGATCTTTAAGGAGACAGTTTACATGCATCAGCCCTTGGGTTTTAGGGACCCCAATTATCCTCATCATGTCAGTTTGCTGAAAAATTTCTTATATGGGCTTAAGCATGCCCCACGGAATTGGTATAAAAGGTTTGCAGATTATGTGTCTACTATTGGGTTTTCTCACATCAGATCTGATCATTCTATGTTCATCTATCATCGTGGTACTTCTTTGGCATACATATTGTTATATGTTGATGATATACTATTGACTGCCTCGTCTGATAATCTACGCAAGTCTATCATGTCCCTTCTCAGTTCAGAATTTGCTATGAAGGACTTGGGACCCTTGAGCTATTTTTTGGGCATTGCAGTCACTCGTCATGCATGTGGTTTATTTTTATCACAGAAAATGTATGCGGCAGAGATTATTAAGAGTGCTGGCATGTCACCGTGTAGGTCTACTTCTACTCCGATTGATACCAAACTCAAGATGAGTGTTACGTCTAGCACACCATACGAGGATCTCACCCAGTATCGTAGTCTTGCAGAAGCTCTTCAGTATCTGACTTTCA
Organism: Anisodus acutangulus; assembly: GCA_029783415.1. NCBI lineage: Eukaryota > Viridiplantae > Streptophyta > Magnoliopsida > Solanales > Solanaceae > Anisodus > Anisodus acutangulus. Next base: position 17,104,722 of record CM056492.1, read on the forward strand.
CAAGACCATATATTACGTATGCAGTATAGCAGGTGTGTTTATTTAAGCATGATCCGCGGATGGAGCACATGCATACGCTCAAACGAATTATCTGATACATACAGGGCACGCTTGATTTTAGATTGCATTTATATCTGTCATCGGTCTCTACTCATGTGTCATATAGAGATGCTGATTGGGGTGGTTGTCCAGATACCAGACGTTCGACATCTGGTTATTGTACGTTCCTTGGCGATAACTTGGTCTCTTGGTCGGCAAAACGCCAGGCTAATTTATCACGATTCAGTGCGGAGACCGAGTATCGAGGGGTAGCCAATGTAGTATCTGAGTCATGTTGGCTACGTAATCTTCTACTAGAGTTACATTTTCCTATTCAGAAGGTTACCTTGGTATACTGTGATAATATGAGTGTAGTCTATCTTTCTGGAAATCTGGTCCAACATCGGTGCACAAAACATATCGAGATGGACATACACTTTGTTCGAGAAAAGTTAGCTCGTGGACAAGTACGTGTCCTCCATGTCCCTTTGCGGTACCAGATTGCAGACATATTTACTAAGGGTCTTCCCTTTGTTTTATTTGAAGATTTTAGGGACAGTCTCGGTGTACGACAACCGCCCACTATAACTGTGGGGGTGTGATAGAAATATATCCGTGTGTATACCACGGAAAACCGAAACCAAATTGCACCCAACTTTGTTGTACAAATTTACCATAGTTGAAGGGTTTTGTACAAGTATAATTAGGATTTATTGTTATAGTATGAATATGATTTTCCATAATTAGGGATTGTAAATTGTATATAAATACATTTTCATCAATGAGAATAATCAATGGATTATTTCTTTCATTTAGGTTTAACTCAACTTTAAAAAAATAGCTCATGAATTGAAAATTGCCCAAGATATTGTATAAATACGACAACACATTTCCTCAACCAATGTCAGATACTCTAATTAAGGCGCCGTTTGGTTGTCTTTCAATAGAGTTAATTAATGAATAAAAATTAACATAATATAGTACATTATTTGGTTAGTATTTTAAGGAGAGTTAATCTTGGTATAAAATTCATCATAGCTAATACAGTGGTTGCTTATCTTTTTCCTTTTCCTCTTACATAATTTCACATAAGTTAATAAACAACAACATATCCAATGAAATCCCACAACATGGGGTCTGGGGAGGGTAAAGTGTACGCAGACCTTACATCTACCTTGGTAGGTAGAGCGGCTGTTTCCAAGAGACCATCGGTTCAAGACAAAGCATAAGCACAAACAAAGCAAGAGAAACAGTCAGGCCCGGACAAGAAATTTAAAGCAATATGGAAATGCTGGTATCAAAAGAGAATAAATCATGCTAGCGTATTCTTAAAAAAAAGTAGTAACTAACGCAGGTACATAAGATAAATAAAGTACACTAATGAACACATAACAACAGAATTCAAACACTGTTATAAAGTTATATTGCGCCTACTAGTATGATAGGCTAAGCGGACCTACAATAATAACACTACAACTACCAGTTTGTAAGCGTAAATAGGACTACGCTCGACTACCTACTACCCTTCTACCATAATTTGTGTCCTCCACAACCTCATGTCTAAGGTCATGTCCTCAGTAAGTTGCATCTGCGTCATATCCCATTTAATCATCTCTCCCCAATACTTCTTCGGCCTACCTATACTCCTCCTGAACCCGTCCATAGCCAACCTCTCACACCTCCGCACTGGGACATTCGTATCTCTCCTCTGCACATGCCCGAACCATCTCAACCTCATTTTTCGCATCTTATCTTCCACCGAGGTCACTCCCACTCTGTTCCGGATATCATAATTTCTAATTTTATCCCTCCTTGTATGCCCACACATCCATCTCAGCATCCTCATCTCTGCAACTTTCATCTTTTGACTGTGCGAAGTCTTGATTGGCCAACACTCCGCCCCATACAACATAGTCCGTCTAACCACCACCCTATATAACTTGCCTTTAAGTTTTGGATTTCACATAAGTTAATGAGAAAACTTATGTATTACTTTAATCGAGATAAAATGCGGAGTACCTGTATTAAAGAGTAAACGCATTAAAATATTAAAACATAAAACTAACCCTCTTAAAAGTGAAAATTTAAATCATACACTATATAATTATTTGTTGTATATTCAAACAAAAAAATATTTGCCACGTGGCAACTCATATATTACTATTAATCTCTGCATAATATTCCTTTCCCAAATCTCGCGCATAGCGAGAACTTAGTGCATCGGACTACCTTTCTTTTAACTAGTCCTACATTACTATTAATATCTGCATAATATTCATTACATTTACATTACTAATTCGGCATATTAATCGTTGCATTAACTTATATCTAAGTCAAATGACACCTAAAAGTAAAAGACACATTTTCTCAAGCTGGAAAACCATGAAAGGCAGGATCGAAGCTGAAGTTTCACTTAAATATGGATCGCAACTGATGTCACTACAATGAACAACAACACCAACAAATTCAGTATAATCCCACAAGTGGATGGTGTGTAATACTGATTGAAAGAAATATTCCCCTTGATTATTTTCATTAATTGAAAGATATATATACAAGTTACATATTTTCATAATAGGAGAATCATATTCCTATTCTATTCCTAAAACCTCATTCTACCATAATTCTAACTATACAATTATGGTAAGTGTATAAGACTAATTAAGGTAATATTTACACTACAATATATTACAAATATATATACCAAATATACAGAACTGCCTGTGATGGGCTTCTGTCCATTTGCCGAGACTGGCCTGTCCAAGATGGGCTGCCGAGACTGGCCTGTCCGAGATGGGCTGCCGAGACCATTATCCGTGATATACACTTCTGTATATCAAGTGTATATCACGGGTATATTACCTTGTTTAACACACCCCAGCAGTCACAGCGGGCGATCTTCGAATGCTGAGACTGTCCCTAAAATCTTCAAAAAGGACCGAGATAAGACCCTTTGTAAAGATGTCTGCAACTTGATATCTTGACGGGACATGACAGACGCGTACCTGACCCCGAGCAACCTTTTCGCGGATAAAGTGAATGTCCATGTCGATATGCTTAGTGCGTTGGTGTTGAATCAGATTACCAGAAAGGTAAATGGCACTAATATTATAGCAATACACCAAGGTTGCCTTTTGAATAGGACAATGAAGCTTTAAAAGCAAATTACGTAACCAACATGATTCTGAGACCACATTGGCGGCCCCTCGATACTTAGCCTCGGCACTTGAGCGGGATAGAATTGTCGGACGCTTCGCAGACCAGGAGACCAAGTTGTTGCCAAGGAACATACAATAGCCAGACGTCGACCATCTGGTGTCTGGACACCCACCCCAATCAGCATCTATGTATGAGACAAGTGTGGATGGCGAGGAAGGATATAAATGCAAACCATAGTCCAGTGTACCCTGAATATACCTAATGATGCGTTTGATTGCATTCATGTGCTCAATTCGGGGATCATGCATGAATAAACATACCTGATGGATGGCATACATAATATCCGGTCTTGTAAAAGTAAGATACTGAAGGGCCCATGCAAGACTACGATAGCGGGTCGGGTCCTCGTATGGTGCGCCTGCCGCGGCACTAAGCTTGGGCTTTGTATCAACTGGAGTGGAAGTGGACTTACAGGATGACATCTTAGCCCTCTCTATGATCTCAGCAGCATACTTCCTTTGAGACAAAAACAAACCATCTGAATGACGCTTGATGGCAATCCCCAAAAAGTAACTCAAAGGCCCTAAGTCTTTCATAGCAAACTCAGAGCTGAGCATGGTCATGATAGACTGGCATAAGGCATCGAAAGAGTCAGTCAAAATGATATCATCCACATACAACAGAATGTAGGCCAGGGACGAACCACAATGGTAGATGAATAAGGAATTATCTGACCTGCTGTGAGTGAACCCAATAGTCGAAACATAGTCAGCAAACCTTGTATACCAGGCCCGTGGAGACTACTTAAGCCCATATAAGGACTTCTTCAATAAACAGACATGATGAGGACGGTTAGGATCCCTGAATCCCAACGGCTGATGCATATAGACTGTTTCCTTGAGATCACCATGGAGAACAACATTCTTGACATCCAACTGATGAATAGGCCATGCCTTTGAAAGAGTCAAGCTAAGCACGGTGCGAATGGTAGCCGGTTTGACCACCGGACTAAACGTCTCCCCACAATCTATACCAAACTGCTGAGTCTTACCATCACCCATAAGCCGCGCCTTATGTCGAGCAAATGAACCATCTGAATTCTTCTTATGAGCAAAAATCCACATAAACCTGATAACATTAATACCAGATGGACAGGACACCAACTCCCACGTCTTATTATCAATAAGAGCATTATATTCATCAGTCATAGCAATTTTCCAATTCGGGTCGTTTAAGGCGGACACAGGATTACGGGGAAAGGGGGACTTAGAGACATTAGAATATAAATTAAAATATCTTTTAGGTGTAAAAATACCTCGCTGACTACGAGTGACCGGTCTATGACTCGAGGATGAATTGAGTGAATTTTGGAAATTTATTGGGCTCGGGATGGACTGGCCAACAGGCAGTGGGACTACTGGCCCAAATCGGTACATCGACACGGGGTGGACCGCCTCGAGTAGGTCGACAGCCCAATCGCTGAACTGATCCGATGATGGCGATTTGTGTGACGGAACAGTGGGGCCAGCGGGCAGTGGGCCCGCTGAAGGATTTTGGGTGCGGGATATGTCCGAAAAATGGTGAGTAATATATGGGGATATACCATCATCCAAAAAATTATACGAATTAGGCTCGGGAGTATGAACTTTAGTAAATGGAAATTGGGTTTCATCAAAAATTACATGGCGATTAATTATGATTTTCTTGGAGGATAAATCAAAGCATTTGTAACCACGATGATTAGACGGATAACCTAAAAACACACATGGAGTAGACCGGGCCTAAAGTTTGTTAATTGTGGTGGATGGGAATAATGGATAACATAAGCACCCAAACACCCGAAGATGAGAGTAAGACGGATTTTTATTAAATAAAATTTGCAGGGGGGGAGAATATGTCAGTCCTTTGGAAGGAATTATGTTAAGGAGATATGCCGCCATTTGAAGAGCATGATGCCAAAAATATGGGGGTACAGAAGCATGAATTAAGAGAGTTCGGACAATGTTATTTATTGAATGAATTTTGCGTTCGGCTTTCCCATTTTGTGAAGATGTATGAGGACACGAAAAATGAAAATTGATCCCATTATTTGCACAGAACTCCCGAAAATTCCTATTGTCATACTCTTTTTCATTATCACACTGAATATTTTTTATTTCTATTTCGAATTGTGTTCTAATGAATGCTCTAAACTTTATGAAGACGGAAAATACTTGAGATTTATTTGCAATTGTAAACATCCACAAAAATTTAGAATAATCATCCAAAAAAAGAACATAATACCGATGACCCAACGAACTTAGAATAGGAGACGTCCATAGGTCGCTATGAATAATATCAAATGGCATTGAAGTATGAGAATTTGAGTCTATAAATGACAACTTAACATTTTTTCCTAAAGAACAAGATTGACAAAGTGGAGTACGACTCGTACCCTTACAAGAAATAAAACTATTTTTATCTAAAATAGACAAAATAGAGTATCACGGATGACCAAGGCGAGCATGCCACAAGGAAGGAGAGATGGCGGCAAAGGCTGAAGGCAAGGCCTGACTCGATGGACTGAAATCGGGCGTGATATAAAGATCTCCCTTACTATCACACCTCATGAGAGGACTTCCCGTCTTGAAATCCTTCACAGAGAAACCAAAATGATCAAATTCAACAGAAACGGAATTATCAGTGGTGAACTTGCGAACAGACACTAAGTTTTTAATCAATTTAGGGGCATATAAAGTATTTTTCAAGATAAGGGGTGGATTGGGGGGAGACAACGTTTTATGACCATAACCCTGAATTGGAATAGAGTTACTATTTTTGACAAGTATACCACGAGGGTTGCTCAAATTGGAATAATACGAGAGAGTACTTTGATCGGAAGTCATGTGTGTCGTTTCTCCGGTATCCATGTACCAATTTAGATCCGGTTGCGTCAACCCAAGTGTGTGCATTGCGGCCTCAATGTCGGTGTGAGTGGGGCCTGCTGCGTGATGAGCTTGCGGAGGCCGGGGCCCAAGAATCCCAAAACTGGGATGTGGGCCGTTACTACTGGAATTACTGGGCCAATGGACAGTGGGTCGTGACTGCTGACTGTTGGGCCTGAAAGACTGGCCAGCCCACTGGCTGTCGGGAGCTGCTGGAAAATAGGGGATGTTGACCCACGACCCATTGCCCCAGCCCCACTGCCATGGGCCCCACTGCTGGGACTAGTAGGGTGGAGGGCCACTGTTCACTGGACAGGGCCCACTGCCGGCCTGCTGACCACCGGAACCACCGCGTTTGCCCCCGCAGTTTTTGCTATTATTCTTATGATTATTTTTGCCGCCACCATGAGTATGGTTTTGGCCCGAATTATCAACAAAACCCGAAGAATTTGTGGAGGACGTCATTAGGACGACGGGACTTGCTCCGGTAGCCGCCTTTTTAGCCAAATCAGCTTCTTCCAAAGTAAGCATAGAGCAGGCTTGATAAAAAGCCGGAAGTGGGTTGCTTTGACGAATGAGAGTCCCAACGCCATTATAGGCCTCAGAAAGACCGGCAACCAGTTGTAGAACCATATGATTATTTGTCACAGGTGCGCCAACGTTACGGAGTTGGTCCGCCAACTCCTTGAGCTTCTTGCAATATGTAGATACGTTTGGAAATTCTTCCATGCGAACTAGAGAGAATTCCTGCTCGAGTGTGACAACACGTGAATGTTGGTTATCTTAGAATATGTCACACAATCTATTCCAGGTAGCCATAGCCGTGGTATCCGGCTCAATAATCTTCTGTAAGAGGTCAATCGAAATAGTGGAATAGATCCACTGGAGAACGGTAGCATCAAGAGTAATCCATAACTGAGGATCCTCCGCGGGAATAGGTATAGCGGGAGGAATTATGTGATGGATAACTTGATGGGAGATAGCGTGAATTTTAAACAATTCTGCCCACGTCGCATATTGGACGTTTTCCATCTCAAGCACAATAGGGATACTGTTCTTGACGTTAGAAACCATGAGGGCATGATGAAAATTGTTCTTAGACATACTGAAAGAACAAAGAAGGAGGGGAAATTTGGGAATAATAAGAGAGATTTTTTAGAGCGAAAGACGAAATTTGGACAAGAAACCCGAGGGGGGGGGTTTCGGCCGAGAAGGGCACAAAATTTGGGAGAGAAAAAATTGTTAGACCTAGTCTCTTGATACCATGAAAGAAATAATCCCATTGATTAGTTTCATTAATTGAAAGATATATATACAAATTACATATTTCCATAATAGGAGAATCATGTTCCTATTCTATTCCTAAAACCTTATTCTACCATAATTCTAACTATACAATTATGGTAAGTGTATAAGACTAATTAAGGTAACCTTTACACTACAATATATTACAAATATATATACCAAATATACAGAACTGTCCGTGATGGGCTTCTGTCCATTTGCCGAGACTAGCCTGTCCGAGATGGGCTGCCGAGACCATTACCCGTGATATACACTTCTGTATATCAAGTGTATATCACGGGTATATTACCTTGTTTAACACTGATAGACCTCATCATTACTACAATGAATTGAAGTTGAACGAAATGTATATCATAATATTAACAGAAAAATTGTAAGTTATTGTATGCCTTAATCCTCATAATTTATTATTTCAATAAGGTGACAGATAGCTCGTTTCTTTAAGGTTCTTCATATTAATTCCAGTGGACACATTTATGCATGTACACAACTAAAAAGCTAGTGGATTACGAGGTTCGCTGGCTAAAAAGCAATAAGGATCCCACCCCTCTAGCTTGTGGGAGCAAGAAGCAATTGCATATACAGGTAGTTGGCTCTGAGAGCTTTTAGTGTCACTGTCTTGTATCTGAAAACCATCTTTTATCATTTTGACCATTCAATTAATTAACATTGCACGAAAACATTAAACTATAACAGATCTGGAAATCCATTTTGAGATATATTTGTTGGATTAGAATGTTTTGACTTATTTTTTGCTTCGATTATCGCATCATTTAGTTGCTACTGTTCTTTTTTTTAATGCTAAGTATTGCTTTACTATTAGTTGTCATGCCTTCTTCACTGCCATATTTCATTTTCCAAAACTGCTTTAAAATGCTTTATTTGTGTCAAGGGTCTATCGAAAACAGCTTCTCTACCCCACAAGATAGAAGTAAGATCTATGTACACTCTACCCCCAGACCCCACCCCTCGGATTATACTGGGTGCATTCTTGTTGTTGTTGTATAATGCTTTGACCCGAAACAGCATTACTAGATCCCATATTAATCACCACCCACCTTCCATGTGCCCCCAGATATACCCTTCCTTTTTTAGATTGTGGGGGAGGGGAAGAGGAGAAAATCTATCGGAATTGAATTTTGGATAAGTTAGTTGAGTGGTGGATATTATACTACTTGGCAACATTTCTACCAAGATAGACAAAATGCCCATTCTCTGCATCTGAGACTACTATATCGTGAATGTCCAATTATACCTGTCCATGGTCAGCATCTTGGTCATCAAACATTTTAGGACAAAACATTTAAACAATATTTGTTGAAGTTGAAGAGTATTTTAAGTTTAAGTTAAAACTCTCTTAACAAAAAGAACTGAAGATGAGTCCGTGAAACCATTACTTCACTTGAAACACTTTATCTTTCAAATATTGAAGTTTAGTAGTTGCAAATACTGATTACCAAACTAATACTCCATTTGCATATTATATTGAACTTCCGTATTTGCAAATATTCAACTCTTGAAGTATTACTTATGGTCAGGGTTCGCAACCGAGTTGATCCCAACCCTTGTTAGTACTAAACATCCCTTTATACGTGAATCTACAGCAGCATTTAACAGCTCAAACAAACCACGTTATGGTGAAACAATGTACGCTTCATTTTTCTAACTACCGAGCAAAACTTGGACAGCATGCTTAAAATTGGAAGGTGTAGTTGTCAGATACATAATCATATGAAATAATTACACGCTAATACAAGTGAAACAGCTGATTATGCATCAACAGAAGTCAGCGGTTTATTATCATTGTTAGCATTATTTTTTTATAAAGCTGAGGCGGTGTCAAAAGTATGTATAAAGAGTGTGCGGCTCAACTCAGTTTTAGTTGGCCCAATAATCTATACAGAAGATCTACTCTATATACCCAAAAAAAAGTACCATAAATGAAACGACAACATTATCCTATAACCTATAACCTTTAACAAGCATAGATAAGGTGCATGTGCCTCATCACATCTCAATGAATAGACCAGACACCAGAATATAAAAGGTAGAAATGGCGTCTACTACAGTTTTACTTGTAGGTCAGAGGTTGAAAAGAGTATTTGAGAATTTTACCCCATATAAAAGTTGTACCACAGCAGCAGCAATGTTTTCTCCATTCAACTTACACTTTGCAGCATGTTTTTGTCTATAGCAATTCATTTTGAGAAGCAATAAAGTTAGTATCAGATTGATCTGAACTTCGAGTAGTGACAGTTTTTCAAGTAAATATTACGAGATGTAGAACTCTCTCATTTCATTTCACATGTTGGTGAAATTCACCAACTTTTAAGTCCACGTGATAAGCAAGAAAAAGAGTTACAAAAATGGAGGGATTCCCTATCAACCTCGTCTGTTACTGCATTTTGCTCATGTGTTGCACTAGGGAAAAAAAAGAAACATATGCTCCTAAAAGTAGACTTACGGAACAAATAAAAGGCTAATGGGTGACTGAAAATTAAGCCCCACCAGCCATGTCCATATCTGTAACTCCAACTCCCTTGAAGACAACACGTAATTTCCTAGAACATGACTGCTTTTTATCTCCTTTTCCGGCTGCACCAGTAACATGAACGATGTCCGTTGGAGTTTTACTCATAAGCTCAAACAACGGTAGATCCAAATTAGATCGAGTCAACTCTTCCAGTACAGGAGGTGCTTGCATATATAGGTTATCCCCTCGATACGTCACGCTTACTCTAGTTAGTAGTAGCTTAGGGTGATCTTCTAGTAGATCAATGAACTGCACAACACCAGAAAGAGACAAGCTCACGCATTATTACTTGTATCATTTACCAATCAGTTTATAACACTTTTGTTGTGATGGAATGTCTGACATGCTCAAACAAAAAAAACGAAATCGACAGGAAGTTAAGTGCATCAAAGTATATGGTCTTGAGGCTGATGACAAAAAGGCATTTAAATCCACAATATAGGCATCTTCCGATGAGATTTTTTAGGCAGATACCTCAATGTATCAGAGAGTAATTCCAAAAGTTCTTCAACACTTCCCAACTTTCAAACAGAGAAACAATGTGAATGAGATGCAGCCCACAGTCACAGATTCTTCCAGACATTCATCAAGGGCAAAGCATTGGGTGTAGATCCCCACAAAAAAAAAAGAATAAAAGTAATAAGGAGCCCTCTCCTCTCTTACGCTTATCAGTTGCTCAAAAGATCGTTCAATTGAGCTCTTTTCCAACAGATATGATCAGGTCCTAAGTGATTATTCCCGTTGACTACAAGCAATCCATACCAGATAGTTAAAATGAACATTGACTTAAATAGCAGAAAGAACGTTGAAGCTTTTAATTGCAACTTCCAACTTATCTGCTGTACAAGAGTCTTCTTTTCAAGAAAAGGGTACCATACTTAGGGTGTGTTTGGTATGGAAGAAAATGTTTTTCAAATTTTCTCATGTTTGGTTGGTCAAAATGCTTGGAAAAACATTTTCTCTAGGAAAACAAGTTCCTTAAAAATGAGGAAAATGATTTCCCTAATGGAAGTAGGGCAAAGAAACAAGTTCCATAAGTGATATTCCAATTTCATTGTCTCTTCTCACCTACCCAACCCCCACCCTTGTCCTTCCCACCCATCCCACCCCCATAGTGTTTTGCTAGAATACATATAAATACTCTCGGGAAAATATTTTTTGTTTACTTTACCAAACACTAGAAAATAAGTAAGAAACTCACTTGTTCACTAAGAAAACATTTTCCTTCATACCAAACACACCCTTAATACTTTGGTTACTGTTTGCTGCAGTTGCCAAGTTATCTCATAAATTCCATTTTCTGCTTTATTTCCTTTTACAAGTATCCCTTCTTTAAATGGGTTCTTTTACTAATGTTATATTGGGTGGTTAAGATGCAAACTTACTCAGATTAAGGTTACTCTTCCTTTGAGGTTGTATACATTGGCTTTCAGACATGATCAAACTTTTATCAACAAGTTTTTCCCTTTACTTTCAACAGGTTCTAGGACCTTAGCATTGCTTTCTTGTTCCTAGTTCATACTACTCAGCTTCATGGAGCTTATCTGGTTTTGACACTCCCTCTCTCCTGTAGTGACAGCACTAACACCACTGAGGATCATTATCAGGAGTTACCTAATATAGTTAAGCGGCCAACTTACTAACTCAAGTATTTCAGCCGAGTTCTATTGTTAAGCCTCAAGAGAACGGTCATATCAAGGATGCATTGAAACATGCACGATAAGTGGACTGGGTCAATATCGCCCATTGCTCCCCAATTCTCAGCTGGTTTCTTTTTTCTGAATCTTGATTAGGAAGCACGCCACTAAGCTGCTTTTTATTTTTTTTTTGATCAAGCACTCCATTAAGCTGCTTTAGAGATGTGATATATTAAAAAGTTTCTGATCAGGTGTTTTTTTATCAAGTTTTTTTTAAGAATAAGGCCTCAGAGATCTTGGTGGATAAGGAACTGATCAGGTGTTTTAGTGTTTTACCGAACAATCTTGCGAGTGATTAGTAATCTTAAGGAGCTGAGAAATAAAGCACAAGAACCTTTTTCAGAGTAATTGAAACTTCTAGCTCAATGAGAACACCAGGACCACAAACAATACAATCTTTGTCCCTCACAAACTCGGTCACTTTGGTGTGCAGACCTTCAACTCCATTGTACCTTCAAATGGGACAGAGTTCCACATTAGACAATAGAACTTAGTCAAATGATTTAAAGGGAAATTCATTTCACAAGTGTAAGAGAATTAAGAGGAAACACAGATGAGTTGTTGTAAGGGTAGAACCATGCAATAAAAATTAGGGTAGAAAATCCTAACATAAGGTTACACTCACAAACAAAGTAATGAAGTCATCTATAAACTGAAAGCAAGATACAAGATCTTAAACAGAGAAGATACGACTAAGACCTCTATTGCTTCAGGACGACAACTTAGTTCTTAATTTCAAATGAATCACAAGTACATAATTTCACTTCTTTTAAATATGAGAGCATAAGAAAAGATCAACCTTCAAGATGCCATCAAATTAAAGTGCAATGTTGACGATAAGATCATTGATTCATACATGATGGCACAAGCTGCAACATTGTCGAGCTACGTATATTAGGATTTAAAAAAGACTTACGTTAAGTAATTTGTTAATGTTTTGCTGCATCCAGAGACAATCTTCAAGGTCTCCAAAGAACAGACAGCAGAAATTATAGCATTGGTGGATGCTATAGCAGGTATGATATTTTTAACCACACCCTGTAAGCAACAAAGAATGATTATTCAATATGCAAACCGCACAAAACCACTATACCAGCGTAACATGGCTGGAGAAAAATAAGTTCTCACCTCAATGCATAATGAAATAAATACTTTAAGTTTGACCATATCTAATGGAGGATGTCTACAGAAGGCTGATACTTTCATACCGCGAGCTTACCTGGGTCAACGAATAGGTAACTCCCGGAATTCCAAAGAGCTCTGCTCGCTTAACAGCCTACAGCACATGGACCAGAGGAAGTCGAGGATTGAAAAATGAAACATGAGAAATGTTTGCATACGTCTTAAGTACTAGGAATTGGGAAAGCAAGGAACATAAATTATAACCTCTGAATACACCCATTGCATGTGTTCAGGATAATCTGGATCAAATGTTTTGCCACTATGAACCTGCATAAAACTTTTGGGGGTGAAAAACAGCATTTGGTCTACAAGTTTGGAAAACCGAGGGCTACAAACTTCAATACTTACCTCATCCCATTTGATTAAATGTGCATACTCAATGCAGTGAGCAGCCGTTCTAGGGGTTTCAGCAAGAGTACACAAGGGAAACTTTACTTGTGGGGGAAAGAGCCATATTGTACACTCAAAGCAGGGGGTGACACCTGGCATTATAATCCTTGCATGGCCCTTGAATCCTTCAGTCCCACCATCAACCATAGGCTTAATTGTCTCTTCCCGTGGGTTGTCATCAGAATCATACTCTACACAAAATGTCAGATGGGTGAGCTAAATCTAATACACTTTTTCAAGTATGAAAACTATCCAGGAGCATGAGACACATCTCCCCAGGGGCTGAAAGAGCTGCAAACCGCCCTTTGGGTTCTGAAAATGCCTTATTAGTTGGAATTTATCCAATCATGTCCCTCTTTCGCTCCTCACATTGATATCTTATTATATCATGTCTGTTTAATTCATTTTTCCTTCCTATATAACACAAAGGGGCTGCTCCAGGAAGAGCTGGGTCTGGTTCGAGATGGTCTTACCCTTCCCCTTATTTTTGCAAAGATGATTCCATTATTTAAATAACCTTTGTTTTATTACTAAGATTATATTTTTTGAAATAATTTCAAGTGAAAAATTGATATTTTAAGTTGTAAAATGTAAATTATATTTTTAAGATAAAATGGCAAACAAATTACATATTTCAATAAAGGTCCAAAATTGAAAATATTGAGTATGTCTGATGATATAGATAAGTCTTCTATAACGTAAAGTTTTTTTTAATCGTTGAAAAACATTTTTATGGAATGACCAGCAACCAGAAGGTGCTGTGAGGTATTTATTAGGAGTAGCAACATCACATATTGTGTAATGAGCTCAAAATATCTATAATGGCCTCTATATCATTTGCAATTGCCATGTTACATCAAAAAGTAAAAAAAAAAACAGTAGGGAGAAACATGTATACTTAATACTAAAGGCATGTTTTTTGGGATAAGGTAAAGGTTAATACTAAAGACAGGTTCTGATTTGCTTTTAGAAATTCTTGTGCTCCTTCCTTCCAAATAGTCCACCAAAATCCTGAAGGAAGAGTATTCCATGTTTCATCTTTGTCTTGCCAAGCCCTATCAAGTACCAGCATTGTAGCAGTTCTTCTGTCGTCCTTTGCATTGTCCAATTAACCCCCACAATGTTCAGAATAAAATCTCAGATCTGTCTAGTGAATGTAGTTGGATAAAAAGGTGATGAATATAATTTGGCACTTGTTTGTTTGTGTTATCTGTGGAGCTTCTTTTCTCTTTCTCGAATTTGAGCATTTTCCCGGGATCTATCTTAGCAAACACCTTTAGTGGTTTGGTCAGCTTAATCATTAAAAAAAAGACTCATTCCCTCTCAGTTTGCAACTTTGCATCTCCCCCATATTGGAAGAGAAGTTCAAAGTTATATTTCAAATATTAAATAAACTGATACTCCCTCCGATTCAAAATGTTAGTCTTACTTTCCTTTTTGGTCTGTTCAAAATGTTTGCCTCTTCCCTTTTTTGGTACTCTTTAATTTCAACTTTCCACATGACATGTTTAATACCTCAAGATTAAAGGGCATTTTGGTATATTCTTCATATCTTTAATTTAAGACCACAAGATTCAAAAATCTTCTTTACTTTCTTAAACTCCGTGTCAAGTCAAAACCAAACAAACATTTTGAAACAGAGGGAGTAGCATTTAGAAGTCCAAGTACATCCATGGTCCTATAAGATTGTCAATTTTAATATGATCATTGAATTTGTGCATCAATTTTGTCCCACAAGATTAAAATTGTGCAATAACAATAGGAGCAATTTGACAAAGAAATTGTTTGGGTTAACTGTTAGTGGTCTTCAACTTATAAGCATTTAGGTCAAAGGTTCCAACCCTGATGTCACCAATGTTCCTGTAATCTTTGCTAGATGTTTGGGGGTCGGTCTGGGCCAAGCTGACTCTGAGGCTAGAGACCAGTTATGGGTCAGTTATGCAAATGGGAAGGACCGGTCCAAACCCCTGTAAGTGTCGAGACCAGTCTCAGTTCCATATTATAGTTGCACCTGATTTAATCAATTATCAGGAAATCACTTTCCTCCTCCTTATGATCAGATTACTCTTCTTGCATTTTATGCAAATTCTTTTTTTTGATTGGTCGTATTTTATGCAAAATTTAATTAAACAGCACGTAAACGAGATTGATTAGTAGTGATGTGGATAAGTTAATATACTGGCTCTTGTCTAATTCTAAGGCTCCTAGTTTATTTAAATAAATTAGGCCATCAGTAACGATATTGATATCTGTTAGTGAGTTGCTTAAAAAAAACCTATTAGTGAGTTGTCGTTTATCTAGTAAATACCCACATAAACAACCAGAAGCAATCCTGGCAAGTTTTAAGGATAAAATCCTAACATTATACCCCCCTAAGTGTATCCACATTAAGGTTTTCTGGACTAAAATATCATCTCACTTTCATTCAAGGGTTTGGATAAAAGTTCCCCTTCCCTGAAGAATGAGGATTATTTGATAAAACTTAGTATATCACAATAGTACTCTGACTATACAGGTAAAAGTAATAGTCCCCTTTTGCTCTTTAGACAATGTTTTCCCCTTTCAAAGTCAAATGCAAACAACAATAGAATAAATCAGGAAAAAACAGTAAAAGAACACCAAACCAAGCATATTTTTCTCTCATGAATGTACACTTGGTTTTTCAATTGGAAACTGTTTAGTATGTTACTCTTTCAGTAGTTGCACCCTATCTTCTAATTTGAACGCTCTTAAAAATAGGCTCATAAACTAGTGTCTAGTTGATTATATACAAATATGAGTAACATAAGATGGAAGAAACGTGTTTGTGCAAATCCATGCATGACGGACCTCAAATTCTTCATTTTTACATCTTGATGCCTAGACAAATATCCAAGTCAAACTACTCTATCTTCAGACTAGAATCTAATAATTGTCTCATTGTTGATGTGGGGCCAATCTATATTCAGACTATGGATATCTAACTAGAAAACTAAGGATGTCCACAGCAAAAAGAACGGGCTATCCATTTTAATCAAAGAAAGATTAAAGGAATTGCTCTGCATTTTATGAAGTATCACTTACACCTTCCCATTCACCCACACATTGTTTCAAGATCAGCAATAAAATAAAGGGAAGAGAGGGGATCAGGGGTTGGACAGTTGGACAGAAAACATCTAGCATTCTACAACTACTGAATTAGAAACTTTTGTTCTCCTAAGCAATTAAAAAGAATAGGCACAAAAGGGAAGCATTTAGGAAAAGTACTCGGAAAATAATGTTTGATCAGCCCATGCAACTTGTTTGAAGAACAAAAGAAAAAACAAACCTAGAAAGCTGCAAGCAACAGAATTTATATAGCTTCGAGCCTCGACAGAATCAAGACCAAGAACAATAATACTGAAATCATTGTAGAAGCTTATAGGTTTGTCCTCAATCCGACAGAAATGTGGCTTGATATCTACACCACTGACTCTCTCCATCACTCTTTTTGCAGCAACTTCTGCCTTTGGTTTCCCTACATCTCCAAGTCTACATAGGAAGAACTATGAAATTTTAATAAACATACTATTGCTAAAATTTATAAGCAAAAACGTAACAGCAAGCAAAAAACTAAGGGAAATACATCTATGCCTAAATATAAAGCGATAGTAGAGTCAAGAATTTTGTATTTGTCAACAACTATAATCATACATAAGAAACTACAAAACAGAAGAAGGATAAACATCCTTTTATGAACAGGGATAAGGACAATCCTCCTTGAACATCATGGGCACGAAAACAAAAATGTGACATGCACCCCCCACACCACTCACTTCTTCTTTGGATTTGTAACCCTAAAGTTTCTTTGAGAAGAAGTGAATGATAATTATAATTTCAACAACGCACACAATAAGAATCTAACCATAAGTTAACTGCATAACTTCAACACAATACGCCTTGTAAAATACACGGCATCCGACTAAATGTTAACAATTGAGATTAGTAACTTCATTATAATACAACATAGGGCTGGCAAAATTAGCCCAAGCCCATTTGACCCGCCCAAGTTTTGATGGGTTGGGCAAGACATACAATTGTGATGGGCTAAGTTTGGGCATAGCCCAACTAAACCCGTTTAATCTCATTACCCCAAATCAACCCAAATTTCAGCCCAAACTGACCCGTAAAACTCAAAAGCCAAATCACTGGATTGAGGAAGTGATTTATTATTTCTCGGTCATGCCTTATCCAAACAGGTACTATATGAACACAACATTTATGGGCATCAATGGAACTTTTCTCATTCTGATTTTTGATATATAGAAACTTAATAATTCTCAATTTTATGGCATTGTACAAGTCTAAAACAACTGAAATATTTGATATCAGTAGCATTTCAAACTGTTGGTTTGTATCTTCTACAGTGGATATGTTATGTCAAGTCAGCAATGTACTTATAACAGATTTAATTGGATGATCCAGTACACATATATGATACAACAACAACAACATACCCAGTGAAATCCCACAACGTGGGGTCTGGGAGGGTAGAGTGTACGCAGACCTTACCGCTACCTTGGTAGGTAGCGCGGTTGTTTCCGAGAGACCTCCGGCTCAAGACAAAGCATAAGCACAAGCAAAGCTTATGATAAACTAAACATATTTCTTATTTAACTATAAAAGTTTCCAAATTGTTCTCAAAATCTCTGTATTTTTCTCGTTGCAGCTAAGCAATGGAAAATGTTTTTCATATAATATTTCTCTACTCAAAGGCACTGTAGTTGGCATTTTATCTTTTATGTATATGGCATTCTATGATTATGACTTTAATATATATAGAGTGACATTTTAATTTTTATGTATATGGGACTACTAATTGCTAGAATAATTATATGTAGAAGTGGCATTTTAACTTTTATGTATATGGGATTGCTAGTTTAATTGTCTTTGTAAAGAAAATATGCCAAAAAAAACTGAAAATATGATTACATTTCTAAATTTTGATTTATTTTGATTTGGTCAAATTTTACTTTTTGATGGTACATGTTAAGGTGAATGTTTCATTTCAAGAAATTTGAAATCACTTTGAAATTTGAAGAATCCAGTTAACTCCATTTGAAGTGAAAAATACACTTGGTTATTTGTGAAAAAGCTAACTGTGGTTTGACTTAGTATAGGTTGGAAAAATGTATTTTAATTTTTTAAAAATTTGTTTTTTTTTGAGAAGGTAATATTTGTATGAATTTTTTTTAAACCGGTAAAGTTGTATTCCTCAGCATTACGGACATGACGGACATGTTGGAGACCTCCAAAAAGTTGTTACGAACAGCCTATAGTACTTACGGAGAACCTAAAAGATCTACTAACTGTTCAGCTTCTTCTATACAATGTTCTTTACCCCAAAAATAAAAAGTAGCAATGCATCCCTTTAACTTTCTGAAGTTAACTTTGCCATCAAAACATCTTCCATTCCTTTCCCTCCAAATTGTCCACCAGATGTATGATGGAATTGATCTCCACCATTTCTTCTGACTCTTACCGCCCCCTCTCCTAATCCAACAGCTTAAGAGGTGTGTTGTATGCTCAGGCATAGTCCATTTGATCTCTGTTACACTGAGGAACAAAGACTATAGTTGAGAAGTGAATTTGCAGTGAAGAAACAGATGACTATTTATCTCTCCTTTCTCACAGCATAGGAAACATCGAGCAATATGAAACTTCCTTCTCTGTAGTCTCTCATGAGTGAGACAATCTTTTCTGACAACCAACCAAGTAAAACACTTAACCTTTGTCGGTGCCATATTTTTCCAAACCTGGTTCCATGGGCCTGGCCTGATCAGAGGGTGCAACTCTGTTTCTTTTTTATAGCTTTTGCTAACAGAAAATTTCCCATCACTGTCATGTTTCCATCTGCTGGTATCAGGAGTTGTAGTAGTACCACTGAAACCTTAGGACACTCATAAGCTCAACAAACCTATTCACTTCCAATCATTCAGATGTCTTCTAAATGTGATATCCCACCCATGTTGAGACCAACTATCTGCCACTATAACATTTGATACAGAGCTGATATTGAATAAATCTGGGAAGGCCTGCATCAAAGTCATTTGACCAATCCATAAATCTTTCCAAAACGAAATTTTGTTCCCAACTCCCACCCTATAGGATTCCTATATGCTCTCTGTTAGTTTGGGCCAAAGGTTCCTAATGGTTCTCCATACTGAGGTTCCATAAGTGCTAGTGACAATAACAGCACACCAATGTTCTGTCTGCCCATATTTGCTTATGACCACTTCCTTCCATAATGCTTGTTGTTCCCCATTGACTCTCCACAATAATTTCATAAGCAGATAGTTGTTTTGTCTCTCTAAATCCCTAATTCCAAGCCCTCCAGAGCTCTTATCTAGCTGGACAATTTCCCAATCTACTAGATGTGAGCCTTTGCCCTCCTTGTTTCCTAGCCACAAAAAATCTCTTCTAAGCTTATCCAACCTTTTGATCACTCGAATGGAATAGGAACAAGAGACATGACATATGTAGGTAAAGAGTCCAACACACTATTAATCAAGGTGACCCTGCTACCAAGTGAGAGGTATTGTGCCTTCCAGTTTGCTAACTTCTTCTCTGTTTTCTCCACAATTCCATCTCATATCGCCAAATCTTTGTGTCTATTTCCTAAAGGCATGCCCAGATATTTAGTTGGTAAGCTATCAGCTGTACATCCCAAAATATTTGCCAATGCCTGGATTAGCTCCACTTTCTTGACAGGAAAAAGATAACTTTTCCTCCGATTGACACAGACCAGAAACAGCTTCAAAAACAATGAGAATTATCCTGATGAAGCTGATCCGCTCTGCCTTTGCTTCACAAAATACCACTGTATCATCTGCATAGAGCAAACGACAAACTTCCATTTCTTCTCCTTACTTTGAATCCCTTGATCCAGCTATTATTGATAGCCTTCCTCATCCTACTGTTAAATCCTTCCATGGCTAGTATGAAAAGAAAGATCTCCGTGTCTAAGACCCCTTTCGGAAGGAAAAGAAAACCACAGGTTCTCCACTAACAAGTATGGAGAACCTAACAGTTTTAATGCAAAACCTAATCCATTTCAACCACCTTTTTTACCAAACCCCATTTGTCTCAGAATGCCAAGCAAATTCCAGTTGACATGATCATATGCCTTCTCTATATCCAGCTTGCACATGATACCTGAAACATCCCCTTTCAATCTAGTTGACATCTAGTGTCTACACACTCGCTGTCAATGAGTGCAGCATCCATAATTTGTTTTGCTTTTATGAAAGTCATTTGATGATTGTTTACTTGTCAGCAACCCTCTTCAATCTCTCCGTAAGAGTTTTGACTATAATTTTATACACCCTATTGATCAAACTAATTGACCTGTAGACTCTAAGCTCCACTGCTCCAGTCTTCATAGGAATGAGAGCAATATAAGTGGCATTAAAGCTTTTTTCAAATACTTGATGAGAATGGAAGTGATGCATGGTGTTCATAATATCATCCTTCAAAAACTCCCAATAAGACTGATAGAAGCTCATAGGGAAGCCTTCAGGCCAAGGAGCCTTATCACATGTACACAGTTTGTATGTATTAAACACAAAACAGTACAATGGGTTGTATTGAAACCATATTTACAGTGGGCAAAAGATAGCAGAACTAGTCTACATTTCTAACAGGAACCTAATGTGTCTAGGAAGATATAGTATCCTCTGGGTAGATCTGGTTGTACCAAAAACAAAAAAGCTTAATACAATTAAGTTTGATCATCTGCGAAGTGTTACTTTGTTCTCAAAGCATCTAGAGTTCCTCTCTTTCCAAATTGTCCACCAAATGCAAGCAGGGACCATCCTCCATCTGTTTCTATCATCTGCACCAGCTCCAGCTACTTCTTAACTAAAGAGAGCTTCAGTAATCTTTCTAGGCATTGTCCAAGCTATGCCTCTGAGATTAATGAAGATCTTCCATAACTGATCAGTTATCATGCAATGCAAGAAAAGGTGGCCAACTGTCTCCACCTTCTTTTCACATAGAAAATATCTTGAGCATAGAGTCCACTTCCTCTTGTTTAAATTTTCATGTGTGAGCACAACTTTCTTTGCCATTAACCATGAGAAACATGCAACCTTGTATAGTACCTTGGTCTTCCAAATATGCTTTTAGGGTCAATTGATGACTTGAGATCTAGGTTGGTTTATCATTTTGTAGGCTACATTTACACTAAATTTTCCACTGCTATGTCCCAGCCATCTCAATGTGTCTTCTCCATTCTGAGTTCCTGAGAATCTGTCCAGTTGCTTGTAGAACTCAATCATCCTTTTCATCTCCCAATCATTCAAGTTTCTCCTGAGTATCAGTTCCCAACCTTAAGGTGACCACATTTCAGCTACAGTTCTCTGTTGGTGGAGAGCTAGAGCATATATGTCAGCAAATAAATTCTTCAAGGCTCCATTCCCCAGCCAGTTATCATTCCAAAAGGATGTCCTGCTACCATTTAGCACTCTGATAGAGACTTAGTTCTTTAGAGCTGGCCATAGTACCCTTATAGACCTCCAGAGGCTAACTCCATACGCTGAGTTGACTGGTTTAGTCATCCAGTTGTCCTCTACTTCATATTTAGCTTTGATCACCTTGCTCCATAAACTTTGAGGGTCTTGAGAATACCTCCATAACCACTCAATTTGAGGGCTTTACTGTGATTCTTCAAATTTCTAGTTCCCAATCCACCTTGAGCCTTGTTGAGAATTGCCTCTTGCTACTTAACCAGGTGATAGACCTTTTTTCCTTTTTACCTTAGCCACAAAAAAATTTCTTCGTATGCTGTCCAGTCTTTTAATGACTTCCACTAGAATAGGAAAAAGATACATCATGTAGGTTGGCAATGAGTCTAACACATAATTAATCAGAGTGAGCCTTCCTCCCATTGACAAGTATTGGCACTTTCATCTTGAAAGTCTTTTCTCACATTTCTCCAAGACATTGTTCCATATTCCAATAGATTTTGATTTGGCCTCTAGTGGCATGCCATGACAGGTAGTAGGAAGAGCCCCGACTTCTCCCCCCAGAATTAGTGCCAAATCCTCCATGTTCGGTTTTGATTTGTTTAAAAGTTGAGAATATTATATAGATTTGGGTTAAATTGGGCGGGTTGGGTTATAACCCATTATTTAGCTCATCTTGACCCAACCCATCTTGACTCAAATGAACTTTTCAGGGTTGGGCATTAGCCCATTTATTTATTCAGCCCATCTTGACCCGCCCAACTTCAGCCCATTTGTCACCCCTAATTACGGATTTTTAAAACTATATTTTTTTTCTATTCTCATACATAGCCCTACACGGATAAGCGAATTTAGAACTGGCTTAAAAGACTTCAGGAAAGCATCTGACCTAATTAAAAGCATAAAACATATTAAGCCATAATCCCAACTAGATTGTATCACCTACTGGTTCTTTTGCTTTCACTATGTACTATTTTTAGCTGGTTTTTGCATAGATAAAGGAAAATAGCACTGGAGACAAGCCATGAGATCAAAACTCAGTCTTTATGAATTACGACTTCAATAATAGACACATTACGAATTCAACAATAAATTCGAATAGCATAATATGTTCTTTATAGTAAATTACGGATTTTTAAAACTAGTTTTTATCTAATTTTCATACATAGCCCTAAACTGATAAAGGAGTTTTGAACTAGCTAAAAAGACTCCAGTAAAGCATCTGACCTAATGCAAAGCACAAAACAAATTAAGCCATAATTCCAACTAGATTGTATCGCCTATTGTTTTTTTTTTTGCTTTCATTAAGTACTAAGTTTAAGCTTAGTTTGCATAAATAAAGGAAAATTGCTCTGGAGACAAGCCATGAGATCAAAACCCAGTCTTAACAAATGACGAGTTCAATAATACTGGGATATTTCAGTTTATTTATCTTACTTTCCTTTTTTAGTCTGTTTCAGAAAGAACGTCTCTTTCCTTCTTTTTTTTTGCAACTCTTTAATTCCAATTTTCCACATGACATGTTTAAGACCACAAGATTAAGGGTATTTTGGTAAATTCTACATATCTTTAGTTAACAAAAGACAAAATTCAAGTCTTCTTTACTATCTTAAACTACGTGTCAAGTCAAAACCAGACAAATTAAAACGGAGGGAGTACACACATTACGAATTCAACAATAAATTCGAATTGCATAAACTACGCACCTGAAGAGGAATTGGCGATTAAGATTGGTAACTTCAATTCGGTCCATATCAATGACCTCAAGGTTACGAAACCCAGAGAAAGCCAAATCCTTAAGTAATTCGCAACCTAATCCACCAGCACCTATCACTAACACTCTTACGATCTCCTTTATATCTTCTCTCAACTGTAAAACACAAGCGATCACACTAAGGGTAATGTATGCAACACAATCGAAAGTAGGGTTTTACCTGAGTGCCGGGTTCAAAGGTGGACCCGACGAGATTACCGGGTCGGAGAAGGAGCTTATCGAGGTCCCTTGATCTGCTTTGTGATGTCGAATCCGCCATTGATGAGCGAAAGGAGAATTTCGACCTACTAGCTTCCACTTTACGCACTTCCCCTTACTGCAAGTAGATATACTGCTACTGTCAATTATGTGTGATACAATTTTATTTTTGATCTTTATTTTTATACTATATAATATGTTTGACTTACTAGTACTACTTGATATAAATTTTTACTTTTTTATACAAAAAAATAAATGAAGAAACTCTTTTTTAAGATTTTGCTTATATTTAACATACGTATAATTTTTTTGAAACGCAAAGGGTCACATATACCAATATACTATCCAAGAATAGTTGTATGTATCTATCAGTAGGGGTGTGCAAAAAATAGTTTAACCGATAAATCGAGTCAAAAAAATGTTATTGATTTATTAATATTGAGTTATTGAATTAACGAATTTTTAATAGTTTTGTAATCTTTTTTAATGGACTACCCGTTCGGTTTTTTATTTTTAGGTTTTAGTTAATGATTAAACCAAAAATCTAATAAGATCATATTACAATTACCTTTTTATTTCTAATTATATTAAAGTGGCTTTAGAATCTAGATAAAAATCTTATTCTTAATTCCTAAATTCTATTTATCCTCAAGGCAATGCATTGAACTTCAGAGTGCTGACTACCCGACTCTAGCTTCATTTGTTCCTCCACACTCCACATCTTTCGACCATTGAAAACACATTGTAAATCTGATAAAGCACCATCTCTCTGTCATCGCTCCCTTTCGAGTGGCGAGCATTTCCTCGAGTTTTTAGTAGTTTTGTTTAGATAAATAATATTTTTATTTCTTGTTATCATATTCATTAGTTCATGATGTTTGTTTTAGCAATAAATACCCTATGAAGACCGTAGATATGAACAAATGAAAAAAAAAAGGAAAAGAAATTAAATGAGCATTTTCTTATTGGTTAAATAAAAAATCTAGATGTTAAGGACCGCTATCCGATTAACCAAAAATCGATAATAATTATCTTATTGGATTGATTATCGATTTAGCATGTTTACAAATAGATAATTGATAAATCAAATCAATAATATTTAAAATCGGACTGAGCCGATCGATAAACACCCTTAATCCTCTGTTATACAATTCCATGATTTCTAACCCTACTGTTATTATTTTTAATATATCTTCCTCTCAATCTAACGACCCCTTCTCAGAGATACATGTCCTCATCCTAAACGTTCCAACCCTTTTCTTTTGAATTTATTTGACCCTTTTCATATTTTTATCTAGCCTATCCCCACTTTAAGAAATTTAAATCAACCTCTTTACTTTGTCTTTCAAAAGAATGTGTTTGTGTGACTGAGTGCTATCTCTTCTAAATTAAGTGCACATACACACGTTACTTTGCTTTGAAAACTTGGAAAATTAGGAAAATATCTTCTCAATTGAAGTACTAATTAAAATTCTCATTAAGTAAACTCTACAGACGTAAATGTTAGCTTTGTCCCAATTTATATGACATCATTTTCTTTTTTATTTGTCCCAAAAAGAATGTCACGTTTCTATATTCAGAAATAATTTAACTTTATGAGATGATTTACAACCACACATTTATATAAGACTTGTTTTGGACCACACATTTTAAAAGTCTTTTTTTCTTTCTTAAACTTTGTTCCAAGTCAAATGATGTCACATAAATTGGGACGGAGGAAGTACCATATTTCTTAGTAATATTTTTAAGCAACTAATCCCTATTTTAGAAATGAAGTTCATATTCACATTCCATTCTTAAGCAAATCTTTATATTCAATCTCAACTCGTATTGGAGAAAACAAGATCGATTGGAGCAAAAAACATGATGGACCAAAAGAGAACCATCAAAACCCTAATTCACTACCACAAAATTCCACCGGAACTCTAATCTACGAACTTGAAACCAACCACACTTAATAAACTAAGAATAAACATAATATGAACATTACAACCAGTGTTTATCGAGATTTCTAAGCTAAAACCCTAAGATTTTCATGAAAATCAAAGGGAGGGGTTTTTTATGATTTGAGAGAGTTCTGAGATAGAGGGGGATTCTATAGGGTTTTAAGAGAGTTGGGTGATTTATTTGATCGGGTGGGTTATCGGACTGGGTGCTTTAATAGGTTAGTATATTTTTTTAATTTATTGGCTTTTAATCTATCTATGTGGAGCACATATCAGCTAAAACAATACAACTGAACTGCGAGTGATTACATGATACTAAGGTGTATGCGTTCGGGGGTGGTTTTAAATTCACTTAGCCAAGCTTATGGGTGTTTTTAATATTAGGCATAATTTAGGGACAAAAGTAATAATATGTGACAAATTTAGAGGTGTTTTAACCAATTTTGTCATAAATTTTTAATATGACATGGCATACCAAATGATGTTTTTTTTTTAAATTTCTAAGTCAAATAGCATGATTCAAAACATGAATAATTAACATATGTTTTACCCTTATTTACTTAAATATCAATCTTTTATCTGTGAGCTGCAACAAGGTTTAAAATTTTAAATTAGTAACGTATGTCTAATCCACACATCAACGATGTTTGTTCTACCACTAGACAAATAGTGATGGCAATGGGGCGGGGAGGATGTGGGGTGTTAAATATGTAACTAGTAAAGAGCTGAGGGACCTAAGTGTAAATAGTTATATCTTTATAAATGTTTGGTGTATATATTTGAGATGCACAGATTATTGAAGAGATATATGACTTATTTTTCAGTCTTCAGATTTCTCATGGTAACAGACGTCTAGGGTTGGGTCTCTTGGAGTTTTTCTGGTGGCTTTCTGTCTTTGTTCTTGTCCATAACTGTCCATTCTTTCCTTTTGTCTTTCTTCTCTCTAATTTCTCTTTGATCTGTCATCTATTTTATGTGTTCTTCTCCGCTGTATCAATTTTCCGTTGTTGGGTCTCTTGCTTTGTTCTGTGAGTTCTCTTCACTCCAAATATATCAGAGAAGCAAGTTGTGTCTGGAACTCAGAATGTTTCCCCAATTTACAGTAATCTTGTGATTTCCACCATTAAGCTTAATGAAAATAATTTTGCTGAGTGGCGAGCATCAATTGAAATGTGGTTTTTTGCCAAGGACATCTAGAACATCTCACAAATGATGCATTAGAGTTTGATGATTCTAAGAAATCATCTTAGGTTCAGACTGGTGCATACATATGTACTCTGTTACGCCAATCCATTGAACCATTTTTTATGGCAGTGTTTCGTCATTATCGGACATATAAGGAAGTGTGGACTCGTGTTCGTGAGATGTACACTCGAGACATTACAAGAGTGTATGATGGTTTATCTAATTTGTTTCAGATTAAGTTATCTAATAATAATATGCAATCGCATTTGGCATGGTTATAGGCCCTATTTACCAAGTTTGATGAAATTATGCCCTACTCTACTAACTTGAAGACACAATTGGAACAATGTGACAAGATGAAAGCAATCATATGCCTGCAAAGTCTTGGGACTGATTATGAATTTGTTCTATCTCAAATTCTTAGTGGAGAATCAATTCCTCCATTGACATATGTGTTTTCTCATCTAATTTGAGTTGTTAATTCTTATGTGGCTCCAACAAGTGTGCCATATGAGGAAAAGACAACATTCATGACTAATTTTAATCCATCAAATGCAAATTACCGTGATCGCAAGGGTAATCATTGCTTTAAAGGCAGTAAAGATAAGGATGGTTGGGGTAATTCTTTAATATGTAATTAATGTGGCAGACGTGGACACACTCGGGATAAGTGTTATTCATTACACGGGTGTCCTCCCAAGGTTGCTAATGCTACCCAAATATAGTTTCCTATTCAGTTGGACAGTGGCACCATATCATGTGATGTTTAGCACACTAAAAAGTCTTCGATAGTTCTTCCAGCAGATGAGTATGCTCAGTACACCTGTTTTCTACAACATTGGGCAGCACAACAAGCATCTCAATATGTTGCCTCCCTCGCACAATCTGGTTAATATGTGGCTTGTCTCGCTAGATTTTCATTATGGGTACTTGATTCGGGTGCATCTGACCACATGTCTGGTAAACAAAGATTATTATCTAACTTTTGTAACCATAGCACTTTACCTTCTGTCACTTTGGCTAATGGTTCTACCGCTCGTGTCTATGGTCTTGTTTAATTACACATCGCCAAAATTCTGATTGTTGCGAATAGCTTATTAAAGGAATTGCAAAACCGACTACATCTTTGTGCTTGTCCTCTATTTTATCTCTCTCTAAATTCCCATATAATTTAATATCCATTAGCAAATTAACAAAGGACCTTGATTGTATTGTGATTTTTACTTCTAATTCTGTTTTTATTTAGGATTCGAAGACATGAGGAATGATTGGAACGGGGCATGAGTCTCGTGGTGTTTACCGTCTAGATGTTCCAATGGCTTGTAAGAATCCAACCGCATGTATTGTTGTTGCTTCTCTACAACAAATCTATTATCATCTTGGTCATCCCTCTCTAGCTAGTTTGAAATAGATTGTTCCAAGTTTTTTCTGATGTTAGTCACTTAGAATGCCAGTCCTGTCAGCTTGGTAAACATAATAGAGTCCCATTTCCAAGCAGAGTCAATAAGCGAGCTAGTGCTCTATTTGTTTTAGTTCATTCAGATATTTGGGATCCCTCTCCACTTCGACTTACATATAATAGAGAATTATAACTTTGTTTTTTCAAAAAATGTCTTAACTATATCATATTAACACCTCACATGCACATAAATATTTTAAAAAACAATTCTATTAGTTAATTAATTATCACAGAAATAATATTTCAATCAAGACAACACAATTTTTATAAAGTTTACATATCTTATAAGTAAGAATCAAAATATACACAGCTTTAACAAAAAAAATCACAAATACAAAGACAGTAAGGAAAAATACCCAAAATTAAGTTGGATTACTAAAATAAATATTGTGCCACAATTTTCAAGATGACATTAAATGAAATTTGATTTGTACTAATACTACTTTATTATTTTATTTTATAAACAGTTGTTAGTTCTAGTCAAATATACAATACATAACCAAATATATATTATAAGCTTTAATATTCTTTAGTCAATTAAATTTAGGATTTTAGACCTTTTATTAGCTTATATTTAGATTATTAATAATAATTATATTTTATTATACACACACACACATTTGATTTTATATTTCGATCGATGTTTGATATTTTAATATTTTCTTTATAAATACGAATCCCAAAATTTTAAAAAATGCAAACTTATTAAATACCATATCAAATACTCTAATATTAAAACTACGGTGCCGAATGTACCAAAGTATGCACACTCCTAATTACGTGTGTGGATAAATACTAGGGGTGAGCACGGGTACAGGGTACCCAGATACCCGACCGGAACCGACACTAACAGGTAGGTTCCGGGTAGATATATTATAATAATGGATAGGGTCCGGGTAGTAAAATTAGAAACCGATCAATGTCGGGTCCGGTTCCGGTTCCGACAAATAGAGACAGGGTACCCGGACCCGGAACCGATACCCGGAACCTATAAAATATTAAATATTTTTAATTTTTTTAGAAACATTTGGACCACTTTTAACTTTCTCCAAAATTGTTTGTTGCACGCCTGCACATTGATTTTCCCCACCCCAAGACGTAAATATTTTAGCTTTTTCACCCCTTTATTCTAGAATGTTCTTTGTGCCCTAAGAGAAAACACTCAAAACTCTCTCAATAACAATGTCGTTTTAGCTACACCACTGAGCTTCATCGTCGTTGTTGTTGAAGCTTTCTCTCAGGTACTTTCATCGTTGTTGTCATTGAAGCTTTACCTTTGCCTCTTTCTCTCCCTTAATTGTGTTCACGTCATTCCTAAAATGCATATGGGTTCATATCTAACTCTTCAATTTCTTTTTAATATCATATGCTTCTATTCTATTTCAGGCGATACTCATTTTCAATTTTTATTACTTTTTTATTTGAAATGTAAATCTATTTTTAAATTTTGTGTATATTTTTGTAGTTGTGAAGATAAAATTTAGGAATTTACTAGTATAATAAAGCTTTTCTTTTGTATCGAAGAGCTTATGAACACGAAAATAAGTTTAATTCAGATATTTTTAAATTTATTTTGAAATCAACACGTTCAATTAATTGAGTGTCAAATTTGGCTTGCAATTTTAGGTTTTGGTTACAGAATTAGCTTTTCTACAATGAATAAGTTTTCTAAAACTTCTTATAAGGGTACTAAAAACTCCGATTGCGTGCTAAAAAACTACTTGATGAAATTATTTTAGAACTCTTTTTTATTCTCATAGGCTTAAAAATTGTTGCTTAATTTGTGTTTTTTATTTACAGGGTACCCGGGAACCTACCCGGACCCTGATTGTTGCTTAATTTGTGTTTTTTATTTACAGGGTACCCGGAAACCTACCCGAACCCTGCGGGTCCGGGTAGGTTCCGGGCAATGATTGCTACGGGTAGGTTCCGGGTAGTAAATTTAGGAATCGATCTTTTACTGGGTAGGGTCCGGGTAGTTCAAAAATGTTAGGGTACCCGGACCCGCTCACCCCTAATAAATACGACGAAATGGATTAATAAATATCTGATGTTGTTTGTGTTGGAAGATTTTACTCTTGTACTTTATAAAGCTGTACGGAAAGTATATAACTATTACAAGTATTCGAAAGGATAAACAAAGATTCAATAATTCAACTAGAAATCTGAAATTACAATTGTTGCACAAGAAAAACTGGAAACTATTTTTGTTGAGTCGAGTGTGGCACTTTGTCCTTAAGACAATATTTCCCCGTATGTATCATTTATACGTCCTGGATAATTTGTCTCCCAAGATAAAACAGCAATGGAACACTTGAGCAAAGGAAACTCAAGTGCTACCGTGAAGAATATTGAGTAACGAAATGATGCTTGGAAGTTGTAGGAAGAAGAGTTTTTTGCTTGTGTAAGCTTCTGTATTTTCGTGTATATGTGAGTCTTAGTGTTAATCCTCAACAATGGTGTAAGGGGGTGTTTATATAGGTGAGGGAGGGACTGAAAACTGTCTCCATAACAGCCAAATAATGGCCATTATGGAGGTAGTAAAGTCACCAACATAAATGGTGAAAGGCCAACGGATTGGCCATTTATAGGAGGAGTAATTCAACCAAAATAAATGGCTGAATTGAGTGCTTGGCGTTTCTGCTTTGACTGTCCAAATTCTGACTTTCTGGAAACTTCAGGGACCAAACTGTACATCTTGAAACTTCAGGCCCAAAAAGATAATATCAAAAGACCTACATCCCACGACCCGTGACCTGTGACCCGGAACTCGGAATCGGAACCGGAACCGAACGGGACGGGCGCGCGGCGGCGGCGCGCGTATGGTCTTTCCTCGAACCGAAGCACATCTAGGTCCTCCCTCCTTTAAACACATGTGATACCCCTTGGGGTCCCAAACCCCAAACCAATTTCTAGTCTTATATACACAACAATTCTTTCTTCCTCTGCCGATGAGGGAGAATTGAACACAATACCACACTTTTCCATGCTTCAAACACCTTACTTCGTGAACCAATATCTCTTTCATTTCTCAATGAAATTCGACGATTCTCAGCCCTACGGTTATCTACGTACTTAGTAGATCATGCATGTGTGAATAACCAATATCTCTTTTCCATGCTTCAAACACCTTACTTCGTGAACCAATATCAGTAACACTAGTGTTTAAGCCGTTAAAGTTGGTCGGTCGCAACTCCCGCCAAAGGCTAATTTCCAACAATCCCCTCTTGAAAGAGATTTTGGCGTACTCACATGGTGTCTTTTCATTTCCAGCAATATTTCAGCGGACCGATGTTGCATAAGGAAAGGTAGCTTCAGCTTTGAACCTTTCATAGTTAAATACCATCGGACTTACTTACTGCGCGGTGAACGTGATGTCTTGAACCGTCAGTGTTTAGTGTAAGCCAAATCAATGGTACCAACACAACAAATTCCCTTACTCTCTTCTTCGTAATGTTTTGTCCGTTTTGGCCATGGACAGCGTCTTGGATTCTTAAGTGCGTTCATTTGAGGCGGCCCGTCCTCGCACTTAAATAGGTGGTCTCCTACAAGGTATCCTGCTATACCCCACTTCACAAGTGTTAGGAACCATTAAAAGTTTCCCAAATACCTAACCTCAACTTGTTGAGGATCATTACAGGTTTTGAAAACTTAACCTTTACCCATACTGCAGATAGCACTTAACGTCTATCGCGGGAACAACTTTGGATTTGGTGTTTCTTTTTAGAAATCACTATCCGAAGTGTTCATGTTTCCACTGAAGCGATCAACTGAACCTTTACAACTTAGTTTTCCCATTGAACCAAATTACTGGGATCTCCAGTTAGTAAGGTTGGGTTACCACTGTATTGGTCCGTATATTTTGGGTTTTAGGCCCATTCCCCTAGACAGGCAGAACACTTGATCTCCGGGTAGTCCCTTAGTTAGTAAATAAGGAAGTGACACCCGTGATGATCAACTGACATACGATCTTATGTCTCCGACAGATCCTGACATATATGTTCAGACACCGTCATCCGTGTCCTTCCTGAAGCCGACCGGCTAGCCACAATATATAACTACTGAAAACACAGGTTTCTCCCAATATGGGATGTCCTCTAATGAGTCGTAAAGTTGCTCAACTTCTTTCATGCTTTATATAAAGCGATAAACTTTGATACCATCATGAATCGGTCGATGCAAGTTTGCTTGGAGGTTTTTCCAAGATCCACCATACACATTTACTTGTGGCTTTGCTGTTCTTCAGATCTGATGTCCAGTTTGCATCACTGTGTTCTTCCAGAACCGATGGACATCCAGAATACTATAATTCGTAGATAAGCGAATAATTCAGATATCGTCATATCCGACTTAACGCCTTCTATTGATCATGTATTAAGATCATCAGTGAAACTTAGTTCAACTGATCTATTTGTAGGGCGATACCAGGTCGGTTGTAGTGTGTACACTACATTGAACTACACATGACCTGTGCATATCGCTCCTTGTCTATGGGTGCACCATTATTCCAATCAATTCTATGATTCATATCCATTGGTGGCTTCAACGAGACTGTCAACTATCGACCAGTCCGTTAGATGTCTTAGAAATCCAATTCCTAAGATGTCATCTGTGATACCCATATCTTTCATATCGAGACTTTATTTCAATATGACTTTTACTTTCAGACTGTTGATTCTCCAACTGTTGGCTTTCTAACTTCAGAGTCAATGTTTCTGTAGTCAGATTCATTATTTCTGTTTTATCTGAAACTTTCAGGACCAAAATGTAAACATTTCAGGGACCAAGATGAAAGTTCAGGAAGAAGCCCAACAGTCCAGAAAACCAACGCTGATTCTCTTCTTCCAACTCTCCGGTTGGGAAGGCTGTTTCAACATTCATGCCACGCAAGACTGCAATGGCCCATGATGTTAAGCTACTCCCAGGGGAGCACATGTACAAGTAGCCGAGGCTTTGAACTCGTCAGTAGATCCATCTACTTTGTACTCACTTTTGAGTATCCTTTTTCACAACCCAAAGGTTCCTTTTCCGGAGGAAGATCAACCATTACGCAAGTATGGTTCTATATGAGGAAAACTATTTCTCTCTTTGTAGCTTCTTTCCAAAGTAGCGCTTTTGGAGATGACAATTATTTGTTAATTGTCCATGGTTAATTCTCAACCATACAAGCTAGAAGGACTGGAACAAGTCTTTGTCCCCTTCTTTGCTCCGTCTCGGTTCAACATCTAGAGTCTCCGAGTTCTGCAGATCTAGAATATTACGTTCCGGATAGCCAGCAACTTTCGAGTCCTGTAGATATGGAACATCTAGTTTCGGACAGTCAGGCCCTCGCGGGTTCTTGTTAACCTTGAGCAATTACTTCTTTTTCCTATTTCAAGGAAAGTTATCTTCAATGAATTCAGCATTCTTTGACGCCAAGAGGCGATAAGCACTACTGTTATTTGCAGATCCAGTGGGTATGCAATCTACAGTCTTAGGTACAACTTGACCTGTTTCAGTATTCCAACTTTTATCAAGCTACCCCACATAACTTGGGCGTATGACTTTGCGCTTGGCTAACACCGTTGGACTGAGGTGAGAAATGAACAGTCGTTTAATGAACGATGCTTCACATTCTCCCCCTCTACCGCTACGAATTTCACAATCCATAGGCTTAGTTGATTTCCAACTTATGCTTTGTAGCGCTTGTCCGCTTCAACAATTTCATCTTTGTTTTTCAACAAACAAAGGATTACGTACGTTATACCATCATCAATGAAGATCACAACGTACTTGTCTCCCCCCTCTATTTTGTATAAACTTCAAATCACCCAAGTAGGTGTGACTAAGTTCTAGAGGAGCGGTGCTTCTTTCGCTATTCCCTTGACGGAATTTGGAAAGGTGATTTTTCCTCTTCGCCTACCTCACATTCATTTTGAGGGTTTATGTCGACAGAAGACAACAATCTCAACATCGTTAGTTTTTGAATGACTTGCTATTTAACGTGTCTTAATCTATGATGGCATAGATGCACGTATTACAAATATATCATTCATTTGGCTACAGACATATTGTACCATTCTTAGTTATTACAGACCTGTTGGACTAGTCTCAAACCAGCTTGACCAACAACGTCCCTTAACCAAGTTTGGGACATGTATCACCTCATCTTAGAGTGATCCCATTCCCTGAAGTCCTATTGAGGACAACCTCTCCAGCCCCTTTGATTTTTAGAGGTGGCGTTGCTTCACATGAACAACCTCTTGCTCGTGGTTAGGGCGTAACCGGATCATATGTGATCTCGATACTCGGGCCCACTCTAGTTGCTTTGGCAGACTGAGTGTCCAATTTCTTTACTGCCTTTCGTTAGACCTTCAGATCATTTAGGACCTGGAAACTCTGGCCCACCTTACTAGGTGTCCATTACTTTTCCTATGAAATGAATTCTGGCCCCACTCTAGTCGCCCGGAGGCTTTGTATGACTGAGTGTCCAATATCATCATATCAAAGGAATTTTGGCCCACTCCAGTCGCCCGGAGGCTTTGTATGACTGAGTGTCCAATATCATCCGATCAAAGGAATTTTGGCCCACTCCAGTCGCCCGGAGGCTTTGTATGACTGAGTGTCCAATATCATCCTATGAAGGATCTTCTGCCAAATAATGTGACAGGCTCAACGTCATTAACTTTTAGACTTCTTCCGTTATGATTAGTGCCCAGATAATTCTTGGCGCTTACTTAAGTGTGGTAACAGTTTTCGCACAGTCAGTGGATCTTTCTCCCTCGTATGTGCGAACATACTTTACACACTTTAATAATTACACTTAAAGAACGGGTCTTCTTAAGTCGTTTACAAAATCCAATCTTTAAACGGAAAAGAAGATGAGATTAAACTTCTGATTTGTTAAAGCGTAAGGAATATAAATTATTTTCATATTCCTCCTTACTTTAATCCATTTTTAATCAGACATCATTTAATCTTAATTCTTGACAAGTAAGAAAAATACTTATCATTTAATCTTAATTCTTGACAAGTAAGAAAAATACTTATAATTTAATCTTAATTCTTGACAAGTAAGAAAAATACTTATCATTTAATCTTTATTCTTGACAAGTAAGAAAAATACTTATCCCAATTTCGGATTCTGGCTCACTTCACCACTTCATCGATCGAGTGTCCATTTCCTTCTCACCATTATTCGGATCTTTGTCCTGCAGGACATATATAGGCCTTCTGCTGCAAGATAGAATAACATCTTCAGTCTTCTCCTCTTGTCCCAGTTGACATCCTCAGGCTCTCGAGAGCGCTTGTTCCCACCAGTTTTGGTAGCGGTGACACCATGAACACGTTCATCATCATCACTCTCTTCTACCAGAAAACCATTGCCATATCCAGATTTGGTCACACAACTTTTGACCGACATCGTTCGAACACTAATAGTAATACTATACAATATTGTCTTAAGTTGTTGGGAGATTTTACTCTTGTACTTTATAAAGCAGTACAGGAAGTATATAACTATTACAAGTATTCGAAAGGATAAACAAAGATTCAATAATTCAACTAGAAATCTGAAATTACAATTGTTGCACAAGAAAAAGCTGAAACTGCTTTTCTTGAGTCGAGTGTGGCATGGTCCCCAAGTTTCCGTAAAGTCGAATTTGGACAGTCAAGCGAACGCTAGCACTCAATTCAGCCATTTATTTTGGCTGAATTACTCCTATAAATGGCCAATCCGTTGGTCTTTCACCATTTATGTTGGTGACTTTACTACCTCCATAATGGCCATTATATGGCTGTTATGGAGGCAGTTTTCAGTCCCTCCCTCACCTATATAAACACCCCCTTACACCATTTTTGAGGACTAACACTAAGACTCACATATACACGAAAATACAGAAGCTTACACAAGCAGAAAACTCTTCTTCCTACAACTTCCAAGCATCATTTCGTTACTCAATATTCTTCACGGTAGCACTTGAGTTTCCTTTGCTCAAGTGTTCCATTGTTGTTTTATCTTGGGAGACAAATTGTCCAGGACGTATAAAGGATACATACGGGGCAATATTGTCTTAAGGACAGAGTGTCACACTCGACTCAGCAAAACAATTTCCAGTTTTTCTTGTGCAACAATTGTAATTTCAGATTTCTAGTTGAATTATTGAATCTTTGTTTATCCTTTCGAATACTTGTAATAGTTATATACTTCCCGTACTGCTTTATAAAGTACAAGAGTAAAATCTCCCAACAGTTTGTCGAAAGTGATGATAACACACTTTTATTAAAATGATTGAAATTTTCTCATTTTTATGGTAATATAATAAATTTATAGCATAAATAAATCCCAACTGGTTGCTAAAAATATTTTAATCATTGATAATAATTTTCTTAATAATTTTTTTTTATCTTTATTCTTTTTCAAATTTGTGCGAAACCTTAATTTTTCTTTTCTTTTCCCCAAATCATTCTTTTAATTAACTAATCCCCCATTTCTCCCTAAACTTCCGCCCCCATCTTCCATATGGGTCTCTCTTAAATTAACAAAACTTTCCCTCTTTTAAGGTATGCATTTTAATTCTTTTCGGTCCATTTCTCATAGGAATCTCCTTTCCTTTTATTTACTGGGCATTGCAAACTTGGGTTTCTCTATATGAATATTGTGTGTATTAGTGGGCTATTTTTCTTTATTTTTAAGAGGTCAAGTACTCAAAATTTTGCATATCTCTATTAATTCTTGTGATTTTGTTGCAGCCAAAGAAGAACTTAAATATTTATTTTTACCGGTACTTATTTCTCATTATGCCATTTGCTTCACTAACTAATATATAGTTTATGATTAACGTTTGACTGTTTGAGAATATATTTGTATTTGTACTAAAACTACAACTTTTCTCTTTTCGCAGGTACATCAAGGTGGAAATTTATTCAAGAGTGAAATTATTCGACAAGCGGTTACATTAGCATTTCAAGAAGCAACATACTTTCATCTTTTTTAATTTATCAATATATCTTGTATTACAATTAGACTTTCATGTTAGATATATAATTTACTTTATTTGAGTGTTTGTTTTAAGGAGTTTGTAATGAGATATTATCTCAATCTAATATTAGTTGTTCTTAATTATAAGATCATGGGTGAAATTTTGCATGTTTTATTATGTTATTTCAAATTTTATATAATGATAAATTCTCGAATTGAAGAACTACATAAATATTAATTAAATTGGATTTTACATTTCGTGACAAAAATAATACATTTTTGAGAATCGTTTTTCTATTAAGTAAGATTTAGTTTTGCATTTTATGACAATTATAATTGTCACTAATCATGACAATTAATAGTGATAAATTAGTATTGTCGGTAAAAGCAATATTTTAGTATAATAGTGTCTAGCTACAAAATTGTAAACCATTTTTACAAAAACAAAGTTGACACTACATTTAGGGAAGAAATAGTTTTTTTTTTTGTATATAAAAGGCGATCTATAGTGACAATAAGTGTTTGTTCAATTACGAAAAAAATATAATTTTAGAGACAATTGACATGGTCACTAATTAAACTAGCTAATCAATGATAAGATAAGTTCGTCGCCATTAATTACCTTTTCAGTGACGAAAATACACTATTACCTACAAAATATTTATACTTTTTCTTACAAACAAGTTCATCACAAAAATTATGTATTTAGAGACAAAAAAAATTACGTAGTTAATATAATTTTATTTAGCGAGGAAACACTAATTTGTCTTTGTAAAATTTAACGACCCATGTTTAGGGACGAATGATTGACGAAATTGTTTTCGTCATACAAATTGTTTGTGACTAAATATGATTTATAAGTGACAAAATTATTTGTCACTAATAATCAAATTTGTTGTAGTATCTCCTTTCAAAAACGTGTTTAAGGTGTATTTATAGTGTGAGGAATTGACCTTGGACCGAAAAAAAAATGTTTTAGTCCAAAACTAACAGGATTAGTAGAAAAATACCATGGTCTAAAATTGAACGGATTAAAAAAAACCTTTTGATACATATAAATAATATATTCAAAATTGTGGCGGAATCAAAATTTTCATTAAGGAGATTCAAAATTAGACCAAAGACCTGGTTGCCCTTTAGTCCGATAAATGATGAAATTCTTTAAATTCGTTATTGACAAGATTCAGTGTATAAAGAGCAACTCAACTAATTTTAGGTGCACAAATCGGAAATCAACTTTTCACTCCTTGAAAAATACACATATAACTAAATAGAGAATAGTATGATCATAAACAAAAGGGTTAGTTGCACTAAATATTTTTATAATATGACTTAGTTTCAGATACACCCTTATGTTTTAAAATTAAATACTTATACCTCTTAAATTATGAAAATCCTACATTTACAAACGATGTGAGGCAGATCTATAACTAAATATATTAAAATGAAATTATTAAAACACAACTTATAATTATAAATATTTTTTTATTTTTATTTTTTATGAAATTAAAGCCAGAGGATAAATATTTATGTTGCAAATCTTTGTTCATGCCTTTGATTAAAAAAGAGATAAATAATTTTTGAAATAGAAAATGAACACAAATTACTTAATAAGATTTTAAAAGGAGGATAATTATTTATGTTGGAAATCTTTATTCCCCTTTTCAATCAAAGACGTGGATAAATTTACTCAACAAAAATGTTATCAGTTTTCTAATTTTTCACAAGGAAAATATGTTAAGAGAACGTATATTTCTGTAGTATTGGGGTTATAAATGTTTGATTTTAAAATACAAGGGATGTATTCAAGACTAAATTATATTACAAGGTGTTTAGTGTAATTAACCTTAAAACAAAAATTTTGTAGTTAAAAGAAAACTATAGTGAATGAAAAAAATGGTTTGAGGCCTGTAATAATGACTTTATTTGTCGGATTCATTTTGTTTTCAATAAACTCTGCTGGAAATGCAGACAAACTCAAGATAATCAAAGATCACTAGACAGAATAAGTAAAGCTTAATTGACAGAGCTACTTCCAACTTACATTCTTTTCTTTGTGCAGCTACAAGTTGTAACCCAAAATTTCACTACATTTGAAATATTCCTATAATCTCCTATCTATTTTATTCAATGACCCTGTTTATACCTTACCCCTAAAAAAGGGCTTATCTTCAGTTAAACAACATTCAGTACCAACTCTACATAGAAGCAAAATGAGATATACTGTATCTCGTAATCTTTGTATCTTCTCGATACTGTATATTTGAGATGTCTAGTCCTGTTGAGCGTATAAATAAAGCACATCTTCAAGAAGCAACCTTGGATCATTGTATCTGGATGGTTGATGTGTTCAAAGTTTGAGTTGCTTCACGCTTCATAAATAAGGCATAGAGTAGCTCATTCCATGCATCTGGGACTCCCGGAAGGCACCAGTGGCTGCAGTCTTGCCGATTGATAGGTGCAGGGCCTACCTTAGGACCTAAATAGTACATAGATGAATGCCCATCTTTTCTTCTGGAGGTCAGATGTGTTACATTTAGAACACGTAATGCTCCCAGATTTGACGCGTTTGAGCGAGTTGACATTAGATCACGGAATATACTGTATCGAGCCAACGTGTGGGGTGGTACCAATGAAGAACCTCGATCTGGAAGTGCCTCCATGTGACAGCTTCCTCCCGTCCTCCAGTCTCCCCCTCTGCATATCACACAATATATAGTTAATACAAGGAAATATAAAGGTGCGACATGTGTAACGATTAAAGGACCAAGAACAAATTAGCCAGGATAGAGAAGCTTGAGACCAACCTGAAATGCACCGGGGCATATGTCCGAAAGAAGACCTGGGTTTTATTGGAGTTAACTTCACGACTTACCCAGTCTAACACCGTTTGCAATGACTTCTCATAGGCAGTATCCACTTTCATATCCATCTTCACTTCTGACTCCTCTTGGAAGTAACAACCCCTGAAAACATTTTCATTTTGAAGTTAATACATAAGATAGCATAGTATCACAAAATGATGAAGACAATGTCCACATCAAAGACACTGCTTACATTTATATCCTGTTCGGCCAAGCTTTTGGGAAGCCAAAATGCTTAATTTTGAGAGTTGAGGTGTTTGGTCAAGCTTTAAAGAAAAAGGAAATACTTTTAAGTAGTGGCAGAAGCTGAAAAAATAGTTTTTCACCATAGGTACTTTTGGAACTTTGGCCAAGCACAAATTACTGCTCCAATATTGGTAAAAGTGTGTTTTAAATTGATTAGCCAAACACAAACTACTACTCTCCAAACATACTTTTTCAAAAGTACTTCTGACAAAAAATGTTTTTTCAAACAAGCAAATTCTGGAAGGTCGGCCAAACATGCTATTAGAGTGGCTCTAACTCAGCATGACTGAAGAATAAACTAACAACATTAAAACTTCATCTTGAGAAGCATACGGAAATTGAAAGTAAAAACAAAAGTTTTTTTCTGATAAGTTGAAAATCAAGAGTTGTTTAAAGTGGGAATAGGTACCCTCTTATGGTCTTCTCATAGTTCCACCAGTGTCCAGTATTGAAAACAATGACATCTGCATTCTTCCATTTTAAAGAGCTCCAATCCATTTTATCTATCTTTAGAGTTGTTCTTATATTGGCCGGGGCTCCAGCAGGAGGTCGGCTCTGCAGCACAAGAAACGGAGCCCTATAGTATTCGACGGTGCAATTGTAATCAGCAAACTTAAAGACCAAAAACCCTTTGTGTTTCGTTATAGGACTACCATTAACTTCATAGATGTTGTCCTTGTTGGCAATAGCTGAAGAAAGGATGCAAAGCAAAGACTCCCACTGGTTTCTCCCAATTGAGTCTCCGGCAAACACTATACGTTTATTCCGCAGTTTTTCTAGCATGGTCCTCGGATCAAATCTGTTTCATGGAGTGAAAAGGTAAATCTCTAGTAGTGAATTTTGACTTTTAAGATCAAATGATAATCTCTAGGTATAAAAAATTAGAAATTTCAGAATCACATCTAGAAAGACGTGGCATAAATAAAAAAAAAATGTATTTCTCCAAGAAAGCAATAAACTAGTTAAATACAACATTCAAACTTACCAAGCAAAAGTTAAATGCAGTATTCAAAAGTTTCCAGCAAATTAAGCAAATGATAAGAACAAAGTGTTTAGCAATTTGCGTCACATACTAACAGTCAACCCAAGTTCCCTTCATTTCAGCAATCCAAAGTGGAAAAATCTGAATAAATCATATTAATATCCTAAATTAGCATAGATTTAGAACAGAGGATACCCTGTTAACAAAACAAATTCTGGGACCAAAACACTTGAAAATAACTTCATAATTCAATCCAATATTATTGATCTCACAATCTTGATACAAACAGTTTGTGGTTGAACAAATTTAACACTACCACCCCTTTGATTAAGAAAATCAATATTCTGAATAGACTATTAACAATTCATTCTAGAGCAAATTACAAGAGTTGAGTAATGCTGACTAGTCACAATCATGTCACTTTCACAGAACATTATTTTATTAATTCGCGTGATTACGCCATTATAAATGCTGTAAAACACACATAAACTAAGCTAGAAAGAAGGATAAATAACAAATGCAAATTTAATCAAAAACATGTGTCACCAGAAAGGAACCAAGATTGAGATGTCCAATGCTAGTAGTTTTCTCCAAAATATTGCAAATAAAGATACACACAAAATACAAAACACACTTTTGAAGACAAAACTGAAGATAACAGTATAGCAATTTAGCATCTTTTTTTACAACTTTCACAAAATTAGGTTACAACAAGAACAATATACGCAGTGTAATAGTACGCAGAACTTACTCCAACTTTGGGAAGTAGAGAGGTTGTTTCCGAAAGAGTAGAGAGGTTATTTCCGAAAGACACTCAGCTAAAATTCTAAATTAAAACTAACCTGGGCAAATTGCAAGCTTTAGGCTGCCATCTCCATTTAGTGTAGAACAAATCAGGCCTTCCATTTTCAGTACACCTAAAACCTTCATCCAAGAATTTACAATCTCTAGAATTATACAAAGGATAACTATCATCCCAAACCCAATCACCATCAAACACATCACAACCACCACCATTTTCACTCAAAAAATCAACTTTTTTCCTCTCAACAATTGGCCTACTATCAAATCTCATCCATAAAAACCTCTGAGACTCAGCAGATAATTTCAACACTTTAGCAACACTTCTGTAATCCAACAAGGCAAAGCACAGCACAAGACAGATAACTAAAAAGAATCCAAGAATACTTAATGAGGGTTCAAATAGCCTAAATCTCTTCATTTTCTTAACAACAATCAAGAAAGTAACTTTTTCATACTCTTTCTGAGATAGGGTTTCTGACATGTTGGAATTCTTGATAAAAATACAAACTTTATATGAAAAAAAAAGAAAAAAATTAAAGCAAAGAAGAGTTGTGGGGTGCAAGCAAGAATGAAGGAGAATTAATCATAACAAGATGGTTTGAATCATTGTTCTTTACTTGATAACAGAGTAACACAAGAATTATTTTTGAGTAAAGATTTATTAGAAAGCAAGGTACTGGAAATGGAAGAAAGAAAAGAAAAATTAAAGGGTTGGAGGAAATGGGAATGATGAGTGTGCACTTTGTATTAATAGTAGTAATGAAGGTGTTAAATTTCAAATCTTGAAGGGATATTAAAATAATACTGAATTTATGGTTCTTCTTACCTGTAAATTTTTAATTATTTTTTCAAATGTTGCCTGCAAAATTAAGTGTATTAAAAAATTGAGAAATTGATTAGTTATGTCCAAAACCATCCTAGAAGGAATAAAACCAAGTAAATAAGGAAAATTTTCCCAACAATTTAACAAATAACAATTGTGATTAAACATTTTCCATTTTGAGAATTGGGAGTATTAATTTTTATTCTTTTATGAAAAGCGGCATGAGTTTACCAAGTAAGTGCAGTATTACTATTACACAAAAAGGAACTATTAAATATTCTTTATGTCCATTTTTATTTGTCCAGTTTATATTTATACTCTTCTTTAAAAAAATATTAATTAAGTAATTAGTTTAGTAAGTTACCTTTATTAACTATATTTTGGAAATCTAAATTTGATTACTAATATCTCAATAAGTTCGAGAAATAATTATTTAATAATAAATATAAATTTGAAAATATATATTTTTTAATTTATTAAAGTGAACAAATAAATAATCATATTTTGAATAAGTTAAAAGGAACGTAGGGAGTTAATATTTTTCTATTATAGAAAGAGTTAAATCCTAGATAAAAAGAAGAGAATTTAATCGGACAACAACGAGCGAAAGATTACTCACGAATTCTTACTTGTAATAGCACGATTCAAATCATAAACGCTATGAGATTTGGATTCATGATACTTTGATACCACACTATTATTTTTTTGTTATACCGAACTATTCTTAGAAATAAGATATTTGGAGTAATTGCTTCATTTTTAATGTACCAAGGCAAGCTAGGATGATAGCAAGATGGGCATAGGTCCACTCTTCCACCTTTCAATTCAACCTTTTGCCAAATAAAGGTCAATCGAGTAGGAAACATGGGATGAGCCCACTTAAAAATGAACCATGTTTGGATGCTGTGACAATGAAGTTTTTCTAGGGATTGTCCTTCAAATGAATTGTTCTTTAATTTTTGCTCCTCATGTATGTGTCCTTTTATTTTTACCTTCTTATATATGTGATTTTTAATTTTTGCCACTTATGCTCATTTAATGAAGATATCGTCATAACTTATGTAATATTTATCTTTAGAAATTGAATCTTTGACTCGCTCGGCATATGTTTTGTAGGAAATAAGTTATGCGACGTACACTGTGTAGTTTTTTTTCATAATTTATCGTAGTGTTAAGAAATTGGAGTTATGCCTTTTGGAACATATGTTCTTTATCCTTTTTTCGTGTCTGTTTTTGTGCAGTTTGATGTGTTTTTGGCCCTTTTTATGTTGAGTTTTGAAAGTTTTACCGTGTCCTCCATAATTTGTGAAAACGAGATATAAATTATGCCGAACGAAATTTAAACTTATGTCATTTTTTGGATTACGTGAAGTGTTAAAAGTTTTGGCTTGTCCGGCATAACTTGTGGGATGTTATGATACATATGCCGAGCTAAATGTAAATTTTTGTCAAGCGAAATTTAAACTTACCGCACTAAAAGTGCTGAAAGGCAAAAATTAAAGATTAAAGATCACAAATTTGAGGGGCAAAAATTAAAACCACCCTCAAATAGCGTATTTTGCGAATGACCCTGTGACAATCATTTTTATTTTATTATGAGAAAAGAAAAAAAAGAAAAAAAATTCCTCTAAAAAATGGACAAAATTGTCGTTAGCAGTTGTGGGAGTAAAATTGAGAAGTTAGTCGCACGAGTGGGGGGGGGGGGGGGGGAGTTAAGTGTAGTCTGCCCCCGATTTTTGTTTGAAGTTTTGAACTGTTTACACCATGATCTCACTATTCCTTGGGCACATTACATTTGCACCTTTTTTTATTTCTCACCTAATTTTCATTACCACATTAAGCCATATAAAAGATAAGTGATACTATTAAGATAACACATATATGTAGTAGTATATTATTTGTACAAGGAGAAAAATATGAAAAGAGTTTATTTTCTTCACTTCACTTCCTCATTCTTTACTCAAACTAAGAAAT
Organism: Anisodus acutangulus; assembly: GCA_029783415.1. Lineage (NCBI taxonomy): Eukaryota > Viridiplantae > Streptophyta > Magnoliopsida > Solanales > Solanaceae > Anisodus > Anisodus acutangulus. Next base: position 17,149,648 of record CM056492.1, read on the forward strand.
ATAAACAGTTTTTTTAATTTCAAATCTTCCTTCTGTTATTTCCGTTTTCTAATTGTCAATCACATAATTGGTCACACAAGACCAACAATTAGTACTAACATCACGTCTATCATTCAATAATTATAAATAATGTTGCACTCATATTAAATTACTCTCCGAGTCTCATATTAACATTTATTTTATTATAATCAAATTGTTCTAAAATAATTATCACTTTAAAATTTTAAGATTAAAGAAGGCAATCGTTTTCAACTATACTTTAATATCAAAATACCTGAGATGAAGAAATCAATCTACTTTTATCAAATACGAGTAACTTAGTAAATTATATCTTGTATTTATTATTTTTCTTAATTGACGTGAAAAGAGTTACAACTACGGTAAATGGGTCGGATGGAGTAATAGTACTCTCTCAATTTCTTTTTATAGACATTAATTAGAAATAAATTAGTAAAAACATTAAAAATTTTCTAAGAGTGAACAAATTTTTAAAGGGCGTACATAAATTAAAAACACAACTTATTGTGGAATGAAGGGAGTAACACATAATCGGTTTCAATTTCTGTCCTTAGCTATTGACCTATTGTCCTAAATGATTGTCATTAACCCCTCTTACTAGAATATAATCCTTAAGTTTAAAAACAGAAGCCGGCGGGAAGATACTCTTCTTGGAATAATCAAACCCCAAATTAAATGTGGCCACGAGTGGAAAAAAGAAAAACAAAACAGGCGGTCATATATGTTGCTGACGGCAAGAGACACGACTCCTATATTTATGCTAATCCAAAAATTATTTTCACGTAATTTTCTGTAGAAATTTAATTAGGGTTGATAACACATGTCAAATTGGTCAACTCATTCTCTTACTTTCTGTATAGGAGTAATTTCCAGCTGTTAAAATTTTCAGTGCTAGTTCATTTCATTTGTTCACAAATTAAATTTGTTTGTCATTTCAGCATTAATGGCACCAAGCTAAGCTATCTCAAAAATTCTTGCTCCAAATGATGTAAGCCTAGTTATTTTCAACAGTTGATTACATGGAATAGTCATGACTCATGATTTTCAGAGTAATTTGTACATTTATCAATACAATATGATACAATATAATCATACCGTAAACAATGTTGAAAATTTACTAAATGTGAAAATAAGTATATCACATTAATTTATGACTCGAACTATTGAGCCCGCACATCGAAAACGTCGTTTTGTGCACACGTAGTGCAAAGTATCACAAATTTCCTAAGTGAAAGATATATTGGTACGTATGTAATACGTTTGAGAAATAGAATTATGGACGGTTATTGGCCAAATGACAGAGTATTCCACGTTGGTAATTGAAGAAAGAAGTGTACAAAGTGTAAAATGAAACGAGTCGGAAATCGTCGTGGAGCCGTGAAGGACCGCGATGCCACACCGTCGGGGCCGCGACGCCACACCGTCGGAGCCGCGACGCTTCGGAGGCAGAATGCTGCGACGGAAAGTTGGAAATATCTGACGTTTGGGCTGATTTTGGAGCATTAAATCTCCATTACTTGCCACATGAATTCAATCATTATTTGGCTGAATGTAACCCCTCAATCAAGTGTAATTACATGGCTATTGAAGGCCATTAGTTGGATAGTTGAGGGGTCTTCTACTTACACTATAAATTGAGGCTTTTGGCTCAATTGAAAGACACTACACTAAACACTTAGAGAATTCTCCTGATTTTCTGATTTCATATTCTTCTTCTCTAGCAAAGTCACTATACTCAAAGTTCTTCAAGAGTAACACTTGAGTTTTCTTTGCTCACTTGTTAAAGTTGCTGTGGTATCTTGGGAGACTATTGCTCAACACCGTAAAAGGAGATATACGGGGCAATCTTGTCTTAAAGACAGAGTGCCATCACTCGACTCAGCAAATCACACAAGCAGTTTGTAAGGTTTTGATTTTCCAGTTCTATTGTAATAATTTGTTTATCCTTTCTACTATTGTAATAGTTACTTACTTCCCGTTTCCTACAACAATTGTATCCCAACAATTTTAAGACAAGATTTTGTTGTAAGTAACTAAGTTAGAAAGATGACTGGTATAAATCAAACTGCTTCTGATTCTGTTGCTGCTGCTCAAGGCAATCCCTCTGCGTTCCCCACTGCTCAAGGCACTCCTAATGCCTTTCCGGTTGCTCAAGGCTCATCCAACGCCTTTGCTGCCGCTCAAGGGAATGTTGCCGCTCCTCCACCCGCTGGATTTCACCATGAACACCCTGAAAAGTTTATGGGGACAAACTTAAAAAGATGGCAACAAAAGATGCTATTCTATCTGACTGTTATAGGAATGTCACGTTTCCTAACAGAAGATCTTCCACAAGCTGGAGATGAAATGGACCCTTCGTCTTCTGAAAAGGGTGAAGGGGGCCTAGGTATCCATGTCATTAATGGTATGAAGATAGTTCTTGATGCATGGAGTCATGGTGACTTCATGTATAAGAATTACATATTGAACTGCTTGTCAGACCCTCTATACACGATGTATTGCACCGTTGGCACTGCCAAAAAGTTGTGGGAGAAGCTACAAAAGAAGTACAACGCACAAGATGCAGGTACGAAGAAATTCATCGTTGGAAAATTTCTGAAATTTCAAATGGTGGATAGTAAGAGAGTGATGTCCCAAGTCCAGAAATTCCAAATGATTTTACATCACATGGATTTGGAAGGTATGAAGCCAAACGAGCATTTTTTTTATTGCTTCACTAATTGAAAAGTTACCTCCTTCATGGAATGAGTTTATGAGCTACTTAAAGCTCAAGACAAAGGAGATGACATTTGAAGAACTTATTATCAAACTCCAAATTCAGAAAGATAATAAGAAGGCCTTGCCTAAGGGTAAACAACCCGCTGAGGCAAAGAAAAATCTGGCTGAGGCCAAAGGGAACCTAAGCAAGAAGCGGAAGTTTCAGAAAGACGGCAAAACCCAAGCAACAGAGAAGTTCAAAGGAAACTGTCACCACTGTGGGAAACCTGATCATATGATCAAGGGCTGCTGCAAGATCAAGACTGAGCAATAAAGAGAAGGCTAATGCTAAGGGCAAGGCTCAGGTTAACGTTGTCAAGGATCAGTTTCTGAATGACATAATTGAGGAGTTCTCAGCGGTGGTGCTAGAAGCAAACTTTGCCGAGAATCCTATGCAATGGTGGATGGAAACATGTGTTACAAGACACATCTGTTCTAACAAAGATGTCTTCTCCACTTATACACCGGTTACAAACAAAAAGTTATTCATGGGCAACAACGGTTCCTCTGATGTACTGTGGGTAGGAAAGGTAGTCCTGAAGATGACTTCTGGAAAGGAGCTCACTCTGAAGGAAGTAATGCATGTTCATGAGATTAGAAGAAATTTAATTTCAGGTCCTTTATTGGTTAATGCTGGTTTTAGGCTAGTGTTTGAGTCCAATAAATTTGTAGTCACTAAGAATGGAACGTTTGTGGGAAGATGATTCGTATGTGAAGGCCTCTTCAAAGTGAACACCATGTCTGTATTATGAAAAGCAATAATATTGAAGCCTCTTCATCTTACTTGCTTGAGTTCTCTAATTTATGGCATCATAGATTAGGACACGTCAACTACAAGTCCATCCAAAGGTTGGTAAAGTTGGAGTTGTTGCCATCTATCGACGTAAACCCTCAACATAAGTGTGAGGTGTGCGTAGAGGCAAAACTCACAAAATTTCCTTTTCGATCCGTCTAAAGGAATACCGCACCTCTAGAGCTTATTCACACAGATATATGTGATTTGAAGTTTGCACCAACTAGAGGGGGAAACAAGTACTTTGTGACATTCATTGATGATAGCACAAGGTATTGTTGCCTTTACTTATTGAAAAGTAAGGATGAAGCCTTTGAAGCGTTCGACGTTACAAAGCAGAAGTTGAGAACCAACTAAGCATACAGATTAAATCCATTCGTAGCGATAGAGGGGGAGAATATGTAGCGTCATTTAAGAATATTGTGCCCAAGAAGGCATTATTCATCAAACGACGGCTCCATATTCACCTCAATCGAACGGTGTGGCGGAATATAAGAACTGCACATTGAAGGAAATGATGAATGCCTTGCTCATCAATTCCGGTCTTCCCCAAAACATGTGGGGAGAAGCTGTCCTTACCACTAATACGATTCTTAACAGAGTCCCACATAAGGGTAAGGACAAGACTCCATATGAATCATGAAAGGGAAAGAAACCCACCTATAAATATTTAAAGGTATGGGGTTGTCTAGCAAATGTTGAAGTATCCAAGCCAAAGCAGGTCAAGATTGGGCCTAAGACTGTAGATTGCATATTCATCGGATATGCAAATAATAGTAGTGCTTATCGCTTCTTAGTGCATAAGTCAGATATTTCAAATATCCACGGGGGTACAATCATGGAATCGAGGAATGCACAATTCTTTGAAGGTACATTTCCTAGAAAGGAAAAAGACATAACCTCTCGCAAATGAAGTTATGAACAAAACTCTCAGGAACCGGAAGTCATTGACGGCTCGAATCTAGATGATTCAGATCTAGTGGATCTCGAGGTGGCTGAATATCCGGAATCTAATGTTCCAGATTCTCAAAACTTAGAGACTCCAGATATGGAACTAAGGCGAAGTAAAAGGGCCAGGAAGGATAAATCATTCGGTCCTGACTTTGTAGCTTATATTGTTGATGATGAACCAAGGACAATTGTTGAAGCATTGTCAACTCCAGAGGCACCGCTCTGGAAAGAAGCTATTGAGAGTGAAATATGTTCCATTTTGCATAACCATACTTGGGAGTTGGTTGATATTCCTCCGGAAAATAAACCGTTGGGGTGTAAATGGATACTCAAACGGAAGTATAACGCAGATGGGTCTATAGATAAGTACAAGGCCAGGTTGGTAGTCAAGGGCTATCGGCAGAAAGAAGGTCTTGACTACTTTGACACGTACTCCCCGGTATCTCGGAGACGTCCATACGAGTATTCATTGCGATCGTAGCGTTGCGTGACCTTGAGATACATCAAATGGATGTAAAGACAACCTTCCTAAATGGTGATTTGGAAGAAGAAATTTATATGAACCAACCCGAGGGGTATGTGGTTCAAGGGTAAGAGAAGAAAGTCTGTCGGCTTATCAAATCTCTGTACGGGCTTAAACAAGCCCCGAAGCAATGACACAAAAAATTTGATAGTACTCTACTATCGAAGGGTTTTGCCATTAATGAGTGTGACAAATATGTCTACATGAAAGGTAACTCTGACTCATTTGTTATGATATGCCTGTATGTAGACGACATGTTGATCGCAGGGAGCAGTCCTAGCATAATTCTAGAGACTAAGAACATGTTGAAATAATGCTTCGACATGAATGATATGGGTATCACATATGTCATCTTAGGGATAAAAATCTCTAAAACATCTAACAGACTGGTCTTATCTCAGTCTCACTACATCGATGATGTTTTGAGAAAGTTCGAGATGTTAGACAGTTCACCTATAAAGTCACCAATGGATAGAAATCAAAAGCTTGATAAAAATCGTAGTGCACCCATATGCCAGGAGCAATATGCACAAGTGATCGGTAGTTTGATGTACATAACAAACTACACCCGACCTGATATTGCTTATGCACTCAACAAGTTGGATAGGTTTACCCGTAATCCGAGTGATGATCACTGAAAGGCGTTGAATCGGGTACTTCAATACCTGAAATACATGCTAACTTACGGGTTGCATTATTCGAGATATCTAGTTGTACTAGAGGGGTGCAGTGATGCAAAATGGATATCTGATATATAGAACACCAAGTCCACCAGTGGGTATGTATTTACAATTGGTGGTGGGGATGTGTCTTGGAAATCCTCTAAGCAAACTTGCATCGCCCGATCCACGATGGAATCGGAGTTTATCGCTTTAGACAAAGCAGGAGAAGAAGCTGAGTGGTTTCATGACTTCTTAGAGGATGTTCCTTGTTGGAACAAACCCGTACCTTCTATAATGATCCACTGCGACAACCAGTCCACTCTAGGAAGGGCACGAAATGCTATGTACAACGGTAAGTCTCATCATATTCGACGGACGCATAAGACCGTTAGGCAGCTGATCACCACATGTATAATATTCATTGATTACATAAAGTCAAAGGATAACATAGCAGACCCGCTGACAAAGGGCTTACCTAAGGATCATATGTTCTGCCTGTCTAGGGGAATGGGCTTAAAACCCAATGTATAAGGACCAATACGGTGGTACCCAACCTTACTGACTGGAGATCCCATGAATTAGGTTCAATGGGAAAACTAAGCTGTAAAGGTTCAGTTGATCGCTTCGGTGGAAGCATGAGCACTTCGGATAGTGATTTCCGTAAAGAAACACTAAATCCAAAGTCGTTCCCCCGATAGACTATAAGTGCTATCTGCAGTGTGGGTGAAAGTTAAGTTTCCAAAACCTTTAATGATCCTCACCAGTTGAGGTTAGGTTTAGGGAAATTTTTAATGGTTTCTAACACTTGTAAAGTGGGGTATAGCAGTATACCTCGTAGGAGACCACCTATTTAAGTGCGAGGACAGGCCACCTCAAATGAACGCACTTAAGAATCCAAGAAGTGTCCACGGCCACAACAGACAAAATATTACGAAGAACTGAGTAGAGGAAGTTGTTGTGTTGGTACCGTTGACTTGGTTTACACTAAACACTGACAGTTCAAGACATCAAGTTCACCGCGCAATAAGTAAGTCCGATGGTATTCAACCATGGAAGGTTCAAAGCGTATGCTACCTATCCAGATGCAACATCGGTCCGCTGAAAGATTGCTAGAAAAAGACACCATGTATGTGTGCCAAAATCTCTTTCAAGAGGGGATTGTTGGAAATTTACTAAATGTGGAAATAAGTATATCCCATTAATTTATGACTCGAACTATTGGGCCCGCACGTCGGAAACGTCATTTCCACACACGTGCACACGTAGTGCCAAGTATCACAAATTTCCTTAGTGAAAGAGATATTGGTACGTATGTAATACGTTTATGACATAGAATTATAGACAGTTATTGGCCAAATGACAAAGTATTCCACGTTGGTAAATGAAGGAAGAAGTGTACAAAGTGTAAAATGAAATGAGTCGGAAATCGCCGCAGAGCCGTGAAGGGTCGCGGCGCTACACCGTCGGAGCCGCGGCGCCGGAGCTCCACGGCGTCTCCCTGGCTGCGCCGCGGTGCAAAATGGCTGGTCAGCTACTGGAGCCGCGGCGCTTCGGAGGCAGAATGTTGCGATGGGAAGTTGGAAAAATCTGACGTTTGGGCTGATTTTGGAGCATTGATTCTCCATTACTTGCCACATGAATTCAGTCATTATTTGGCTGAATGTAACCCCTCAATCAAGTGTAATTACATGGCTATTGAAGGCCATTAGTTGGCTAGTTGAGGGGTCTTCTACTTACACTATAAATTGAGGCCTTTGGCTCAATTGAAAGACACTACACTCAACACTTAGAGAATTCTCCTGATTTTCTGATTTCATATTCTTCTTCTCTAGCAAAGTCACTATACTCAAAGTTCTTCAAGAGTAACACTTGAATTTCCTTTGCTCACTTGTTAAAGTTGTTGTTGTATCTTGGGAGACTATTGCTCAATACCGTAAAAGGAGATATACGGGGCAATCTTGTCTTAAAGACAGAGTGCCATCACTCGACTCAGCAAATCACACAAGCAGTTTGTAAGGTTTTGATTACCAGTTCTATTGTAATAGTTGTTGGTACTATTGTATAAAGCAGTACGGAAAGTAAATAACTATTACAAGTGTTTGAAAGGATAAATAAATGGTCAATCTTCAAAACTGCCGCAAGCTTGTTGTGTCTTGAATCTTGATAACCTGAAATCAAGAAATAACTAAATCTGGATGGTTACAATGTTGTGTGTTGAGTCGAGTGATTGCACTATGTCCTTAAGACAAGATTGCCCCGTATATATGCTTTTACGTTAGCGGGCAATATCTCCCAAGATAAAACAACACTTTAATCTCAACGCTACAAAGCCAATAGGTTGAGTCTGACGAAGAAAACAAATATGAATCGATTTGCTGAAGAAATAAAAAAGGAAGGAAGCGTTTCTATTTTCTCTTCTGTTTTGTCTCTGTGTATATAATGTGTCTATGTTGTGTATATCTTGTGTATATGTGTGTCTTTCCTCACTATTTTTCAACACTGTTTTGCTATCTTTTTCGTCACTGTTTCGTGTCTGTTTGTGCTATATTTCTGTCACGTTATTGAGCCAAATGAGGCATCAATATATAGCATGGAGGAGGGACTCCTCAACTGCCAAACAAGGCTGTTAATGACATTAGAGAGGGCTGTAACAGCAGGTTTAATGCCATTAGTGAGTTTGTTCATGGCCTTGAAGGAGGATTGATTATGGTCATTGAATGAGGGCTGTTTATGAAGGGTTGATTAACGTGACAGAAATATAGCACAAACAGATACGAAACAGTGACGAAAAAGATAGCAAAACAGTGTTGAAAAACAGTGAGGAATGACACACATATACACAAGATATATACAACAGAGACATATTATATACACAGAGACAAAACAAAAGAGAAGATAGAAACTCTTCCTTCATTTTCCATTTCTTCAGCAAGTCGATTTATATTTGTTTTCTTCGTCAGACTCAACCTATTGGCTTTGTAGCGTTGAAATTAAAGTGTTGTTTTATCTTGGGGGACTATTGCCCGCTAACATAAAAACATATATACGGGGCAATCTTGTCTTAAGGATAGAATGCAATCACTCGACTCAAGACACAACGTTGTAACCATCCAGATTTAGTTGTTTCTTGATTTCAGGTTATCAAGATTCAAGACACAACAAACTTGCGACAGTTTTGAAGATTGACCATTTATTTATCCTTTCGAACACTTGTAATAGTTATTTACTTTCCGTACTGCTTTATACAACAGTAACAACAATTTAATCATTGAAGGAGGCTGATTATGGTCATTGAAGGAGGGCTGTTTATGGAGGAGTTAACAGCCAAGTAATGACTGGTTAATGCTCCAGAAAACAGCCCAAACGGTAGGCAAAAAGTTTCTGCCTTCCGTCACTCCCAAAATCAACTTTCCAGAAACTCTAGGGACCAAACTGTAAATATTAAGCAATTTGGAGTCCAAAAAGATAATATCAGAAAGTCCCCACAGCCCACAGCCCGTGACCGGACGGGCGGCGGCGTCGTGCGTGTGGGCTTAGCCTTGAACCTAAGCACATCTAGGTCCTCTCTCCTTTAAACACATGGGATACCCCTTGGGGTCCCAAACCCTTTACCACTTTAGAGACTTATAAAGAGAGCAATTCTTCCTTTTCCCACTGATGTGGTAGATTTGTCCTACACCATATTTCCATACCTCAAACACCTTACTTCGTGGATCAATATCTCTTTCATTTCTCAACGAAATTTGACGATTCTTGGCCCTACGGTCATCTACTCACTTAGTAGATTATGCATGTGAGAAGAGACATAGCCTCTAACATGCGAAATACTAGTGTTTAATTCATTAAATATGGGTGGACGCACCTCCTGCCAAAGGCAAATTTCCAACAATAATTTGCTTATCCTTTCTACTATTGTAATAGTTACTTACTTCTCGTTTCTACAACAATTGTATCCCAACAAACAATTCTTATATTATATTTAATTAATATGACCATTCTAAGCATAATACCGTAAATTATAAGGGAGATTGGTTTTACAAAAATTACCCTGAGATTTGAAGATGAATGATAGTCTTAACTCACTACTTCATGATATAAAGTGAAATATAAAGAAATATTGAAGTTTCTGAAAATGAAGAGATTGAAATAGACCATCAAGGGAGTAATGAAATGATTGGGATCTCCGCCCTTAATCAGACGCTTTGGCTTCGAGAGCCACATGAATTAAGAACTCCTTGATATGAAGTGTTTTACTTCTTTAATAGATCTATTCGGCACAAATTTGAATTAGTTGGACCAGTGCATGCCCGATGAATGAACCAAATAGAGATTGAAATTAAATAGCAGCCTATTGATTGACCCTCTTCTTCCTCTAATCACCAGCCATCTTATCCCGAAGAGAGTAGATAAAATTTCTTTACCCAAGAGAGAGTTGTACCACATGAATTTATGAGGATCTTCAAGTGTTGACTCACATTTTACATTAAATTCAACTAATTAATTAAGCTCTGAGCAACATAGCGTGTCAGTTGTGTATTCTGTCTAGTATTAATTTAATAAAGTGATGAAACTTCCCTTTTTCTCTTGCTAATTCAGTGCCAAAAAGTGTTTATCGGACAATTATCTCTCAACATTTGACTATTCATTTGGCACCCATTATACCTTATAAAATGTCTAACATAAAACTACTAAAATCATTTAGGTATATTTCTAAGAAAGTTCTAAGTTGACTTCATTGTCAATGTGTTATAGATTTGCATTGGCCAAGGTCTCTCAATATTGACATGCATTTTTTTAATCCAATATTTGGAATGTCAAATATATTAAATAAAAACGATCTAGGACTATTTCATGGAAAGTTCTTAACTTGTCATCCCAAGAGAACTTTACATCTCATCAGCCTTGATTACAAACAAATGCATCAACCGACAGCATTTTGAATTACAAAATGAGGAATATAGTGTTATAGTGATGGGACAAATATTATAGGCATTTGAGATGCACAAACTCTATCTTGAAGTATAAGTTAAGATTAAGAAGCACTATCTTTTTCTTTCAAAATTGAATGTTATATTTCTGCCATTGATCACTTTCTGCAATGACATTATCAAGCTGCTAATAATTAGCAAGAGAATTGTATTCAGGATTTTAATTCGGTGGTGAAAAATAAAAAAAAGTAGCTCGGTGCATTAAGCTTCTGCTATGCGTGGGATCCAGAGAAGAACCTGACTACAAGTGTCTATTGTACACAGTTTTACCATGCATTTCTGCAAGAGGTTGTTTCCACGACTTGAACCCGTGGAAATATATTATTCTTATGTGTCAAAGTAGCACATAGTTCGAGCTGAAAGTAATGAATTTTCACTTTAAGTAATACATTGAATACATTACTTTTATGTCAGAACAAGTGACACGTGTAGTTCGAACTGAAAGTAATGAATGTATCTGCTGCACTAGGTGAAGTAACTCTTTTTTTTTTGTGTATATACCGCTAATGTAATTATGACCAAGAAAAATAAAATATGCCAACCGACGATCCAAATTAAACCAAGGAAAATAAATCACCAACTCTATTTGCCATTTACGTCTACTTTCCCAACAGGACAAACTATTGATGTCCTTTGCTTGAAACAAACTAATATATCCAGAAAAGAACAAAAAGATCACATAGAACTCTTGTATACTATTGCCATGAAAAGGAAATATAGTATACAATACAAGATATTACTGAAAGAAATAATCCCCTTGATTATTTTCATTAATTGAAAGGCTATATATATAAGTTACATATTTTCATAATAAGAGAATCCTATTCCTATTCTATTTCTAAATCCTTATTCTACCATAATTCTAACTATACAATTATGGTAAGTGTATAACACTAATTAAGGTAACCTTTACACTACAATATACTACAAATATATATACCATATATACAAGATTGTATTTGTCAACAATCTGTGGTTGCTGGCCGAGAGGCCCACTACCGAGGCCCATTGCTTTGCATCTGTGGCTGCTGGCCGAGAGGCCTACTGTCGAGGCCCAAGAGGCCCACTGCTTTGCTGCTGCCCAGTCCACTGCTTTGTATACCTGTGATATATACTGATGTATATTCAGTGTATATCACATGTATATTACCTTTGTTTAACACACCCCCACAGTCATAGCGGGCGGTCTTCGAACGCTGAGACTGTCCCTAAAATCTTCAAAGAGAACCACTGGGAGACCCTTTGTAAAGATGTCTGCAATTTGATAACGAGACGGGACATGGCATACGCGAACGTGACCCTTTGCAACCTTTTCATAGACAAAGTGAATGTCCATTTCGATATGCTTAGTGCGTTGGTGTTGAACTGGGTTACGTGAAAGGTAGATGGCACTAATGTTATCGCAATATACCAAGGTTGCCTTCTGAATGGGACAATGAAGCTCCAAAAGCAAATTACGTAGCCAACATGATTCGGAAACCACATTTGCTACCCCTCGATATTCTGCCTCTGCACTTGAGCGTGATAGAGTTGCCTGACGCTTTGCCGACCAGGTGACCAAGTTGTTGCCAAGGAACATATAGTAGCCAGAAGTCGACCGTCTGGTGTTGGGACAACCACCCCAATCAGCATCCGTGTAAGAGACAAGTGTGGATGTAAATGAAGGATACAAGTGCAACCCATAGTCCAGTGTCCCATGAATATACCGAATGATACGTTTGATTGCATTTATGTGCTCAACTCTGGGATCATGCATGAATAAACACACCTGCTGAACCGCATACGTAATATCCGGTCTGGTAAAGGTAAGATACTGGAGGGCCCCTACAAGACTGCGATAACGGGTCGGGTCCTCGTATGGTGCACCTGCTGCGGCACTCAACTTGGGGTTTGCATCAACTGGCGTGGAAGTGGACTTACAGGATGACATCCCAGCCCTCTCTATGATCTCGGCAGCATACTTTCGTTGAGACAAAAACAAGCCACCTGAATGACGCTTGATGGCAATCCCAAAAAAATAACTCAAAGGCCCTAAGTCTTTCATAGCGAACTCAGAACTGAGCATGGTTATGATAGACTGGCGCAAGGCATCAAAAGAGGCAGTCAAGATGATATCATCCACATACAACAGAATGTAGGCCAAGGACGAACCACGGCGGTAGATGAACAAAGAATTATCTGACCTGCTGTGAGTGAACCCAATAGTGGAAACAAAGTCAACAAACCTCGTGTAACAGGCCCTTGGAGTCTGCTTAAGCCCATATAAGGACTTCTTCAACAAACATACATGATGAGGACGGTTTGGATCCCTGAAACCCAACGACTGATGCATATAGACTGTTTCCTTGAGATCACCATGTAGGAAAACATTCTTGACATCCAACTGATGAATTGGCCAAGTCTTTGAAAGAGCCAAGCTAAGCACAGTGCGAATGGTAGCCGGTTTGACCACCGGACTAAACGTCTCACCACAATCTATCCCAACCTGCTGAGTCTTACCATCACCAACAAGTCGCGCCTTATGTCGAGCAAATGACCCATCTGAATTCTCCTTATGAGCAAAAATCCACATAGACCTGATAACATTAATACCATATGGATGGGGCACCAACTCCCACGTCTTATTATCAATAAGAACATTATATTCATCAGTCATAACAATTTTTCAATTAGGGTCATTTAATGCGGACACAGGATTGCGTGGGCAAGGGGGATTTAGAGACATCAGAATGTAAATTAAAATGTATTTTAGGTGTAAAAATACCCCGTTGACTACGAGTGACCGGTCTATAACTCGAGGAAGAATTAAGGGAATTTTCTGGGCTCGGGACGGACTGGCCAGCAGGCAGTGGGCCTCATGGCCCAAATCGGTAACTGGGATCGTCGTCTAGACCAGTTCCAGACTAGGTGGGTCGCCCAATTGCCGAACTGCTCCAAGCTGAAACCGGGCACAGAATCGTAGCCGTGGGCTGGAGAATTTTGGGTGCGGGAGATGTCCGAAAAATTTCAAATAATATACGGGGATATTTGGTCATCCAAAAAATTATACGACTTAGGCTCGGGAGTATGAATTTTTGTAAACGGAAATTGGGTTTCATAAAAAATGACATGGCGATTAATTATGATTTTCTTGGAGGCTAAGTCAAAGCATTTATAACCACGATGATTTGACGGATAACCCAAAAATACACACGGGGTAGACCGAGCCTGAAGTTTGTTAATTGTGGTGGATGGGAATAACGGATAACACAAACATCCAAAAATCCGAAGGTGAGAATAAGAAGGGTTCTTATTATATAGGATTTTGAGGGGGGAAGAATATGTCAGACCTTTAGACGGAATTATGTTAAGAAGATATGTGGCCATTTGTAGAGCATGATGCTAAAAATATGGAGGTATGGAGACATGAATTAAGAGAGTTCGGACAATGTTATTGATGGAACGAATTTTGCGTTCGGCCTTCCCATTTTGTGAAGATGTATGAGGACACGAAAACTGAAAATTGATCCCATTATTAGCACAGAATTCCCGAAACTCCCTATTGTCATACTCTTTCCCATTATCACATTGAATATTTTTATTTCTCTTTCGAATTGAGTACGAATGAACGCTCTAAATTTGATGAAGACGGAAAACACTTGTGATTTATTCGCAATTGGAAACGTCCACAAAAATCTAGAATAATCATCTAAAAAGAGAACATAATATCGATGACCCAATGAACTAAGAACAGGAGACGTCCATAAGTCGCTATGGATAATATCAAATGCCATTGAAGTATGAGAATTGGAGTCTACAAATGGCAACTTAAAAATTTTCCCTAATGAATAAGACTGACAAAGTGGAGTACGACTCGTACCCTTACATGAAATAAAGCTATTTTTATCTAAAACTGATAAAATAGAGACCCCGGATGACCCAGACGAGCATGCCACATGGAAGGAGAGATGGCTGCAAATGCGGATGGCAAGGCTTGACTCGATGGACTGAAACCAGGCATGATAGGATACAGATCCCCCCTACTATCACACCTCATGAGACGACTCCCCCTCTTGAAATCCTTCATAGAGAAACCAAAATGATCAAATTCAACGGAAACAGAATTGTCAGTAGTGAACTTTCGGACATATACTAAATTTTTAATCAATTTAGGAGCATGTAAAGTATTTTTCAAGAGAAGGGGTGGATTGGGGGGAGACAACGTTTTCTGACCATAACCCTGAATTTGAATAGAGTTGCCATTACCAACAATTATACCCCGAGGGGTGCTCAAATTGGAACACGAGGAGAGAGTACCTGATTCGGAAGTCATGTGAGTAGTGGCCCCGGTGTCCATGTACCAATTTGGGTCCGGTTAAGTCAACCCTAATGTGTGCATCGCGGCCTCGATATCGGTCTGAGTGGGGTCTGCTACATGATGGGCTTGTGGAGGTCGGGCCCCAAGAATTCCTGTCCGTGATGGAGCTGGGCCGTAGCTGCTGCTGTTGAGCCACTGGCTAGTGGGCCGCCACTGCTGGGTGTTGGGCCTTAATCGCTGGCCGCCACCGCCGGAATTTATCGCTTGTGTAGTAGGGGCTGCCCATCGCCCATCGCCAGCCATCGCCATGGGCCACTGTTCCCTGGATGGGGCCCACCGCCTGTTTGCTGACCTCCGGAATCGCCATCGGAACCGCCGCGTTTGCCCCCGCGATTTTTGTTATTATTCTTGCGATTATTCTTGCCGCCACCATGATTATGATTTTGACCCGAATTATTAACAAAACCCGAAGAACTAGGAGAGGACGCCACCATGACGATGGGGCTTGCTCCGATAGCTGCTTTTTAGCCAAACCGGCTTCTTTCAAAGTAAGCATAGAGAGGGATTGATAGAAGTCGGGAAGAGGGTTGCTTTGGCGAAGGAGAGTTCCAACACCATTATATGCCTCCGAAAGACCGGCAACCAACTATAGAACGAGACGATTATTAGTTATCGGTGCGCCAACATTACGGAGTTGATCTGCCAACTCCTTGAGTTTCTTGCAATATGCAGAAACGTTTGGAAATTCGTCCATTCGAACTAGAGAGAATTCCTGCTCGAGTGTGACGACACGTGAATGTTGGTTGTCTTGAAATATGTCACGCAATCTATTCCATGCAGCCATATCCGTGGTATCCGGCTCAATAATCATCTGTAGAAGGTCCACCGAAATAGTGGTGTAGATCCACCGGAGAACGGTAGCATCAAGGGTAATCCATAACTCAGGATCCTCCGCAGGAAGGGGTCTAGCGGGAGGAATGATGTGATGAAGAACTTGATAAGAGATAGCGTGAATTTTAAATAACTCCGCCCACGTCACATATTGGACGTTTTCCTTCTCAAGGACAATAGGGATACAGTTCTTGATGTTGGAAATCATGAGGGCAGGATGATAATTGTTCTTAGACATATTGAAAGAACAAAGAAGGAGGGGAAATTTCAGAAAGGTTTTTGAGAGCGGATGACGAAATTTGGAAGAGAAAACCCAAGGGGGGGGGGGGTTCTCAACCGAGAGAGGTCAAAAAACTATGGGAGAGAAATTTTTTTGTAAAACCTAGTCTCTTGATACCATGAAAGAAATAATCCCCTTGATTATTTTCATTAATTGAAAGGCTATATATACAAGTTACATATTTCCATAATAGGAGAATCCTATTCCTATTCTATTTCTAAATCCTTATTCTACCATAATTCTAACTATACAATTATGGTAAGTGTATAACACTAATTAAGGTAACCTTTACACTACAATATACTACAAATATATATACCATATATACAAGATTGTATTTGTTAACAATCTGTGGCTGCTGGCCGAGAGGCCCACTGCCGAGGCCCAAGAGGCCCACTGCTTTGCATCTGTGGCTGCTGGCCGAGAGGCCTACTGTCGAGGCCCAAGAGGCCCACTGCTTTGCTGCTGCCCAGTCCACTGCTTTGTATACCTGTGATATATACTGCTGTATATTCAGTGTATATCACAGGTATATTACCTTTGTTTAACAATTACTTCCATCATCATTAAAGTTGAAAAAAACACAGATGAATTAAGACAACCAAAAAAGTATTAGAACACGAGAAATTAGGAGAAAGAAAGAATACTATGGTTGAAGCTAAAGCCATCTTTGCAGAAGAAAATCTGGAACGACAGAGCCAATATTTTCAGTAAGGGTATCCAAAATATAAAAGTAAACACATGAATATTTAAAAGCTAGCGAAATTCATTTATTATACATACATAAAAAATAATTTTAATCTTATATATATAATATAATTTATCCGACAAAAGGGTTCAGAGGAACTCCCAGGTGTCCCGCTAGCTCCGCTCAATCTCCTTTCTATTAAAAAGATTAATGCTAAAATTTCCTTCCAGAGGCTAAATCTTGGTAACATCATCAGGTCAGGATAATAATTTGTTGAAAGCGACTTTTGGGAGTCGGAAAATATTAAGAAAAATACCACTTTCATTGGCAGAAGAAAATGCATTTTTAGAACCCCACCTTCAGCTAATAAATGTGGCCATTGCAAAAATAAGTCAATTTAGGTATATGAAGTATACAGAATTACAGACCATTCATTCCTCCTGATTTCTGAAATTCAATTTCCCTGTCCCTGCCCTTACCTAATGATACCAACTGTGTAATTATACTTTTCAAATATTGAAAATGTATTGAAAACAATTAGATGACAAATGCATCAAGGAGCCACCTTTCTTTATCCTTCTCTTTACAATTATGTACTATCTTTCTTTCATCAAGATTCCATGACCAGGAATTCCGAGCATGCTTCTTCACACAAATTCAAATGTAGCCTCGTGTTCATGCTATCAACCCCGAAACCAAGAATTTGTTAAGGGCATTCAAGATTTAATATACATATATGTATAAAAGTAATTTTTGATCAACATATGCAATATACTTTTCTATTTACACCACATAATTTTCCACAAAAGTTGTTCAACTAACTGTTGGTTCTCTATTGTACTTTATAGAGTAGTACGGGAAGTAATAACTATTACAAATGTTCGAAAGGATAAATAAATGGTCAATCTTCAAAACTGCTGCATGCGTGTTGTGTCTTGAATCTTGATCACCTTGCAAAGCCAATGTTGAGAACTGCCGCAAGTTTGTTGTGTCTTGAATGTTGATATCCTGAAATCAAGAAACAACTAAATCTGAATGGTTACAACGTTGTGTGTTGAGTCGAGGCTATCTTTAAGACAAGATTGCTCCGTATATATGCTTTTACGTTAGCGGGCAATAGTCTCCCAAGATAAAACAACACTTTAATCTCAACACTACAAAGCCAATAGGTTGAGCCTGCCGAATAAAACAACTATGAATCGACTTGCTGAAGATATGGAAAAGGAAGGAAGAGATTCTATCTCCTCTTCTGTTTTGTCTCTGTGTATATAGTGTGTCTCTGTTGTGTATATCTTGTGTATATGAGGGTTTGCTCACTGTTTTTCAGCGTTTCCAGTGTTGTTTTTCTGTGTCTTTCCAGTGCTGTTTTACTGTGTTTCCCGTCTGTTTTTCTGCCTTCTGTGCAGTCCAGAATTGAGCCAACAACTACTCAATATATAGCATGGAAGAGGGGCTGTCCAACTGCCAAAAATAAGGCTGTAATGGCCATTAAGGGAGGAGATCAGCCAAGTAATGGCTGATTAATGTCTCAAAAAACAGTTCCAACGGAGGCAGAACCAACTTTCCAGAAACTCTGGGGACCAAACTGTACATATGAAACTTCAGGGATCAAACTGTACATTTGACAGAGTTCTCTGGTCGAAAAAGATAATATCAGAAAGTCCCCCCACAATCCACAGCCCGGACCGGACGGGCGGGCGGCCCGTGTGTGGGCTTAGCCATGAACCCAATCACATCTAGGTCTTCTCTCCTTTAAACACATGAGATACCCCTTGGGGTCCCAAACCCTTTACCACATTAGAGACTTATATAGAGAGCAATTCTTCCTATTCCCACCGATGTGGTAGATTTGTCCCACACCACATTTCCATGCCTCAAACACCTTACTTCGTAGACCAATATCTCTTTCATTTCTCAACAAAATTTGACGATTCTTGGCCCTACGGTCATCTACTCACTTCGTAGATCATGCATGTGCGAAGAGACAAAGTCTCCAACATGCGGAACACTAGTGTTTACTTCATCAAAGATGGGTGGACGCATCTCCCCGCCAAAGGCAAATTTCCAACACTAACCACCTTTCAGTCTATGTGGCTCCGTCATTACATGCTATCATGCTAGAAGTATACATGTTAACCAAGAAACAGATAGCCAATAATTATGACCGACTACTCACATGTAATGGGGATTATCCTTTCCCCCGTGATCCTCTAAACGAGGGGACACTCGATCTTTTTCTGGTTTTTGTTGCTAGCCCCAGCACAGGTGTATCTAGTGCAAAAGTTGAGCTAGGAAGATAGTTTGGATTGCAGAATTCTCTGATAGTAAGTTCTATAAACCTAGCAAATTGAAATTGTCAACAGTTAAGCTAGTGCAAGATAGCAAGGCAAGAGCCCATGCTTGTCAATGAGGAGGATCAGGGCCCTCATTGATCCTAATACCAACTTAGATATTATGGTTACTCACTGGCCCCATTATGGAGTGCCTGTTTGATGAGTGCTCTTCCAGGGGGCCACTTTCATCACTTACCTGAAACTCAACTAGAAGATATGTTTTCCACTCATCCAATCTCCTAAACACCTGCATATGTATGTGGGCTGTAAAAATAGACAAGAAAAAAAAAGTGTTTTGCATCCGACTTTCCATCTCCCTGGCTCCCTATTCTATCAAGAAGTATGGCGGTTTCTATCTGCTTAGCACCCACATTACAGCATCATGTCCTACTATTTCTTCTTCTCATACCCCTTAAAACCTTAAGACTGTAGCATCCTTTAATAGTTCATTGTGCCATTAAATGCATAAACAAATAAAGATTAGAGGGTACAGACCAGACTACTATTCTGAATCCTTGAAACGTCGCACAATTGATTCAGTTCTTTTCCTGTCTCTAAGCAGAATATACACCAAGCAAGCAAAATATCCCTTTCTTAATTTGTATTTATGAACTCCAATCAACTTATATCCAATCTCCCAAACTAATTCTTGCTTTATTGAAAAGAAACTCCTGATTAGCATCTAAATTAAAATCCTTACTAACCAAACAACTGCATCTACAATACTCCATTTAGGTCCCCACTTCTCATACATCTTTTGGTTGGTAAGACATCATGTCGAATACATCAGTCCTATACTAACTAAACATGAATTGTTGAAACTGGTCTTTAGAAGAAGTTCATCCCAACCACATGTAAAAGCAAAAGATGATCCTCTCATCAGGCCCTACAAAAAATATATATTCTGAAAACTCCTCCCAACTCTCATAATAACAATCTTAAGTGTCACTTTTATATTTTTGTAATAACCGAAAAATCCCGAGGGCCGGCTGCGCACGGTTCAAAACTCGGTGGATTATGGGCCGGCCCCTCTATCCTTCTACTTAAATACCAGACTTTTGTTTGTGACAAGACTCGACTTCGTGACGTGCACCTAAAACACACATCACGACCTGCGCTTTTACCACTACTCCAAAACCTTGGGGGCCTCGAGGGTGAGCTGCTTAAATTGCATGTCTTTATAAAAGATTCTACTATCCCTCCAAGCCTCTATTTCTCCGCACTATTATATAGAAACAACCATGATACAGCCATCAAAGGGCCACTGGAGAAGTGAAATGGAGACACCTAGGCACTGTACTAGTCTAGTAGGTATCTAAATCACAAATTTCCTCTGTTTCAATTGAAGCTTTGTTTATTTCAAAACTTGTAGAAAGAAGTGAACGTTTAAGGAACTAAAACAATCCAAGAAGAAGCTCTTCCAAATTAATCAATGATCATTCTGACTCCAGTCAGCTATATCAAAATTTGAAAATGTAGCAAAAGTGATTCAGTTCTTGTCCTGGCTCTATGCAGAATACACACCAATGATGCAATGTCTCTCTTTTTATTTTTGTTTGTGAACTCAGGTATAAACGTTAAAATGCTTCTTAAGCTGCAAACCACACAAAAAGGACTACTTAGTCTATTCTAAAATATAATATCGCCATAACTCTTGCTTTGTAAATCTTCACAGGAAAGTCTGATTAGCATTCAGTTCCAAATCATGCAGATACTTCAGAATCTTATAACCCAAAACAATTGCATGTCAGATTCTCCAGTCAGGTCCTCACTACTGATACATGTTTTGGCAGGTAGTAATACAGTATACCTAAGTCCTCGTTATTAACTAAACGCAATGGAAATGGTTGAAGTTGGTCACTAGGACAAATTAGTCCCAACAATATGTCAAACCAGTAGTTGACCCACTCACAAGGCCGTACTAGAGAATATGTATTGTTTGAAAGTTCCACCAAAGCTCTCACAAGAGCCATTCTAACCCTCTCCAGGAGTGAGATACTTAAACATGATTTTCATTTTCCCCATATTTATGTTGACCTCAGATGTCTTCCTCCAACTGAATAAAAATACTCGACCTGAGCCTCATTAAAATTTGGTAAAAGGGTCATATTTGCCATCCAACTATCAGAAAAGGGTCATATTTGTCCTCCGTTAAAGTATGGGGTCAAATATGCCCTTTCCGTTAGCAAAGTTGTTATATTTTCCCTCCCTGGACGGAAATCCCATGTGATCCACGTGGATGACACATGGGATCCACGTGGAGGGTGGGATCCACCTTCGTCTTCAACAACCACCGCCACACCAGCCACACCTCCAATAGCCACCGATTCTCCGGTTCACTCAAACCTGGATCTCGAAAGATCTCCCCCAACGCCGCCGCCGTCAGCCACCGGAAAGGGCAGAACCCTTGGAAGGAATGTGATGTTATTGAAGAAGAAGGCTTACTTGAAGATGAACGGTCAAACAAATCTATTCCACGTCGTTGTTATTTCCTTGCCTTTGTTGTTGGTTTCTTCATTCTCTTTTCCTTTTTTGCCCTTGTCCTTTGGGGAGTCGACCTCAGAGACCTAAAATTACTATGAGAGTAAGTGTTTTTTTTCCTGTTAATTATTGTTTTAATTTGATGATTTGAAGGGAGATCTGAAATGGGTGTGTGTTGGATTTTGATTGCAGAATATAAAATTTGATAGATTTGCAATTCAAGCTGCGGTGTGGCGGTGGAGGTGGAGGCGGCGGTGGTTGTTGAAGACGAAGGTGGGTCCCACCCTCCACGTGGATCGCATGTGGCATCCACATGGGATTTCCGTTCATGGAGGGCAAATATAACAACTTTGCTAACGGAAATGGCATATTTTACCCCATACTTTAACGGAGGGCAAATATGACCCTTTTCCGAAAGTTGAATGACAAATATGACCCTTTTCCCTTAAAATTTTCTAATATCCCCATAACCTTCTATTTGGTAAGTAAGAGTAAAATTCTAAGCCTTTGTTCTCCAACACTGCTATACAATAGCAAACATGATACTGCCATAAAAGGTCACCATAGAAATGAAATGGAGATACCTAAGGCACCTTACTAGTCTAGCAGGCATTTGAACAAATTTCCTCAGCTTCAGTAAAGTTTCTATCTATTTGAGCACGTAAGGAAAGAAGATCCTCTCTTATATTAGAATCCAAATCAATCCTCCATTCATTTATTGACTGCAGTTCGAGCTTGTCGAGGTGGGTTGGCATTGTTAAGCATAGCATTTGCCGGATCCTTATGCTCAATTAGCTTAGGACGCACAACAAAAGACTATCAAAAGCCAGGATGTAATAGACGAATTGGAGATACCTAAGGCACGTTACTAGTCTAGCAGGTATTTCAAACACAAATTTCCTCAGCTTCAGTTAAGGCTTCTGTCTATTTGAGAATGCAGGAAAAGAAGCTCAACAATTAAGTAAAATCATTTGCATAGCAGCTCGTTCGAAGAAATCAATGTATCATTTTTATGTCATACAGCTAACTCTTCCTACACCTAAAACAAAGTGTGGTTGACTCCTTAGATCTTGAAATGGAAAATGTTTAGAGCTAAAAATGGTTTAAATTGTCAAAAAAATTCACTAATTTAACCAATCACCAAATTCAGACATGGTAATACTAGATACAGTCAACAACAACAAACCCAGTGTAATCCCAAAAGCTTGATAGAGTCCCCATTTCCAACTCTCTATACCAAGTCGAATTAGGTTTCCTAAGACCCCGACTTCCTTATTCCCTCCTCACTTCCGACCACACAAATAGCACTGAGCACTACTTACGGTATTAAAGACCACATAAAATTGAAAAAGAGGAAAAAAAATATAGAAAGATTAACCTCATATCCCTTTATTTGCAATATTGTATCCTTGAATTTCTGCACTGACTATGTTCTTTTAAGCCGAGGGTCTATTTGAAACAACCTCTCTACCCTACAAAGGTAGATGTAACGTCTGCGTACATCTTACCCTCCCCAGACCCCACTGTGTCGGATTACACTGGGTATGTTGTTGTTGTTGTTTAATTTGGCAAAACAAATAACTGCCTTAGTCTACTTCCAAACGACAAGATTATTTTCCTCTCCACCTCCAAAGAAGTTGCAAATTCAGACTACAAATAGAGTTGAATTTTGTAATATATTAATACCAAGTCCAAATCAATTGAGACAAAGAAGTGGTACACACATTGCTACTCCACACCCACGGACCTAAAATACTGGAATCACCATTTGTTCACACAAACATAGTCAGGGGCGGGTGCAGCATGCAGGCACCAACCGAACCTAGCACTTTCAATGCGGAGTATAAAATTTATGTGTAAAATTCACTAAATGTGTAATAAATAGTAGGTTTCAAAATACAATAGGTCAGTGCTAAGAACCTTAAAGCTTAAATCTGTAGAATTTAAATCCTGGATCGGCCTTTGAACATAGTCACCAATAATCATTATGATCAGCTACATCTCCTTAACAACAGTTAATTGACACCATACCTTAAACATTGAATTAAAAGGATCTACAGAGCTGAAAACTGTAAACATAGTTTCTCTACATGGGGTCAAGAAAAATAGCAAAAACATTACACTAAGTGAAACATAAAATGGGAATAGAAATGTAGAAAGTCATAAGTTTTGGTCTGACTCAGATTGAAGAAAATCAGACAAAGTTTCAGACTGTTGTTGTGGGGATGATTGAGAGTGAAGGAGAGATTGCTGTGCCTGTTGTTTCTCAAGAAAGGGCTTGAACATGAGCTGTAAATTCAGATACCCAAATGCTATAGCTCCAATTACTACTAACCCAGATCTCAAAGCTTTCATTTTTGTTGTATCCCTCATTCTTCCCCCGCTGCTTTCACTCTTCTTCTTCTTCTTCCCTTGCCCAAATACGCTGCTACAGAGTGCTGAATCTTGATTTTGTCTTTTTGGGGTTTTTTGTTTCCTAAACCCCTATCTTATTCATATTACTCAACGACCTACGGAAACTTTGGAAATAATACTTGAGGCATATATTTTTGGGTGAGAGTTAAATGAAAGAGTAGATAAGGGCAAATAAAATTAGATAAAAATGGAACAAACAACAACAACATATTCAGTGAAATCACACGACATGTGTTCTGAGGAATATAAAGTATATGCAGACATTACCTCTATCTTGGTAGGTAGATCGGCTTTTTCCGAGAGACATTCGGCTCAAGACAAAGCACAAGCAAAGCAAGAGAAACGGCCAGATCCGGACAAGAAATTTAAAGCAGTATGAAAATGCTAGTATCAAAAGCGAATAAGACATGATAGCACATTCTGAAAAAAGTAGTAACTAATGCAGGTAAATAAGATAAAAAAAGTATATTAGAGAACACATAGCAGCAGAAATCAAACAACGGAAACTATAAAGTAATACTGCACCTACTAGTATGATAGAGTAAACGGGCTTACAATAATAACACTACAACTATCAGTTTGTAAGCTTAAGTACGACTACGCTGAATCCTAATACGTGTCATTCATAACCCCGTATCTAAAGTCATGTCCTCAGTAAGTTGCACGTGCTTCTTATCCCGTCCAAATAAAAATGGAACAAAATTACAAGAAAATTATGGCGCACCTCTTTTTTTTTACCTCCATAACTTAAAAGTATCAATAATACTTGGTTCATTTATCATTAGTGACTTAGTGTGATAGAACTTCTGATATATTGGTTGAAGATGAATGCATTTCACTGATCAAACAAGTTTTGCTTGTACTCTACATTTTCTACCCACAATACTCCCAACTTTCTAGTTAGATTATTTTACTATTATTAAGCTTTTACAGCTTAAGCCGTAATCTTATGTATTTTTTATATTTTATAATTAATTACATAAGTAAAAATTAAAAATAAATAAATCATCAACCTATAAAAAATTATCACTCTTCGTGAATTTTTGATAACTACTTTAAACTAGGGTTGGCCAGTGGGCCGGGACAGCCCGACCCCGTCCCAAGCCCGCCCCGATCCCGCCAAAAAAAAAAAAATAACGGGGGCGGGACTCGAACTCGGGACGGGACGATGTCTCGTCCCGCGAGACCCGAGCCCGCCCCAGGCCCGCGAGACCCGAGCCCGCCCCGAGCCCGACCCCGACCCCGACCCCGCAAGGGTAAGGGTGCTTCTTCTAGTAGGGGCAACCAGGGCAAGAGTACTTCTTCTAGTCATCTTATTCCTACACAGGATGATTTTGTTGATACTCAACATTTTCCTACAATACCATTAGCTTTAGACCAGGAGCTATTTTCTGGAACTCAAGAAGACTTTAATTTAGACGATGATCTAGATGATATACCCACTAATGTTGATGACAACACACCCACTAGTGCACCTTCAACTGAAATACCTCCTATTCCCCCTAGTATGAGACGAGGTCCAGCAAAACGACCATTAAAATCAGATGCATGGACATTTTTTGATAGGGACGTAGAGAATCAAGTAGCCATATGTAAAATTTGTAAAAATGTTTTAAAATTTAAAAGCTGAAAAGGTCACGGTGGGACGGGGGTTTAATTAGACACGTAGTAAGTGCTCATCCAGCCTAGGTATGCCCAATACCATGCTTCAAAATCGGGTGCAAGAACGCCGCTCCATCGGGACAAGGTTCACATCGACATCGTCCCGACCAAGTCTGGTCAAATTAACCTTATGACGGGGGGAATTATAGGCTCTAAATACAATAAACATAGAGATAGGGAAGCAATATCAAAATTAGTTGCTGTGGAGGGTTTGCCTTTTTTCATTTCCTTCATCTCCCGGTTTTATTCATTACATTAGAGATATATATAATCCTGATTTTAACGGTTTTCCTAGATCAACTGTTAAGAGAGATGTATTTAAATTCGCGCATGAATATCAACAATATTTACGTTTTTCATTATATCATTTTAATGGCAAAGTATCTATCACGTCTGATATAGGTCGTAGTACTAACGGCCATGATTATTTAACTGTAACTTGTCATTGGATAGATTATAAATGGTCTATGCAAAAACGTATTTTAGCGTATAGATATATAGATGATAGGCACACTGGTACTTTTATTGCAGAAAAAATTTATCAAGTGTGCGATTATTACGGAATTACCGATAAAATTATGACTATTACATTAGATAACGTTTCTAATAACAATTACGCAATTACAATTTTAAAAAATAGTTTAACTCCATCTTTTCCAGACCATTTTCATATAAAATGTGTGAGCCATATATATAACTTAATTGTAAAGGATGGTCTATCACTTTTTGAAGACATTCTTAGTAAAATACAATTTGCTATAAACTTTATTTTTAAAAGTAATAAAGTACAACGTAGAAAAGAATATAAAAAAATTTGCCATGATTGTGGATTACCTTTTAGAAAAATTCCACAAGAAGTATCCACTAGGTGGAATTCTTTATACGAGCAACTACTTGTTGCTTATGACTATAAATTACCTATAACTTTATTTTTTAACTCTCATAATAAAAAGCCAGCTGATATGATTTTAGATAGTGATTGGGAAAAAATTTCCGAACTTATTGTATTTTTAGAGAAATTTTTTCAAGCAACAAAAGAATTTTCCGGTATATATTATCCTACTATTTCAACTATGTTATTTTATATAACTCTAATATTTTTATTACTTAGTGAATATATGAAAAACCAAATTATAAGGCAATTATTAAAAATGTTTCTCAAAATAAAAAAATATTTTATTCCTATTCCCTCTATTTATATTATTGATTCTGTATTAAATCATACTATTAAAATAGACGGTACTAAATCACTAATTGAAACTATTTACGATTGTATAGAAGTACTACCACCTCCAAGTCCCAAAAATCTAAATCACCCACCACCTATTGAACAAACTAAAGAAGAAGTATTGTATAGCGTAGAACACCAATGCAAAAATATATATAGATTTTATCAACAAAAAAATGCTAGTAACTTACCAGCTTCCATACCATCTTCTTCATCTTCAACACAACCTCACAAAGACATCTTTGTTTCGCGGCTAGTATTGAAAGCCTCGTAAATAGAATGTGCGATCGCACCTCTACTACTAACCAAATTAGCGAGTTGAATATTTTTGTTTTGCAGGGTTCTGCATCAGTATCAAGAAGTTATCAATGAAGATGGACATGAAGACTTGTCTTTGAAATCTTTGGAGGGAATGAGAAGACCTTTCCGACACTTTCATTGATGGCTCGAGATGTTTTGAACATTCAAGCGCCGTCAATCGTGGTCTCAAAGCGCTTTTTCTGAGGAATATATCAAATAGGAGACCACAGACACTCATTAGCCGGAGACATCTTGGAAATTGCGATATTCGGAGATTGGATACGAGCGGAGCGGAGAAGGTGCGGTCAACCGAGATCAACGAAGAAGATGATGAAAACTACAACGAAATCTTAACCGAAGGTAGTGGAAGCGACGTGGATCAATTTGACCAACAAATACCAATTCCAACCGAAGAACCACATGAAATCATCAAGCAATTAGAACAGGTTTTTTTGAGAATGTAATTTTTTTAATTGTAATTTTATTATGTAATTTGCAACTTTTGGACAACACCACAAAGTTGCAATTTAGATTTTAGACAATTGTATTTGTATTACAAAAAAATCATATGTCTATTAAATAATATAAGAGACACAAAAATAGCCTTGGGATATTTTTATTACACTATCTTGTTTTGTTTATTGAGTTTTTTTTATACATATGTTATTTTTAAAAAAAAAAAAAATGAAAACCCGCCGTATCCCGCCCCGCCCCGAGCCCGCCCCGACCCGATACCGACGGGATCGGGATCGGGACGGGACTTGCTCTAGTCCCGCCAGACCCGACCCCGCCAGAGCCCTCCAGACCCGACCCCGCCCCTTCTCCCGTCCCGCCCCGACCCCGACCCCGCCAGACCCGGCCCGCCAGACCCGAGCCCGGCCCACTGGCCCGTCTTACTTTAAACTTTAAAAAATACATACAAAATAGTTGACCAATTATAATTATTATTATAATGATTTTTACTTAAGTATCAATGCATTATATGTAACAAGAAAGCTAGCCCCAACGATGACTTCACTGCAAATATAATTAGTGATTAGTTAATCACAAGAAAAAATGAAGATGGTTCTTGAAAATAGGAGCTAAAATAGAAAACCCCTTTCATCTACAGACTATCCACAAATTGAAAAAGATGAAGGGTGCAATCTGTCTTCGTAAGAATTCTAGAGGGGGTAAAGGAGAAGTTTTATATCTTTTCAGGGGGCTGAATGGTTTTTTTAACAATAAAACCAAAACAATCAAAGTTCCAGAGAGGCAACATAGGAACACTTCTTGCTGAAGTGTAGAAAAATTGGTCATCTTCATCCTTTACGACAATCAATTTGAGGTAAGTTTGCATAACCCATTTCATATTTACCATCAATTCTCAATCTTTTACATGTAATTAATCAATTTCAACTAGCAGTAATTCTAAATTTATGGAAATTTCTCATTGGAATATGCATATTACTTTGCATTGGAATAAAATGGTCCCGAAATAGAGCAGAATGGATATACATAAATTTGTATAGCTAACACCAACTTGTCTGGATTGGCGTAGTTGATTGATGTCATACTATCTATCTGTTACTCCAGCTGTCCCAATTTATCTGCACTTTTTATTTTTCGAGATTCAAACTTCTTAATTTTAACCATACATTTGAACATAGAATCTTTTAGTTTTTCGAAATAAAAGTTACATATTTGGAAACTATTTTAAAAAGTAACATAAGTTACAATATTAATAATTCAAAATATTTAGAAGCCTAGAAGACATTTGAAAGAATTGCGGTCAAACATTAATTCGTTTGATTCTCGAAATCTGAACACGTCACATAAATTTGGACTGAAACATTACAAATTCCAGTCTGCCACATTTATTTCAAGAAATCAAAATTGGAATCTTCATTTGATTTCATCAATTTTGGATAAGAACTTTAGAAGTCATACTTAATTCAAATTAGTTAAAATTAATAGTTTTAAATGACTGTTTTATGTAAATGATAGGTAGGAAAGTAGTAGGAATCAGAATAAATAGCGCAATAGCAATAATTGCAAGAATTTTACTTCCATAATCTCATTTGTTTTGCTTCCGAATAATTTGGGGTTTAATCCTTCAAGGATGTATGTTTTTGGCTTGTATAATCGATAAATGAATATTACCTTTCGATGGTCTGATATTAATTAGTCTTCCATTGGCAGATAACTAAAAGCTGGCTTATACTGCAGCTGTCATCAGAAGGCAGCAGTTCTTGATAAGGTGTTTGGGAGGTTCTACTGAGAAGAAAAACTTTAAGTTTCAGAGTATTAGAATGCAATCTGTAATGAGTAGTGGGCCAAGCTTGGAGGCCGACTCTGTCAGCATTTTGAGATCAATAATTCCGGCTCTTGAATCTACTAAGCATAAAGGACAAGCTGGTGAAATTTCTTCCTGACTCCTATTAACTTGTACTGAAATGTGTTACCCCACATCTATGAGTTTAAACTATTAGAGAGTAAACATTTTTATTTGTATAATAACCTTTACATGCACCCTTATTTGTGGGCCATATTCTTTTTCTTTTTTTATGATTGATGGCAGGGAGACTCGAATTCATAACCTTTTCCTGCCCCGGTACCATGTTGAATTGTGTGAAAGGCCTCATTTGAAAATTTAAACTGGTCTTCTTGTTATTTTTCTTTGTGCGATTCTTTGTTCTCGGTTGCTTTGGTTGTATTGAGAATTCTCTCCCTTTAAAAATTTAAACAGTTAGGAGGGAACATTTTTTATTTATTTAACTCCTCCTTCCGTCCCAATTTATGTGACTTTCTTTCTTTTAGTCAGTCCCAAAAAGAATGATACCTTTCTATATTTAGTAACATTTTAACTTTAAACTTACCGTTTTACCTTTAATGAGATGATTTATAGCTATACAAATATCTCTGGCTTATTTTAAACCACAAGTTTCAAAAGTCTTCCTTTCATTCTTAAACTTTGTGTCCAGTCAAACACCTTCACATAAATTGGGACAAAGGGAGTATGTCTTAGCAACTTGTTAGCTTCTCTTATTATGAGTTTGCACTACCTTGTATAGAGGTGATCATGCGTGTGCTTAACTATGCCTTTCTTTATTCTAGATCACCATTTAGTGGCTCTTCCAATGCAATAGTCTGTC
This sequence comes from Anisodus acutangulus, assembly GCA_029783415.1. Classification (NCBI taxonomy): domain Eukaryota; kingdom Viridiplantae; phylum Streptophyta; class Magnoliopsida; order Solanales; family Solanaceae; genus Anisodus; species Anisodus acutangulus. The sequence goes on from CM056492.1 coordinate 17,180,049, forward strand.
GGAGGCATATTTTTCTTTTACATTTTGTTCCATTTTTGAACTGTTATGTAATAGTGTATTCATTTGGTGAGGCATTAGATTATTCAGTGTTGACACTTAGTTTTCTGGTAAAATACTGCTAGGACTAAGAATGTAATATATACCTGAATGGGCGTTGTGTCATGCAATCCTACTTAACTATCAGTTGAACACTGAGTAGCACACAAGTGCCTTGGAATACAATTTAACTTTTAGGCGCAAGTGCGTTAGGAAATCTGTAGACCTATTTGTTAGGTTGTAGACGGATGAGAAATCACCGACTTATGGGCTTTGTGCTCTCATTTCTTCTAGGGTGGTTGTTGCGTTCGAATGAGCAACAATTGAATGATTAGCTACCAGGTCACCATTTGATGCGCAGTTCAATATATTAATTGAAGTTGTGTAGGAATTTGATGTACATTTGTGGGGAATGTGGATCAATTCATATCACTTGATATATTAGTTGGGGTCCTTGGGGGAGTAACCATGAATTCTGATTTGGACTTAGGAAAAAGCGAAGAAGTTGCCCCAGGTTCTGTTTCGAGAAATTTGAGTTTCTACCTGTCTCCAGTATTTTGATGCTATTGAACTTTAGTCAAAGTTTTTGATGCTGAATAACACAAATAATCAAGTTCTTTATAGATTTTGGTCTCAAGTCTCAATTATTTGCGTTTTCTGTATTTATGCTATATGATGAATTTCGTCCAATTTCAATATCCGATTTTGGTTTCAGTTTGAGGCAAGTTGTACCAAATTGCATTTAGTCTTTTGATGAAATTAAAGTCTTTATTTCTGCAATACCTGGAGGTTTGAGACCATGCCTTGGGCCTTCAGATGTACCCTTGATGCTTCAATCCCTTTCTAGAAGTAAGAAATAAAGTTTGATCTCAGCTAGAGTTGTAACAGAAATTTATTGAGTTTCTGGATTTACAGCATGCGTTTTGAGACATAAATATCCATCTATTTTATTAGAAGAATTTTATTGATGATTGTCATTTTAACTGATCTTTGTTTATCAAAATGTATTATTTTACTATACTATTCTCAATTCCCCCCCCCCCCCCCCCCAATAATCTTTAGAGAAGGATGTGAACTTTATACATTCTACACCTACTATCTAGTTTTATGAATTCTGATGCTTGGGAAAACCAGAAAAGACAAGGTTAACAGGAACTCGTATGGGCTATGGCTAATGCAGTGCCCATCAGAAGTGAATTGCGTCACTTATGTGTTTCTCTTTTGTGTGTCTGAAAACTTTCTGAGGGTTGACATTTTTAACAGAAAAGAAGTAAGCACTTTGACCATTGAGCTTCGCAAAAATTTAACGTTTCTCTGTATGATGTTCCCTTTATGGTACTTCTTGATTGCTAATTTATGAGTTGTATTTCCCAATCAGGGAAGGTAGCTGTTGTTGGTGGTTGTCGAGAATACACTGGTGCACCATACTTCTCTGCAATTTCAGCCTTAAAGATTGTTAGTTCTGTACCTAGCTTCCTTACTTTTCATCAATTTCTCTCTCCTCCTCCTTGCTTCCCACACCCTCCCAGGGGAAAATAAACCATCCTTAATTTTACAACAATTTACTTATGCAAGTATAGCAGAGACCTTTTATGACATGGGTTAACTGTTTTGACAGGGTGCAGATTTATCTCATGTATTCTGTACTAAAGATGCTGCTCCTGTTATAAAAAGCTACAGTCCTGAGTTAATTGTGCACCCTATTCTAGAAGAGTCCTACAGTATTAGGTGAGTCTTTGTTATGAAATTCAACTCAACTTTTAAGTGCACATTCTGAGCGTGTTTCTTTGGTTTCCATATTTAATTATGATGGTGCTGACTTTGACCAAAGGATTCTTCCAGGGATGAGGAGAAAAGTTTGATATCAGCTAAAGTGATTGCTGAGGTTGAGAAGTGGATGGAGAGGTTTGATTGTCTTGTTGTTGGTCCAGGCCTTGGAAGAGATCCATTTCTCCTGGTGTGCTTTTTTAAAGTCCTTTCAACCTTATACTGATGCTTGTGTGTTAATATTATTCAGTTGCCATAAATGCTTTGTTTTAATCACTCATGCGACGAGATCACTTATTTTTCCCCTAATTTGGGAGGTTTACATTTAATTTAATGCTTATTTGCTGTTAAATGCTGCTAAGTATAACAAACACTATTCAGTTTCTCTGATCCAAACGTCATGATCTCTAGTATTCTTAATCTTTATCCTCTTCTCTGAGTGAATTTCTGTCCTTTCTGCTGCATATATGGTTCGCCCTCTTTAGTTTTCCACATAAAGAAAAACTAGTAATATTCATCTTTGTAATGTGCCTATCTTTGTGTTCATCTAGCTAAAGGCAAACATGAGGAAAGGTTGACTTCTTGATGTCATTTGTCATATTTTCCTAATTCCTTGCCTTTTCTTTAGCTGATATGAATAACTACGCCTTGAAAAAGCGAATGCATGTCTTTTGTAAAATATCAATCTGGTTTGTTTCAATTCTCTTGTTTTCTTTGAAGATATATCATTGCAAGGTAAATTTTTGAAAGTCTATGTAACTTTGTGGATCCAGGAATGTAAAGGGTAGTACATGATCATGAAAAGTTGGAATTCTGGAAACATACAAATATATCAGTTTTATGTATTATGTAATATTGTCCTGAAAGAGAACATGATTAGCATTGAACATGAAGTGGAGCAACTATATAAAGTCTCACAATTCATTTGGTTTTTATGGACACAGAACATGCTTGTGATCCTAATTCATCTCATTTGTTCTGAGCACCGCGATTCAGTTTTAAGAGTAAACTCACCACTTTTAAGCTTTTATGCTGCCAAGAAAAACTGGGCCACCTAAGCATGATACCATTAATGCTACCAGGAAGAATCATTTCAGAATTTCTTGCATTATGTGGAAATAGATGTACAGAAAATTTCCCTTTTCTTCTCTTTTTATGCTTTCACTTTCTTTTGGTACAATTGGATTTTGGTGACATGTTTATTCTTCTAGGACTGTGTAAGTAATATCATGAAGCATGCAAGAGAGTGCAATGTCCCAATGGTTATCGATGGGGTATGTGATGGTATTGTTATATTACGAGCTAATTCTCTGATATGCCATATGGCCTTACTCTTTTGATACGCCATCCGGTGGTCTTCTTTGTTTTATCAGGATGGACTTTATCTCGTGACTAATTGTCTTGATCTGGTTAGTGGTTATCCCTTAGCGGTGCTGACTCCAAATGTGAATGAGTATAAACGGCTTGTTCAGAAAGTACTGAATTCTGAGGTAAATGACCAAAATGGAACCGATCAGTTGCTGGCTCTTGCAAAAGGGTGAGCCTTTTAATCCATATCTCATCCTTGTCTGCTGTTTGTCCTCTTAAATTTGCTGGCGACAATGATTTAGTAGATGTCGAAGTTACGTGATCTTTAAGAACGGTTTGCCAATTACTCTGTTTCTTCAAGGTCATGGTTTTATGCTAAAAGTATGTCGAGACCTACTTTATACCTTACAAAACTTCAACTCCTTTAGAGTGCAAAAGATGACATTATATGTTTCATAGGATGTAGAGGAAGCCTGGTGAAGAACTTATTGACTCTTGCTTAACAAAAAGTGGAAGTGACTTTCTCGCGCTCGCCAGGCAAAGAGGGTAGACCAAACGCATAAAATGCACCTCCTAGTAACTTTGTTTCAGGTTGGTGTATGAAATAGGATATATATGTCATATGACCCTGGGGTTTATTCACAAGGGTATGACAAGTGGTTGAGAAATAAGAGTAACAACTCGGAGATCCAGGTTCAAACTGTACAATGTTTAGGATGATCTCATCAGTTTCGGTCAGGTGGCAGGTTTAAGCGTAACTTGTGCTTGCGGGTTGTAGTTGGCTGTCAGGTGGATTAGTTGAGTTGTACACAAGTTGGTCAAGATATACCATTATTGCCCCCAAAAATAGAGCTGGGTTATTGAAACTTGAGATTTATCTTGTAAACAATAAAGTCTTGATATTTTCCTGCTAGATTTTTGCTGACTTTGCACATGTGTAACAGACTATAGTGGAGTCTCAGAAAGTAAAGCCACTGGGGCCCCTAGGATTTTGGTTTAGTGGTAAGAGTGCAACACGTGAATTGTGGGTTAGGTGTACGTTACGGGTTCTAACCCTGTTGCAGACAAGCATGATATTTAAGTGGAGATGGCCCCATTGTCAACCGAGTTTCAAACCGTGAGCCGCTGGCACTCCGGAGTTTCTCAGTTATAAAATAAAAGTAGAGCAATTCGGATTTATCGACACATGGTTGAGAGATTTGCAACCACTATGGTATTTCCTCTAGTTTTGATCCAATTTGTGAGGATGTATGTATAACTATCTTTCTCTTGGCCAGTTTATAGCTGTCAGGATTCATCTCATTAGATATATTACTTTTATTAGTAGTGTTGTAATGGGTAACATATTTGTTTGATCAGAATTGGTGGTGTTACAATCTTGCGGAAAGGGAATTCTGACTTTGTCAGTGATGGTAAAACAGGTAATACTTTTGCTTTGTTAATGGCCTTCTGCAGATGATTCAATCATTTAGGCATAGATCAGTAATTTGCTGGTGGATGAACAAGCCTTTTGTGCTTCGGATATGAGTTCCACCTGCATATTTTCGTGATACGCAAAAAGTTGGGACTCCTGCTTTCATTATTCAGAGTAGGAGAATATCTAGTCTATTTTTTACTTAGTTATGAGACTTTAACCTAATATGAAGATAATGACCATGTCGGACTGATAATTTTTATAGGGACTTTCAGTCTGTATATCTGAATCTTTGTTGTGAAAGTAACTGCTCGTACATGATAAGAAACTGGTTATCAGTCAATATAAGCATTTTTCTAGAGTTTCAGTAGTATTAGATATTTCTTTTTCATTTTGATTTGAAATGATGCATCAGATTAGAAACAGCTGAAGTTCTTCCATTACTTTCCAAAGTGACTTAGATTCTAGGGAAGATTTAACTATAAGCTTGGATACTTGGTTGGGCCTCAGTTTCTCTTCGTCGAGATTATGTTAAATATATTTGTACTCGAGAGACAACCTTTTCAATCTTCTAGCCTAAGCATGTTGTATTGAAAAAAGAAGATGGCTTATGGAGCCAAGGAAATTCAGAGAAGAGATGTACTCGGATCAATTTAAGTTTCAAGAATGGATGCTGTTTAATGAGGTTATTATGACAAGATCCTCTAGAAGTTCCTTCAATAGTGGCTTGAGTTTGATGTTGGGTTGTTACCTATCTATTACTCTGTTTCTAGTGCTTCTGGTTTATTTGCAACATTACACCTTCATATGAAGGAAATTACATCTTGTATTGTGCGCTATCCTATTTGATGGGTCATTATCTGCACTTTGCAGTGCTAGATTTGTTTATGGAGGATGGTGCACCATTTACTGTGCTTTATTTATTATTTAAGAATTAATGGGCAAACTACCAATCCCAGAGTTCTCAGTAGTGAAAAGGAGATTGGTTACATTTTCACTATTAATATGTCACCATTTTTTAATGAAGTTTGACAGAATGGATATAGTTGATGTATTGCATGTATAAATGGTGGCTCTAAATATGTCGAATGCTTAGATACATCTTTCAGGTCCTATGTTAGAATTGAAAAAGATATGCAACACCAACAGGTGTTTGCTATGATTACAATATACTCCTAAAGTGATGAGCTCAAGAGGAGCAAGGTTTATGGAATGGTTACTTCAATATTTTTGGAAGTCACGAGCTAATAAGCGATATTGGATATGCAGCTTGTGCAGTTAGTATTTATGGTTCTCCACGGCGCTGTGGTGGACAGGGTGACATACTTTCTGGAAGGTAATTGCATTTTCTATCATACATATGGATTGCCATTCTCAGTGTAGTTTAATAAATTATTACAGGTTTTTTGTTTTATCTCCAGGTTCTCAATCGTCAATTGCTATAGACATGTGTTTATTTGTCCTTAGTGACAGATAGTGTAAAAAATATATTTCTTGTCAGTGCAGAAAAATTAACTCAATACACATATATTCATTAGTAGAATGCAATTTCACAGTTTCGATCAACTATAACTTGCAGACCCTGTTTACTCTCTCCTACACAACTGTGTTAGTGAATCTTGTCACGTAAATGTGCAGTGTTGCAGTGTTCCTATCCTGGGCGCGCCAGTGTGCAGCTAAAGGGGAGGTAAGCATGAATCCAACCATATTAGGGTGTGTCGCTGGATCTGCTTTACTGAGGAAGGCATCATCTTTGGCATTTGAGAGTAAGAAAAGGTCTACACTCACCGGTGATATCATCGAATGCTTGGGAAGAAGGTAGGAGTTTCTGGTGTCGTTTTACTTAGTGTAAAGAACATCAACTCCAACTGGCACTTTTCTCTTCTCAGTTTGCAGGAAATATGCCCAGTCTAGTAGAAACTTAATGGAGGATTTTCTTGGTTGAACAACATTTCTACTCCAACTTGAAGTAGTAGTTCTATGGCAAAGGACTAAAGGGGGAAAACAAGGAAAAAAAATAGAAGCCACAAGTAGAAAAACTTGTCTCCTTTGATGCTAATAAGACTGAAGTGTGAATAAAAGACTCCATATCGCAGTTAGTGTGTGTTCTTAATTACCAACAATCGTAGGCTTTTGCTTTTTGAGCATGGATTTAAAGTGTTATCTAGCAGTGAAGTTCTTTTAGCTGATAAAAGGCGACTTAAAGTAAGACGGAAGTTTAGAGTTCATTACACCAAGGAACTGATCGCGATGACCTAGTTCCTATATAGTCTTTGCGGAAATAAGATAAAGCATGAAAAGGCGGTGAGATTCAGAGTACATTACTATCTCCAGCTAAACTATGTTAATCCCAGGTTATCCCATAGCTTTACTAGAAAGTTTGCTACCATATTAGCCTCCCGTTAAATGTGGTGTACTTGTGGTTGATCCATTGAACATATGCGAGTATAAATGCATTTCGTGAATGTGAAGTGACAAGTTCTGCATGGAGAAACAGATTTTTTTGACTGCGTCATTGAAAGTTCTGATGAATTTTGCATGTGTTTAATCTTTTTCATTAGAAATCATATAGGAATTTATTCTAAAATAAGTGAATTTATTCATTTGGTTTATTAATAATCTTGCTTCTTTTTTACTCTGTGCCACTGATTCCACTGTTATTCTTTTCTTTTCATTTTTTGTTCTTAGAGAAAAGGAAAAAGGGAAGGTAGCTTAGTCACTTGGTTTTTGGATCAAACTACGTTAAATTTACCATGATTAAGTAATAAATTAAGTTGAAACACAATTTAAATAAACATAATTAGCTGATAAAAGTTTATATTATAAAAACATGTCACGTATTATTTGCTACTATGATGAAAGTATTAGGCTAACTTTTTCCTGGAAAACGATCAGATCTGTTTTCACAGTTTCTCCCATAATACCCCCCCCCCCCCCCCAATTTTTTTTTTTCTAATTCTTCCGATTTATCTTCAAATGATAGAGATGGCCTTAAAAATTCTCTAGATTAACGAACTAACTGAAGCGATTACTGTCTAGTAATCGTTGCTTCCAAAAATAGTTAAAGAAGTTCTTAACTAACTAAACATAAAAGAATATACAAGAGCTACTAGCAAAGGTGGGCCTAGGATTTGAGGACGACGAGAGAACCACTATTTCTTTTTTCTTTTTGTTAACTAGCTCTACTATCTTTAACAGTCATGAAGGGTAAAAAATTACCCGCATCGGGCGTTTACACTTAATTTAGTTAACCATGAAAGACAAATTAGAATCTATTAAGAAGTCCTATTTTTACAAATATAAAATTAAAAGGAGAGTATCATAATAATGTAAGTTTGAAAGTTTTAGGGTTGCCGTTAGTATTGTTTTTTCTTTATTTTCCGCAATTATTTTTGGTGATTTCATGAGAAGCTATGTTACTTTCTTAATGATGCTGTTAAGAGTCCCATATCGAATATGGAATGAGAACATGAGCTCCTTATATGGACTTGGACAATTCTCACCCTACAAGCTAACTTTTGGGGTTGAGTTAGGTCCATGATTCATTTCTTTACATGGTATCAGAGCACCCATTCCAATTATTTGTTCACCTATGTTGGGCCCCAAATTATATTATCTACGCTCCAGTTAACAAGGTCTGGGCGTGCGATGGAGTTTTAAGAGTCTCACATCGGACATGGAATGAAAACATTTACTCCTTATATGGACTTGGACAATCCTCACCCTACAAGCTAGCTTTTGGGGTTGAGTTAGATCCAAGATCCATTCTTTACAGATGCAACTGTAAAACTAATATATGTTATTATGCCAAAGCGATAGTATAGATTGAGAAATTTTTTTCCAGGTAAGCTTAGAATATTACTTGTTGCTAAGGAGTAAGAAAACATCAATTATATATATAATTTTTTAAGTGTGGATTTTCTTTATATTTTCATTGAGTACATGAAACTGCCAGAAAGGAAAATTCGTAGTTTACCTCTTCTTCTTTTCCTCATCAATAATTCGTAGTAAGTTGCTTCTTCGTTTTGTTGTACAATTTGTGGATAATTTTTTACATAAATGTATGCCTATGTGTAGAAAAAAAGCTTGAGTTTTTTCCAATTGATTTCTGGGTTTTCTATAACTTATTGCTATTCCTTGTCAATTTACTTGACGTTAAAGTTAGGAACATAACGGAAAATAGCAAGATATTATTAAGTATTCCTTGTATTATAATTTTAAGATCATTTGCAAAACACTAACTATGGTTAAGTACTACTAATTCTAGTTAAATAAAGTGATACATGTTATTTATTTATTGGTTGGGTGTAAACACCCGGTGCGACTAAGTGTTTACCATTCCCTATATTATCACCCAAGTTTGGGAAATTGCCTACAAATATCACTTTTGTTTCTTTTAGGATAACAAAGTCACTCAACTATCACTATATTTATCTAAATATACTAAACACCTCAAAAGTCTCATTTTCTCCTAATTGGCATGCCATGTCATTAAAGCCCATTTTCTTAATAATTTACTCATTTAGCTCATCAAACTCATTTAACCAAACCCATACTTTATACCCAATCAAATATTAACCGGTTAAAAAACGGCAAACATATTAAACCATACTTTCTATTAAGCCACTTTTCCAAATCTAAGATTTTTTAATCTCAATTGATCAAATATATTATCTTTCAAACTAAATTCAAATTTAACTTTTTTTAAGTATCATATTTTGTCCACATTAAACAATATATTATTTCCACATTAAATAGAATGACACAGACAACACAAATATCAATTTCGTATAAGTTTAACTTTTAAAAATCTAGTTCAATCTTATATGCTCTTAGTCAATCTTCACTTTATGAGTTAGTTTGGGGTTGAATTATATCCGAATTTTATTTTCTTAACATTATGCTTCTCCTTATGACAATTAACTTATGATCTTAACATTCTACACCATTATTTTTTATGATGTTGAAAAGAAATGATATCATTTTATATTTAAAAGAAATTATATTTTAAATTTTTCATTTTATTTTTAATGAAATGTTTAAGATCATAAGATTTAATAGTACTTTTGCATTTGAAATTTTTTAGTTGAGATTAAAAAAATGTAGGTTTTTGAGGTTAAACAAGCTAAATAAGGGAGTGTTTTGAAAGTTTAAATTATCTAGAACATAATAATTTCATCTGGATTATTCATCAAACTAGATTTTTCCAACTTCAAATTCAATTCTTTATTTCAAGTTAAAGTTGAAAATAATGAACCAAAGTGTAAAAGAGATCATATTACTGTGCAAAAAAATTAAGTATTTCAAATTGAAGTTTAAACAATTTTTTATGACCAAACATGGACGGTAACATATATAACTGAAATGGATGGACAAATAATAATTAACGAAAACCATAATTAAGAAAGAGAGGGAAAGTTTAGAGAACTAATAAAAACAAGAGGATAAATTTTTTAGTATATTATTTTTAAAAAAAACTTTAATGACATGGCATGTCAATTAGGAGAGAAGGAGGCTTTTGAGGTGTTTAGTATGTTTTGAAGTAAATAATGATAGTTGGATGACTTTATTGTACTAAAAGAAACAAAAGTAATATTTGGAGGCAATTCCCCAAACATTTTTGAATGAAATATATGATCGTTTTTCAAGGTATATGAAAATCAATAGGGTTATTTCAACGAAGAAGTTGGTTTTTCCCATGCATAAGATGATATCCTTTCACTACAAGTTCAAGATCCGGATACCAATATTTTATCAGACCCCCCAAATCTTTTATCAAAGGGGTTAATCTGATATGAAGTTGTCTTTAATTTCAATTACCATTTTATTGACAAATGAAGGTAGATGCATACACTCAAAACACTAGTTAGACTAAAATTGGCTTGTACCCTTATTTATCCAGTAACAAAAGCAAGTAAGACGGACTAAACAAAAGGTATCCAATCTAATTTGTTATCATCACCATTTGATCAGTCTATCATTCCCCTCTCATAAACGTAAGAGCAAAACCTAGTAATATAAGTTAAATGTATAAAGCCAGCACAAGTAATCCCCAATTTACCATTACCATTAACTTAAATACTCACAATCGCTTTGCCCTCGTCTTCTCATGAGCTGCATTCGAATAGCAGTCTTTAGCCACAAAGTTGAGAGACAAAAAAAGAGGAGGGCGGCGGGGGAGGGATAGATATACACACAAGCAACCTAGGCCCAGGTTTTACTTTTTTTAATTCACAAACCCTTCACATATTTGTCCATAAAATCACCAAAAACATCAAGCTCATGGTATGAAGTTTTAAGCTACACTAAGGGAACACTGAACTTTTAATAACTAGTGCTTCATGTCTATTTATAAATAGAGGTCAAAGTATGCAGACTGCTATCATTGTGGTGTGTGTTCTCCAGTACCTTGCTACTCCGACGACTATCTGCTCCTAGCTTCCAGATTCTGCAGATGCCATGAAAATCAGGGATCAGTTGGGAGAAATATTCAATATATATATATTATTAACCGCATAAACAATAATGGAAATGCCAAAGGGTGACTATTAATGACATCTCGGACTTGTTAAATAAGTCAACATCATAGTATATTTCCCTTGCCAAACCTTCAAATAGTAGTTCAAAAACTTGTCTAATAAGCAAAACCCTCGTCCACACGCAATTAGCAACTTGATTCGAAGCCCCCAAAAGGAAAGCAAAAAGGACTCAAATTCTAATGCACCATAAACATACAAATCACAGGCTGACCGAACCGACATAGCATAGGATTCCAGGTAAATATGACGCCATGCTTACACTGTAATCTAAGCTTTGAGCTGCTTAAGAATCTGAGGATGGTTGTTGCTGCTGGGGCCAAATTGGCTGAGCCATATATGGACGGGGCTGCTGGGCATAAAGAGCTTGATCAACAGGCTTTCCCATGTACATCCCTGAAGCTCCAACCGTTAGAGCAGGCTGCGGTGGCATCCCGTAATAGAATGGCAGACCCTCACTGGGGCCTCCAACAGGAAGCGTTCCTCTAGGAATTGATGCAAGCACCTCATCTTTCAAGTCCTCCCTTGGTACAATATCAACTAAGAAATCAAATATGTCAGTCCTTGTTATGGCTGCAGCGATATCGTTTTTCTGCAGTGTCCTCCTTTTGTTCTCCTCAGTGTGGTTCCAAGCACGCAGTGTCAATTCAAGTATGAACATCTCACAGGCACGAGCAAATACAACTGGTGCTTCTGCAGATATCATCCTAACATCTTCATCGGCTTTCATGATTTTCTTGATCCTTGCTAATGGCAGGCTATGATTCTTGAAATCAGTAACATGCTCGATTTCTTGATATTGATTTGCCCAGAAAGATTGGAGTTGTTGCTGCAATTGTTGTTGCTGCTGATGAGTGTGCTGATAAGCAAGCTGATGTTGCACCATCTGGGCTGATGAAGCAGAAAGACCAGCTGCTTGAGGAGATTGAATTGCACCAGCTGAAACTGCAGGAGGGGACGGCCCTGCCATTTGGTTAGCTTGGTATGGAACACCATATGTTGGAGGTGAGCTGGTAACGACTCCAATACCTGGAGGCTGTCCATTTCCATGATGATCCATTTTGAGCAAGTCTCCCTTTCGGAGAATTCAAGGCTACCTTAGACTGTGAACAAGGTAGAAAAAAGTAACTTTAGATTCTAAAATATCGTCTTTCAAGTATTAGGCACTGTACAAAAAAATCCAAAGAGAAACCAGTCATGAAGCCCTGACTAATCATGTCACTTGTGAACTCAATGGCACTTGCAAGTTGCACCTACCTATTGACTATGATCACTACTTGTAACTGAAGATATCAATCACATGGAGATAATATATATTCACGCATTTCGAAGAAAACTTCAGATGCCTAGTAAATAAGATGCTACTCCCTCTGTTACAATTTGTTTGTCTTACTTGCCTTTTATTTGGTTTTAAAAGAATGCCTATTTCCTAATTTGGCGCCTCTTTAATTTCAAGGTAACACAAGGCATGTTTAAGACCACAGGATTAAAGGATATTTTGGTACATTATACATATCTTTATTTTAAGACCACAAGATTCAAAAGTCTTCTTTACTCTCTTAAACTTCGTGCCAAGTCAAACTAAGATAAATAAATTGAAACAGAGGGAGTATTAAAACGAACCATAGAAATTAATAAATATAAGAAGGGTAGTCATAGAAAAAAATCTCAACCAAATAATGGAAAGAAATAAGTCAAACAGTCCATCATAACTGGTATGCAGATTTCACAGCAAGCAATCTGATCCCGTGAATCTATGCATGTGATATTACAATGTAAAAATTGTAGATGGCTCTAAGAAGAAAATCTAGAAGTGTAAAAGGAATGAAGTCATTGAACTCTATCATGATATAGATCACATCAACGAAGACAAGATCTTAACAGGCAAAAGACTGCAATGAGCATTAGATCACGTTCATGGTGCAAGAAGTAGCAGGATCTACAGCCCTAGAAAAGAACAATTTGATGATATGATCACACCCTAAAAGAGCTACTGAAAAAGTATAACAGAAACTACCGATAACTACAAAACCAGTGCACTTCAGCCAGAATAACAGACTCATACAGTTCCTAGAGTGTCTATAGTTTCTAATTGATTTTTGTGTAGCTTATATTTAGATTCCATCCCTTGTACCTTCACAGGCTCTTTTGATTTCAATACAAACCTGTTACCATTTGAAAAAAAAATTAACAGAGTCATCATTTCAAAGTATCGAATTACTCCATTCTTGTTCAAGTAATAAAGAAACCTCTTCCCACTCAGGCACGTGGTGAGCACGCATCATTGTCATAAAATGTTCACACTCATAAATAGCTATTTTGTTACTTTCGGCATATATTGTTCGGACTCTTCACTTTCGGTGCCGCACCCGTGTCAACACGACATGGGTGTGGGATCCGTACCCGATCTGGTCAACCATTTTTGGGCACTTTGACCAAAATCGACGGAGAAATCCGGACATATTCAATGATTTCTTTATCAAAACAAAAGCTAAGGTGAAATTGAATAAAATTGAATACCTTGTATATAGAAATTTCAATGTCACTACTTTTCCTTTTATCTCCTTCCGGAATTCTACCCTAGACCAATATTTTCTCAAGTTTTTCAAATAATATCTCATAATTTAGGTTTTATAACTCTATTTTTAGATACTTGAATTATTTTTAACCGAATCCCCGTACTTGTATCCATCCTGGATCCGTATCCCCAAATCTTAAAATTTAGATTATGAAGGAGCCGACCTCTAGATCCACACCCGAGTCCGAGCAACTTAATTTCGGCTAATCCAAAACTCCAACTAAATTCCATCTGGAAGTATAATAGATGTGTCTATCATGCATCAGTTTTAGAATATGTTTGGACAAATTGAGATAACCCGCAAATTTGTCGTTTTCAGCAATTTCTCGTTATTCGGGGAACATTGAACTAAATGTTCCACAATAGGAAAACTCGCTATTCTGTTATTATCACGGAATCCAGATACCGACAGGAATAATCCAAAACTGTCTTTTTTCCGCTCATTCCGAATCAAGACTGGAATTAAGTCGGAATAACACGCACAAAGAAAATCGTATGGTATACAATGCTTTCCACAATTGAAACAACACTAAAAAATGAATTCATTCCATGAATAAAACATTAATCCTAACAGTCTTTAAAGAATTTGCAAGTTCCTAGTCATTCATACATGAAAGAGCAACAGAAGCATCTTTATCAAAGACAGCTTAACAAACAAAAGATACCATCGTATGCATCAAAACTCCGAATTAAATTTCAGCTCTAAACACCATTAAGAAAAGCATACACACACATGCATGCATGTAATTTATGTGTCTTTAAGCACAGAACTCGACCATTGCACAAAATACTCAAGACCCTACCAAAGCAACCAAAAAGAAAACACCCACAACTGATCAAAATCGATCAACATAAAGGGCGAATAGGAGAGATAAACTAAGTACCTCCCCACTGATTGGAGCTCCAAATTCTGAATTCACCCCACAATCAAATTACCTAGCATCAAGGGAAAAAAATCAGCAAACAAGCCATACCCTTGAAACAGATTTCAAATACATCCCCCACCCCCAAAAAAACTTATTTTTTCTATGAAGCAAATGTATTTTCATTCATAAACATGGCCAAAATCTGGCTGTATACAAGGGTATACCAAAAAGTAAAGAATCTACCGGAACCGCCCAAAACTAACAAAAAGACAAAAACAAAACAACAAGAGGCAAAATTGTTGCAAAAATGAAAACATGCAGATACAAAATTGAACCTCGACAAATTGGAATTTGGATTCCAACCAAAAAACCTCACTAAAAATCAGACATATATCTCCATCTAATCAAACAAAAACTACCCAAGAATTTAAAAAAACAAGAATCAAGATTCATGTAAAAATGGAATCATGCAGATGGAATATTGAGCTGAAAAAACTGAAATTTGGATTGATAATAAAATTAAAAAAAAACCCATAACCACAAAATCCAAACAGAAAAACCCACAGTGTAGGCTTGCTCCGCACAGGTTACATCTGGGCCTTGGCTTTTGGGCACACGGAAAAATGAAAGTGGGTGGAGGGTGCTTCTCAGCTAGAGTTGAACATAACAAATAAAACAAAACAAATATAGTTAGCATAGATAGGAGTCTATCTTCAGTAGGCACCGGAGTAGATCTACACTAAAAAAAAGACAAAGAACAACAATAAATCACCAAAAAAAGGGGGGCAAACTTTCATATGCAAATCGAAGAAATACCCACTAAACTAACTAAAAATTTCCATTTTAATCAAACACCCACTAAAAAGGAAAGATGTTTGATTAAAATGGAAAGAGGTAAAATTCGACCAATATGTAAGAATATAAACATGCAGATAAAATATTGAACCTGAAAGATTGGAATTTTTTGTGTTTTTTTAGAGAGAGAGAGTTAGCTAGGGTTCAATCAAAGAGGTAGATGATTGATTCCAAATGCAGGTGTAAAGCTAATAAATACACTAAACACTTAACTCTTAACTTAGATATACTACTGTACTAGCGAACAAAGTTTAGGTCCAACTCTATTTGTTTATTAATTACTTACTCCAAAAGGTGGAATCTCCCATCACACGAGCTTCCACACCCCGATCCGACAGATCTGTGAAAGAGATAAAAGCGTAGGAGCCTCCACACTCCAGTCTGACAGATCTGTGAAGGAGGGAAAAAGTTAGACCAGTACCACGCTGCGCACAAGAGGCCCTTCTTTATTTCAAGAAGAAACCCCACACTGCCGACGGGATTCGATCCTTAGTACTTACTCCAAATATCCCCTTGAAACCAATTGAGCTGCCCAGACAAAACTGTGGTAGGGTAAACTTTTTAAAGTGACTGATCCCACCGCATTACGGCCCCATATCCCAGAAAACCCCACCTCCGGCATGGCCCTATGGATTAGTATACACCGCTTGGCCCTACGCGTATGGAGGGATTTTTTTGGAAACACAGTTCCACTCTCGCTGATCAGAGGACTCGAACACGGAACCTCAGACAGCAATACCCTAATGTATTGGCCACTTGGCCAAACACTTTGGTTTGTAACTGTGGTAGGGTAAACTTTTTAAAGTGACTGGTCCCACCGCATTACGGCCCCATACCCCAGAAAACCCCACCTCCAGCCTGGCCCTACGGATTAGTATACACCGCTTGGCCTTACGCGTATGGAGGAATTTTTTTTGGGAAACACAGTTCCACTCTCGCTGATCATAGGACTCGAACACGGAACCTCAGACAGCAATACCCTAATGTATTGGCCACTGGGCCAAACACTTTGGATTGTAACTGTGGTAGGGTAAACTTTTTAAAGTGACTGGTCCCACCGCATTATGGCCCCATATCCCAGAAAACCCCACCTCTGGCATGGCCCTACGGATTAGTATTTACCGCTTGGCCCTACGCGTATGTAGGATTTTTTGGGGGGAACACAGTTCCACTCTCGCTGATCAGAGGACTCGAACACGGAACCTCAGACAGCAATACCCTAATGTATTGGCCACTGGGCCAAACACTTTGGATTGTAACTGTGGTAGGGTAAACTTTTTAAAATGACTGGTCCCACCGCATTATGGCCCCATACCCCAAAAAACTCCACCTCCAGCTTGGCCCTACAGATTAGTATACACCGCCGCCTCACGCGTATGGAGGAATTTCTTTTTGGGAAACGCAGTTCCACTCTCGCTGATCAGAGGACTCGAACACGGAACCTCAGACAGCAATACCCTAATGTATTGGCCACTGGGCCAAACACTTTGGATTGTAACTGTGGTAGGGTAAACTTTTTAAAGTAACTGGTCCCACCGCATTACGGCCCCATATCCCAGAAAACCCCACCTCCGGCATGGCCCTATGGATTAGTATACACCGCTTGGCCCTACGCGTATGGAGGGATTTTTTTGGGAACACAGTTCCACTCTCGCTGATTAGATGACTCGAACAAGGAACCTCAGACAGCAATACCCTAATGTATTGGCCACTGGGCCAAACACTTTGGTTTGTAACTGTGGTAGGGTAAACTTTTTAAAGTGACTGGTCCCACCGCATTACGGCCCCATACCCCAAAAAACTCCACCTCCAGCCTGGTCCTACGGATTAGTATACACCGCTTGGCCCTACGCGTATGGAGGAATTTTTTTTGGGAAACACATTTCCACTCTCGCTGATCATAGGACTCGAACACGGAACCTCAGACAGCAATACCCTAATGTATTGGCCACTTGGCCAAACACTTTGGATTGTAACTGTGGTAAGGTAAAATTTTTAAAGTGACTGGTCCCACCGCATTACGGCCCCATATCCCAGAAAACACCACCTCCGGCATGGCCCTACGGATTAGTATTTACCGCTTGGCCCTACGCGTATGTAGGAATTTTTTGGGGGGAACACAGTTCCACTCTGGCTGATCAGAGGACTCGAACACGGAACCTCAGACAGCAATACCCTAATGTATTGGCCACTGGGCCAAACACTTTGGATTGTAACTGTGGTAGGGTAAACTTTCTAAAATGACTGGTCCCACCGCATTACGGCCCCATTCCCCAAAAAACCCCACCTCCAGCCTGGCCCTACAGATAAGTATACACTGTTTGGCCCTACGCGTATGGAGGAATTTTTTTTTTTGGAAACACAGTTCCCCCTTCACTGATCAGAGGACTCGAACACGGAACCTCAGACAACAATACCCTAATGTATTGGCCACTGGGCCAAAACTTTGGATTGTAACTGTGGTAGGGTAAACATTTTAAAGTAACTGGTCCCACCGCATTACGACCCCATATCCCAGAAAACCCCACCTCCGGCATGGCCCTACGGATTAGTATACACCGTTTGGCCTTACGCGTGTGGAGGGATTTTTTGGGGGGAACACAGTTCCACTCTCGCTGATCAGAGGACTCGAACACGGAACCTCAGACAGCAATACCCTAATGTATTGGCCACTGGGCCAAACACTTTGGTTTGTAACTGTGGTAGGGTAAACTTTTTAAAATGACTGGTCCCACCGCATTATGGCCCCATACCCCAAAAAACTCCACCTCCAGCTTGGCCCTACAGATTAGTATACACCGCTTGGCCCTACGCGTATGGAGGAATTTCTTTTTGGGAAACGCAGTTCCACTCTCGCTGATCAGAGGACTCGAACACGGAACCTCAGACAGCAATACCCTAATGTATTGGCCACTGGGCCAAACACTTTGGATTGTAACTGTGGTAGGGTAAACTTTTTAAAGTAACTGGTCCCACCGCATTACGGCCCCATATCCCAGAAAACCCCACCTCCGGCATGGCCCTATGGATTAGTATACACCGATTGGCCCTACGCGTATGGAGGGATTTTTTTGGGAACACAGTTCCACTCTCGCTGATTAGATGACTCGAACAAGGAACCTCAGACAGCAATACCCTAATGTATTGGCCACTGGGCCAAACACTTTGGTTTGTAACTGTGGTAGGGTAAACTTTTTAAAGTGACTGGTCCCACCGCATTACGGCCCCATACCCCAAAAAACTCCACCTCCAGCCTGGTCCTACGGATTAGTATACACCGCTTGGCCCTACGCGTATGGAGGAATTTTTTTTGGGAAACACATTTCCACTCTCGCTGATCATAGGACTCGAACACGGAACCTCAGACAGCAATACCCTAATGTATTGGCCACTTGGCCAAACACTTTGGATTGTAACTGTGGTAAGGTAAAATTTTTAAAGTGACTGGTCCCACCGCATTACGGCCCCATATCCCAGAAAACACCACCTCCGGCATGGCCCTACGGATTAGTATTTACCGCTTGGCCCTACGCGTATGTAGGAATTTTTTGGGGGGAACACAGTTCCACTCTGGCTGATCAGAGGACTCGAACACGGAACCTCAGACAGCAATACCCTAATGTATTGGCCACTGGGCCAAACACTTTGGATTGTAACTGTGGTAGGGTAAACTTTCTAAAATGACTGGTCCCACCGCATTACGGCCCCATTCCCCAAAAAACCCCACCTCCAGCCTGGCCCTACAGATAAGTATACACCGTTTGGCCCTACGCGTATGGAGGAATTTTTTTTTTTGGAAACACAGTTCCCCCTTCACTGATCAGAGGACTCGAACACGGAACCTCAGACAACAATACCCTAATGTATTGGCCACTGGGCCAAAACTTTGGATTGTAACTGTGGTAGGGTAAACATTTTAAAGTAACTGGTCCCACCGCATTACGACCCCATATCCCAGAAAACCCCACCTCCGGCATGGCCCTACGGATTAGTATACACCGTTTGGCCTTACGCGTGTGGAGGGATTTTTTGGGGGGAACACAGTTCCACTCTCGCTGATCAGAGGACTCGAACACGGAACCTCAGACAGCAATACCCTAATGTATTGGCCACTGGGCCAAACACTTTGGTTTGTAACTGTGGTAGGGTAAACTTTTTAAAGTGACTGGTCCCACCGCATTACGGCCCCATACCCCAAAAAACTCCACCTCCAGCCTGGCCCTACGGATTAGTATACACCGCTTGGCCCTACGCGTATGGAGGAATTTTTTTTGGGAAACACATTTCCACTCTCGCTGATCATAGGACTCGAACACGGAACCTCAGACAGCAATACCCTAATGTATTGGCCACTGGGCCAAACACTTTGGATTGTAACTGTGGTAGGGTAAACATTTTAAAGTAACTGGTCCCACCGCATTACGACCCCATATCCCAGAAAACCCCACCTCCGGCATGGCCCTATGGATTAGTATACACCGTTTGGCCTTACGCGTGTGGAGGGATTTTTTGGGGGGAACACAGTTCCACTTTCGCTGATCATAGGACTCGAACACGGAACCTCAGACAACAATACCCTAATGTATTGGCCACTGGGCCAAACATTTTGGATTGTAACTGTGGTAGGGTAAAATTTTTAAAGTGACTGGTTCCACCGCATTACGGCCCCATATCCCAGAAAACCCCACCTCCGGCATGGCCCTACGGATTAGTATTTACCGCTTGGCCCTACGCGTATGTAGGAATATTTTGGGGGGAACACAGTTCCACTTTCGCTGATCATAGGACTCGAACACGGAACCTCAGACAGCAATACCCTAATGTATTGGCCACTGGGCCAAACACTTTGGATTGTAACTGTGGTAGGGTAAACTTTTTAAAGTGACTGGTCCCACCGCATTACGGCCCCATATCCCAGAAAACCCCACATCCGGCATGGCCCTACAGATTAGTATTTACCGCTTGGCCCTACGCGTATGGAGGGATTTTTTGGGGGGAACACAGTTCCACTCTCGCTGATCAGATGACTCGAACACGGAACCTCAGACAACAATACCCTAATGTATTGGCAACTGGGCCAAACACTTTGGATTAAAACTGTGGTAGGGTAAACTTTTTAAAGTGACTGGTCCCACCGCATTACGGCCCCATACCCCACTCTATCTATTTTATACTGCCTCCGTCTCAATTTTTTTTTACACGCCTCTTAAAAAATATTAATTAGTAAATTTTTTTAACTATTTTTATCCTTATTTATGTCTAAGTTAGAATCTCTCTCAATTAAATATTTACTTTATTTATGTGGCAATTAATGATAAAATTCTACTAAGTATGTGAGAAAGAAATAATTAATTGCGTCTTGAACTTCTAAAACGACAAATAATTTGAGATAATTATTTTTAGTAACCATAACAAATAATTTGAGACGGAGAAAGTAATAAGTTGATGTTTTTAATTTGCCCATATTACTTTATAAACCATTTTTATAAAGTAAGATGTATTTTACTAATTTATATACTTATTAAATACCTTGAGAGAAAATCTAACTTTTTACAAGTTTTTTATGGTTCTCTCTAGCTAGTCCCAACTCCCAACTCTCTGAGAGGCCCCTCTAATTTTTTTATCTTTATTTTGCTCATGCTTGCGCTAAAAAGAAATTGAATAGAAAGACAAAAAGAAAACCCTACTCAATTTTGCTAAAATCTTTTTTGTTTTGATGTTATTTCCTCTTTTCTTCTCTTTTTTGGGTTTAGTTTGAGATTCATCGCCCTTGTTTTCTATTAAACATAAAGAAAAGAAAGAAAATAGAAGACGTAACTATATAGTAGTAACTTAAATTTAAATTTGTTAAATACAAATAAACATATATTATGATGGAGAAAAATACTCATAAAGAGTTAAGAAAATTTCTACATTTATTTGACGAGTCTTGAGCTTTTGATATAGACATTAATGTTAAACAAAGCAATTCTCGGCCAGATTACATGCAAGACAATATTGTATATATGGTATATATATTTGGAGTATATTGTAGTGCAAAGGTTACCTTAATTAGTGTTATACACTTACCATAATTGTATAGGTAGAATTATGGTAGAATAAGGTTTTAGAAATAGAATAGGAATAGGATTCTCCTATTATGGTAATATGTAACTTGTATATATAGCCTTTCAATTAATGAAAATAATCAAGGGGATTATTTCTTTCATGGTATCAAGAGACTAGGTCTAAACAAAAGTTTTCTTCTCTCAAACTTTTGCCTCCTTTGGCCGAGACCCCCCCCCCCTCGGGTTTTCTCTCCAAAAAATCTCGTCTTCCGCTCTCAAAAACCTCTCTTAAATTTCCCCTCCTTCTTTGTTCTTACAATATGTCTAAGAATAATTTTCACCCTGCCCTCACGGTTTCCAATATCAAGCTAAGTATCCATATTGTTCTTGAGATGAAAAACGTTCAATATGCAACGTGGGCAGAGTTGTTTAAAATTCACGCTATATCTTATCAAGTTCTTCATCACATCATTCCTCCCGCTAGACCCCTTCCTGCGGAGGATCCTGAGTTATGGATTACACTTGATGCTACCGTTCTTCGGTGGATATACGCCACTATTTCGCTGGATCTTCTACAGACGATTATGGAGCCGGATACCACGGCTATGGCTGCATGGAATAGATTGCGTGACATATTCCAAGACAACCAACATTCACGTGTCGTCACACTCGAGCAGGAATTCTCTCTCGTTCGAATGGACGAATTTCCAAACGTTTCTGCATATTGCAAGAAACTAAAGGAGTTGGCGGATCAACTCCGTAATGTTGGCGCCCCAGTAACAAATAATCGTCTAGTTCTACAGTTGGTTGCCGGTCTTTCGGAGGCCTATAATGGTGTTGGAACTCTCCTTCGCCAAAACAACTCTCTTCCAGACTTTCATCAAGCCCGCTCCATGCTTACGTTGGAAGAAGCAGGTTTGGCTAAAAAGGCGGCTACCAGAGCAAGCCCAGTTGTCATGGTGGCGTCCTCCCCTAGTTCTTCAGGTTTTGTGAATAATTCGGGCCAAAACCATAATAATGGTGGCGGCAAGAATAATCGCAAAAATAATAACAAAAATTGCGGGGGCAAACGCGGCGGTACAGGTGGCGGTTCCGGTGGTCAACAAACAGGCGATGGGTCCCACCCAGGGTACAGTGGCCCACCACCA
Organism: Anisodus acutangulus; assembly: GCA_029783415.1. Lineage (NCBI taxonomy): Eukaryota > Viridiplantae > Streptophyta > Magnoliopsida > Solanales > Solanaceae > Anisodus > Anisodus acutangulus. Next base: position 17,202,604 of record CM056492.1, read on the forward strand.
CCATGGGCCCAGCAGTGGGGCCAATGGCAGTGGAACCCGTACCATCCACAACAGCCGAAGAAGCTTTCGGCCAGCCGGATCGCCAATAGTCCAAGCCCAACACCAGTTGGCGCCCATCGCGATGGCCCAAAGAAGAAGACTACGGCCCAAAGAAGATCACGGAATGGAGTCCTCGGGCCCCGCCCTCCGCAAGCCCATCATGCAAAGAGCCCCACTCGGAGATATCGAGGCCGCGATGCACACGCGTTGGGGTTGACTCAATCGACCCAAATTGGTACATGGACACCGGGCGACTACTCACATGACTTTCGAATCGTGTACTCTCTCCTCTTATTCCAATTTGAGCACCCCTCGGGGTATAATTGTTGGTAATGGCAACTCTATTCCAATTCAGGGTTATGGTCGAAACGTTGTCTCCCCCCAATCCACCCCTTCTCTTGAAAAATACTTTACATGCTCCTAAATTGATTAAAAATTTAGTGTCTGTCCGGAAGTTCACTACTGACAATTCCGTTTCCGTTGAGTTTGATCCTTTTGGTTTTTCTGTGAAGGATTGCAAGACGGGGAGTCATCTCATGAGGTGTGATAGTAGGGGGGATCTATATCCTATCATGCCTAGTTTCAGTTCATCGAGTCAAACCATGCCATCAGCCTTTGCAGCCATCTCTCCTTCCATGTGGCATGCTCGTCTGGGTCATCCGGGATCTTCTATTTTATCAGTTTTAGATAAAAATAGCTTTATTTCCTGTAAGGGTACGAGTCGTACTCCACTTTGTCAGTCTTGTTCATTAGGGAAAATTGTTAAGCTGCCATTTGTAGACTCCAATTCTCATACTTCGAGGCCACTTGACATTATTCATAGTGACTTATGGGCGTCTCACATTCTCAGTTCATTGGGTCATAGATATTATGTTCTCTTTTTAGATGATTATTCTAGATTTTTGTGGACGTTTCCAATTGCGAATAAATCACAAGTGTTTTCCGTCTTCATCCAATTTAGAGCATTCATTCGTACTCAATTCGAAAGAGAAATAAAAAATATTCAATGTGATAATGGGAAAGAGTATGACAATAGGGAGTTCCGGGATTTCTGTGCTAAAAATGGGATCAATTTTCGGTTTTCATGTCCTCATACATCTTCACAAAATGGGAAGGCCGAACGCAAAATTCGTTCCATCAATAACATTATCCGAACTCTCTTAATTCATGCCTCCATACGTCCATATTTTTGGCATCATGCTCTATAAATGGCCACATATCTTCTTAACATAATTCCCTCAAAAGGTCTGACATATTCTTCCCCCCTCAAAATCCTATTTAATAAGAACCCTTCTTATTCTCATCTTTGGATTTTTGGGTGCTTGTGTTATCCGTTATTCCCATCCACCACAATTAACAAACTTCAGGCTCGGTCTACCCCGTGTGTGTTTTTGGGTTATCCATCAAATCATCGTGGTTATAAGTGTTTTGATTTATCCTCCAAGAAAATCATAATCAATCGCCATGTCATTTTTGATGAAACTCAATTCCCATTTACGAAAGTTCATACTCCCGAACCTAAGTCATATAATTTTTTGGATGACCAAATATCCCCGTATATTATTCGGAATTTTTCGGACATCTCCCGTACCCAAAATCCTCCAATGGCCCACCGCCCGTTGGACCTACAAGATCGCCACGCCAACAGCTACAACCACGAACAGTTCCAGCTATTGGGCGAACCAGCCCACTCGAACTGGTCCGTGCCGATTCCAGCTTTTATCGATTTGGGCCAAGAGCCCACCTTCACGCTACCCATCCCGAGCCCGAAAATTCCCAAAATTCCCTTACTTCTTCCTCGAGTCATAGACCGGTCACTCGTAGTCGGCGGGTATTTTTACACTTAAAAGATATTTTAATTTACATTCTGATGTCTCTAAATCCCCCTTGCCCCGCAATCCTGTGTCAGCATTAAATGACCCTAATTGGAAAATTGCTATGACTGATGAATATAATGCTCTTATTGATAATAAGACGTGGGAGTTGGTGCCCCGTCCATATGGTATTAATGTTATCAGGTCTATGTGGATTTTTGCTCATAAGGAGAATTCAGATGGGTCCTTTGCTCGACATAAGGCACGACTTGTTGGTGATGGTAAGACTCAGCAGGTTGGAATTGATTGTGGTGAGACATTTAGTCCGGTGGTCAAACCGGCTACCATTCGCACTGTGCTTAGCTTGGCTCTGTCAAAGACTTGGCTAATTCATCAGTTGGATGTCAAGAATGCTTTCCTACACGGTGATCTCAAGGAAACAGTCTATATGCATCAGCCTTTGGGTTTCAGGGATCCAAACCGTCCTCATCATGTATGTTTGTTGAAGAAGTCCTTATATGGGCTTAAGCAGTCTCCGAGGGCCTGGTACACGAGGTTTGCTGACTTTGTTTCAACTATTGGGTTCACTCATAGCCGGTCAGACAATTCCTTGTTCATCTACCGTCGTGGTTCGTCCTTGGCCTACATTCTGTTGTATGTGGATGATATCATCTTGACTGCCTCCTCCGATGCTTTGCGCCAGTCTATCATGGCCATGCTCAGTTCTGAATTTGCTATGAAAGACTTGGGGCCCTTGAGTTATTTTTTGGGAATTGCTGTCAAACGTCATTCAGGAGGGTTGTTTCTGTCTCAACGGAAGTATGCTGCTGAGATCATCGAGAGGGCTGGGATGTCATCCTGCAAGTCCACTTCCACGCCAGTTAATGCAAACCCAAAGCTAAGTGCCGCAGCAGGTGCACCATACGAGGACCCGACCCGGTATCGCAGTCTTGCAGGGGCTCTCCAGTATCTTACCTTTACCAGACCGGATATTACGTATGCGGTTCAGCAGGTGTGTTTATTCATGCATGACCCAGAGTTGAGCACATGAATGCAATAAAACACATCATTCGGTATATCTAGGGGACACTGGACTACGGGTTGCACTTGTATCCGTCATCTACATCCACACTTGTCTCTTACACGGATGCTGATTGGGGTGGTTGTCCCGACACCAGACGGTCGACGACTGCCATCAGATGTTCCTTGGCAACAACTTGGTCTCATGGTCGGCAAAACGCCAAGCAACTCTGTCACGCTCTAGTGCAGAGGCAGAATATCGAGGGGTAGCGAATGTGGTCTCCGTCATGTTGGCTACGTAATTTGCTTTTGGAGCTTCATTGTCCCATTCAGAAGGCAACCTTGGTATATTGCGATAATATTAGTGCCATCTACCTTTCAGGTAACCCAGTTCAACACCAGCGCACCAAGCATATCGAAATGGACATTCACTTTGTCCGTGAAAAGGTTGCAAAGGGTCAAGTTCGCGTATGCCATGTCCAGTCTCGTGATCAAATTGCAGACATCTTTACAAAGGGTCTACCAGCGGTTCTCTTTGAAGATGTTAGGGACAGTCTCAGCGTTCGAAAACCGTCCGCTATGACTGCGGGGGTGTGTTAAACAAAGCAATTCTCGGCCAGATTACATGCAAGACAATATTGTATATATGGTATATATATTTGGAGTATATTGTAGTGTAAAGGTTACCTTAATTAGTGTTATACACTTACCATAATTGTATAGGTAGAATTATGGTAGAATAAGGTTTTAGAAATAGAATAGGAATAGGATTCTCCTATTATGGTAATATGTAACTTGTATATATAGCCTTTCAATTAATGAAAATAATTAAGGAGATTATTTCTTTCAATTAATTATAAGATTCTAAAGGTTATGCTCATACAAATGATTAAGCGAAAGAACATTGATATTTATGGCCTTTTTATTCATTTTTAGAATCTATGAGTTAAATTGAAATAGATAAATAAACTCTACAATAATGAAACCTTTAATAATGTACGGGGCCGGGGAGTGTTACACTTTATCTGTTTCCAATTGATAATTGATAATTGATAATTGATAATTGATATTTGATATATGAAGCCAAATTTACTTTTCTGCTTGTTGACCATTTGGTTTCCACTAGATCTTGCTTTTTGCCAAAAGAGCACTTCATAAAGATACAAAATGTGAAATTCTCCAAACAAGATAAATTAGGCTTTTGTTGGTATAAAGTCGTTAGATATTTTACGCTAACATGTAGTATTAGTTGAGGTTCTATATTTTGTTAATCATACTTTGCAAATAAATATTTTAAATATTTGAAATAAAAAATAAAAAGCACGAGAATTATGACGATTACATTAGTAAAAATGAAATTAAATATTTATAAAAGGTTAAGTTGATACTTTACTGTGTTATATCAAGACTTTTCTATTTTTCTTTTTCCCCCCTCTTTCATTTGGTTCCTCTCTTTAGGTTTTGAATACAATTATTATTCAATTTTTTTTTGAAAAAGACAAATATAAATAAATAGCTCTTTATTTCTTAATAAATGAATTACGCTAAAATATCAACAAACAAAAAAAATAGGAAAAACTTAACTTAATCTAGACTTATTTGGCTTTGTGTCTAGACACCAACTATCATGAACTTTGTAACATGAGATATATTACCTAGAAGTATAATCATGATTTGATTTGGTTTAATTTTTATTTAAATAGAAAAACTAAATAGGTCAATTTGGTAAAGATACAAATCAACCAAATTAAATGGAGTTGATTTTTCCGTTTATGTTTTCTTGATTTTTTTTCAAAATTCTTTTTTTTGAAACATGAAAGAAACTTAACACGCACACACTTTGCCCTCCCAATTTGTAATGAAATTCTTTGACACATCCCTCCTCCACGAAAAATATTTACACACAAATATTTCTTAATCGTGTCTAATATAATGTGCTTTGATATTTGACTATTATTTCTAACTCTCACCTATGAGGTTGTGACATGTGTCATTAAATTTGAAAATACTTAAAATTATAATTATATCCTTACCTTTTTCATCGTTCCCACTTCCCACCATCCACACCACCATGACAGAATGGGTATGCCTTTCAGCATTTCACCCCATGAATTTACAAACTCCATTGCTCCAAATTCCATCAAACATACAAAGGTTGTTGTTTACAAAGATGCAGGAAACGGAAATGAGTAACTGCTAAGTATTACAACACAATGAAAGTACAATAAACTGAAATTTCAATGAACTTGAACAGTTTTGGTATGCTGAGTCGAGTGATTGCACTCTGTCTTTAAGACAAGATTGCCCCGTATGTATCCTTTCTACATCCTGGACAATAGTCTCCCAAGATAAAACATCAACTGAACAATTGAGCAAAGAAAACTTAAGTGCTACCTTGAAGAATTTTGAGTAATGAAATGATGCTGAATGTAGGAAGAATCTGATTTCGTTTCAGTTTTTGTGTGTCTCAACAATTGTGCAAAGGGTCCTTTATATAGTTGAAGGAGAGGTCTAACCAACTGCCCACATAATTGATGTTACTGGCCAAGTAATGACAATTATGGAAGTAGTAATTCACCAAAATAAATGGTGAATTGATGTGCAACGGATTGACATTTAGGGAGAGTTATTCAGCCAAAATAAATGATTGAGTGCATATTAAGGTTGTTGACGTTCCAAAAACCCAACAGCAAAGTTCTCTGCCCAATTTTGACTCACTTGAAACTTCAGGGATCAAACTGTAAATACAAAACAATTCTGGTCCAAAAAGATAATATTAGAAGAAGCTCAGCCCACGACCCGTGACCGAGACCGGACCGGACTGGCGGCGCGCGCGTGGGCTTATCCTTGAACCGAAGCACATCTAGGTCATCCCTCCTTTAAACACATGGGATACCCTTTGGGGACCCAAACCCCAAACCAACTTTGATACTTATTAACTAAACAAATCTTTCTTCCCCCACCGATGAGGGAGGATTGTTCTTTAACACCTTTTTCCATGCTTCAAACACCTCACTTCGTAGACCAATATCTCTTTCATTTTTCAACGAAATTTGACGATTCTTGGCCCTACAGTCATCTACTTACTTAGTAGATTATGCACGTATGAAGAACCGAAAGTTCCAACATGCGGAACACTAGTGTTTAAGTCATTAAATATGGTTGGACGCAACTCCCTCCAAAGGCAAATTTCCAACAAAGGTTCATGTACCACCCAAGCAGAAATCCCCAAATTTTAAATTTGTAACCTGAATGTTTTTTTTTTTACATATAAGCTTTTATATACAACAAGTTTATAACAAATACACAATAGACACACCACATAATATATGAACAAAGTGAACAACAAATAGTGTTTAAAAAAGAATCACATCAAATTCCCTTCAATCTTCTCAACTATTCAAGCAGTTGGATAAGAAGCTCGCATAGCAATTCCATAAAGCTCTTCCTCCGCATCAATGTCTTGTTGCACTCTAATATAACCTTTCTCGCCCTAGTTAGTGCCCTTCGAGCTCTTGACTAATCAATATTTGTTCCATCACTAGTGTTTCAATAACCAACTGCTGTAACACCATGATGCAACTCAGTTCCACATTCTTCAATAAAAACACCACTCGAGTAGAATTGAAAATCTGATCCACTGGCATCAAAAGCGACAGATACAGGTGTTGGAAATTTACTAAATGTGGAAATAAGTATATCCCATTAATTTATGACTCGAACTATTGGGCCCGCACGTTGGAAACGTCGTTTCCACACACGTGCACACGTAGTGCCAAGTAGCGCAAATTTTGCTTAGTGAAAGAGATATTGGTACGTATGTAATACGTTTGAGACATAGAATTATGGACGGTTATTGGTCAAATGACAAAGTATTCCACGTTGGTAAATGAAGGAGGAAGTGTACAAAGTGTAAAATGAAACGAGTGTGAAATCGCCGCGGCGCCACACCGTCGGAGCCGAGGCGCCTCCCAGGCTGCGCCGTGGCGCAAAATGGCTGGTCAGCTACTGGAGCCGCGACGCTGATTCACAGCGCCGCGGCGCTTCGGAGGCAGAATGCTGCGACGGAAAGTTGGAAAAATATGACATTTGGGATGGTTTTGGAGCATTGATTCTCCATTACTTGCCACATGAATTCAGCCATTATTTGGTTGAATGTAACCCCTCAATCAAGTGCAATTACATGGCTATTGAAGATCATTAGTTGGCTAGTTGAGGGGTCTTCTACTTACACTATAAATTGAGGCCTTTGGCTCAATTGAAAGACACTACACTCAACACTTAGAAAATTCTCCAGATTTTCTGATTTCATATTCTTTCTCTCTAGCAAAGTCACTATACTCAAAGTTCTTCAAGAGTAACACTTGAGTTTCCTTTACTCACTTGTTAAAGTTGTTGTTGTATCTTGGGTGACTATTGCTCAATACCGTAAAAGGAGATATACGGGGCAATCTTGTCTTAAAGAAAGAGTGACATCACTCGACTCAGCGAATCACATAAGCAATCGGTTAAGTTCTTGATTTCCATTTTATTATAATAGTTAGTTTATCCTTTCTATTATTGTAATAGTTACTTACTTCCCGTTCTCTACAACAATTGTATCCCAACAATTTTAAGACAAGATTTTGTTGTAAGTAACGAAGTTAGAAAAATGACTGGTATAAATCAAACTGCTTCTAATTCTGCTGCTGCTGCTCAAGGCAATCCCTCTGCCTTCCCCCACTGCTCAAGACACTCCTAATGCCTTTCCGATTGCTCAAGGCTCATCCAACGCCTTTGCTGCCGCTCAAGGGAATGTTGCCGCTCCTCCACCCGCTGGATTTCACCATGAACGCCCTGAAAAATTCATGGGGACAAACTTCAAAAAATGACAACAAAAGATGCTATTCTATCTGACTGTTATGGGAATGACACGTTTTCTAACAGAAGACCCTTCACAATCTGGAGATGAAATAGACCTTTCGCCTTCTGAAACGGGTGAAGGGGGCCTAAGTATCCATGTCATTAATGACATGAAGATGGTTCTCGATGCATGAAGTCATAGTAATTTCATGTGTAAGAATTATATATTGAACTGTTTGTCAGACCCTCTCTACACGGTGTATTGCACCGTTGGCACTGCCAAAGAGTTGTGGGAGAAGCTACAAAAGAAGTACAATGCACAAGATGCAGGTACTAAGAAATTCATCGTTAGGAAATTTCTGAAATTTCAAATGGTGGATAATTAGACAGTGATGTCCCAAGTCCAGCAATTCCAAATGATTTTACATCACCTGAATTTGGAAGGTATGAAGCCAAACGAGCAGTTTTTGGTTGCATCACTGATTGAAAAGTTACCTCCTTCATAGAATGAGTTTATGAGCTACTTAAAGCTCAAGACAAAGGAGATGACCTTTGAAGAGCTTATTATCAAACTCCAAATTCAAGAAGATAATAAGAAGGTCTTGCCTAGGGGTAAATAACTTGTTGAGGCAAAGGCAAATCTGGCTGAGGCCAAAGGGAACCTAAGCAAGAAGCGAAAGTTCCAGAAAGACGGCCCAGGCAACAGAGAAGTTCAAAGGAAACTGTCACCACTGTGGGAAACCTGGTCATATGATCAAGGACTGCCGCAAGCTCAAGACTGAGAAATAAGAGAAGGCCAAGGCTAAGGGCAAGACTCAGGTTAACGTTGTCAAGGATCAATTTCTGGACGACATGATTGAAGAGTCTCAGCGGTGGTGCTAGAAGCAAACCTTGCCGAGAATCCTATGCAATGGTGTATGGACACAGGTGCTACAAGACACATCTGTTCCAACAGAGATGCCTTCTCCACTTATACACCGGTTACAAACAAGAAGCTATTTATGGGCAACAACGCTTCCTCTGACGTACTGGGGGTAGGAAAGGTAGTCCTGAAGATAACTTCTGGAAAGGAGCTCACTCTGAAGGAAGTGATGCATGTTTCTGAGATTAGAAGAAATTTAATTTTAGGTCATTTATTGGTTAATGCTAGTTTTAGACTAGTATTTGAGTCCAATAAATTTGTAGTTACTAAGAATGGAACGTTTGTGGGAAGATGATTCGTCTGTGAAGGCCTCTTCAAAGCGAACACTATGTCTGTATTACGTAAAAGCAATAATATTGAAGCCTCTTCATCTTACTTGCTTGAGTCCTCTAATTTATGGCATCATAGATTAGGACATGTCAACTACAAATCCATCCAAAGGTTGGTAAAATTGGAGTTGTTGCCATCTATCGACGTAAACCCTCAACATAAGTGTGAGGTGTGTGTAGATGCAAAACTCACAAAGCTTCCTTTTCGATCCGTCGAAAGGAATACCGCTCCTCTAGAGCTTATTCAGACATATATATGTGATTTGAAGTTTATACCAACTAGAGGGGGAACAAGTACTTTGTGACATTCCTTGATGATAGCCCAAGGTATTATTGCCTTTACTTATTGAAAAGTAAGGATGAAGCCTTTGAAGCATTCCGATGTTACAAAGTAGAAGTTGAAAACCAAATAAGCATACTGATTAAAACCATTCGTAGCGATAGAGGGGGAGAATATGTAGCGTCATTTGAGGAATATTATGCCCAAGAAGGCATTGTTCATCAAACGACGACTCCATACTCACCTCAATCGAACGGTGTGGCGGAACGTAAGAACCGCATATTGAAGAAAATGATGAATGCCTTGCTCATCAAATCCAGTCTTCCCCAAAACATGTGGGGAGAAGCTGTCCTTACCGCTAATACGATTCTTAACAGAGTCCCACATAAGGGTAAGGACAAAACTCCATATGAATCATGGAAGGAAAAGAAACCCACCTATAAATATTTAAAGGTATGGGGTTGTCTGGCAAAGGTTGAAGTACCCAAGCCAAAGCAGGTCAAGATTGGGCCTAAGACTGTAGATTGCATATTCATCGAATATGCAAATACTAGTAATGCTTATCGCTTCTTAGTGCATAAGATAGATATTCTAGATATCCACGAGGGTACAATCATAGAATCAAGGAATGCACAATTCTTTGAAGATACCATTCCAAGAAAGAAAAAAGACATAACCTCTCGCAAACGAAGTTATGAACAAAACTCTCAGGAACCGGAAGTCGTTGACGGCTCGAATCTAGATGATTCAGATCTAGTGGATCTCGAGGTGGCTGAATATCCGGAATCTAGTGTTCCAGATTCTCAGAACTTAGAGACTCCAGAGATGGAACTAAGGCGAAGTAAAAGGGCCAGGAAGGATAAATCCTTCGGTCCTGACTTTGTAGCTTATATGGTTGATGATGAACCAAGGACAATTGCTGAAGCATTGTCAACTCTAGAGGCACCGCTCTGGAAAGAAACTATTGAGAGTGAAATAGGTTCCATTCTGCATAATCATACTTGGAAGTTGGTTGATCTTCCTCCGGGAAATAAACCATTGGGGTGTAAATGGATACTCAAACGGAAGTATAACGCAGATGAGTCTATAGATAAGTACAAGGCTAGGTTGGTAGTCAAGGGCTATCGGCAGAAAGAATGTCTTGACTACTTTGACATGTACTCCCCGGTATCTCGGAGGACATCCATACGTGTATTCATTGCGATCGCAGCATTGCGTGACCTTGAGATACATCAAATGGATGTAAAGACATCCTTCCTAAATGGTGATTTGAAAGAATAAATTTATATGGACCAACCCGAGGGGTATGTAGTTCAAGGGCAAGAGAAGAAAGTCTATCGGCATGTCAAATCTCTGTACGGGCTGAAACAAGCCTCGAAGCAATGGCACGAAAAATTTGATAGTACTCTACTATCGAAGGGTTTCGCCATTAATGAGTGTGACAAATGTGTCTACATGAAAGGTAACTCTGACTCATTTGTTATGATATGCCTGTAAGTAGACAACATATTGATCATAGAGAGCAGTCCTAGCATAATTCTAGAGACTAAAAACATGTTGAAACAATACTTCGACATGAAGGATATGGGTATCGCAGATGTCATCTTAGGGATAAAAATCTCTAAGACATCTGACTGACTGGTCTTATCTCAGTCTCACTACATCGAGGATGTGAAAGTTCGAGATGTTAGACAATTCGCCTATAAAGTCACCAATGGATAGAAATTAAAAGCTTGATAAAAATCGTGGTGCACCCATATGCCAGGAGCAATATGCACAAGTGATCGGTATTTTGATGTACATAACAAACTGCACCCGACCTGATATTGCTTATGCAGTCAACAAGTTGGCTAGGTTTACCCGTAATCCGAGTGATGATCACTGGAAGGCGTTGAATCGAGTACTTCAATACCTAAAATACACGCTAACTTACGGGTTGCATTATTCGAGATATCCAGCTGTACTAGAGGGGTACAGTGATGCAAACTGGATATCTGATATAGAGAACACCATGTCCACCAGTGGGTATGTATTTACAATTGGTGGTGGGGCTGTGTCTTGGAAATCCTCTAAGCAAACTTGCATCGCCCGATCCATGATGGAATCAGAGTTTATCGCTTTAGACAAAGCAGGAGAAGAAGCTGAGTGGCTTTATGACTTCTTAGAGGATGTTCCTTGTTGGAACAAGCCCGTACCTTCTATAATGATCCACTGTGACAGCTAGTCGGCTCTAGGAAGGGCACAAAATGCTATGTACAATGGTAAGTCTCGTCATATTCGATGGAGGCATAAGACCGTTAGGCAGCTGATCACCAGGGTATAATATCCATTGATTACATAAAGTCAAAGGATAACATAGCAGACCCGCTGACAAAGGGCTTACCCAAGGATCAGATGTTCTGCCTGTTTAGGGGAATGGGCTTAAAATCCAAAGTATAAGGACCAATACGGTGGTAACCCAACCTTACTGACTGGAGATCCCAGGAATTAGGTTCAATGGGAAAACTAAGTTGTAAAGGTTCAGTTGATCGCTTCGGTGGAAGCATAAGCACTTCGAATAGTGATTCTGTAGAGAAACACCAAATCCAAAGTCGTTCCCGCGATAGGCTATAAGTGCTATCTGCAGTGTGGGTGAATGTTAAGTTTCCAAAACCTTTAATGATCCTTACCAGTTGAGGTTAGGTTTGGGGAAATTTTTAATGGTTCCTAATACTTGTAAAGTGGGTATAACATGATACCTTGTAGGAAATCACCTATTTAAGTGCGAGGACCGACCATCTCAAATGAACGCACTTAAGAAACCAAGAAGTGTCCACGACCACAACGGACAAAACATTACGAAGAAATAAATAGAGGAAGTTGTTGTATTGGTACTGTTGACTTGGCTTACACTAAACACTGACGGTTCAAGACATCACATTCACGGCGCAGTAAGTAAGTCCGATGGTATTCAACTATGGAAAGTTCAAAGCATATGCTACCTATCCAGATGCAACATCGGTCCGCTGAAAGATTGCTAGAAAATGCACCATGTGTGTGCGCCAAAATCTCTTTCAAGAGGGGATTGTTGGAAATTTACTAAATATGGAGATAAGTATATCCCATTAATTTATGACTCAAACTATTGGGCCCACACGTAGTGCCAAGTATCGCAAATTTCCTTAGTGAAAGAAATATTGGTACGCATGTAATACGTTTGAGACATAGAATTATGGACGATTATTGGCCAAATGACAAAGTATTTCACGTTGGTAAATGAAGGAAGAAGTGTACAAATTGTAAAATAAAATGAGTCGGAAATCGCCACGGAGCCGTGAAGGGCCGCGACGCCTCCCAGGCTATGCCGTGGTGCAAAATGGTTGGTCAGCTAGTGGAGCCACGAATCAGCGCCGCGGCGCTTCGGAGGCAGAATGTTGCGACTGGAAGTTGGAAAAATTTGACGTTTGGGCTGGTTTTGGAGCATTGATTCTCCATTACTTGCCACATAAATTCATCTATTATTTGGATGAATGTAACCCCTCAATCGAGTGCAATTACATGGCTATTGAAGGCCATTAGTTGACTAGTTGAGGGGTCTTCTACTTACACTATAAATTGAGGCCTTTGGCTCAATTGAAAGACACTACACTCAACACTTAGAAAATTCTCCAGATTTTCTAATTTCATATTCTTTCTCTCTAGCAAAGTCACTATACTCAAAGTTCTTCAAGAGTAACACTTGAGTTTCCTTTGCTCACTTGTTAAAGTTGTTGTTGTATCTTAGGTGACTATTGCTCAATACCGTAAAAGGAGATATACGAGGCAATCTTGTCTTAAAGAAAGAGTGCCATCACTCGACTCAGCGAATCACATAAGCAATCGGTTAAGTTCTTGATTTTCATTTTATTATAATAGTTAGTTTATCCTTTCTATTATTGTAATAGTTACTTACTTTCCGTTCTCTACAACAATTGTATCCCAACAACAGGTTAGTTAGCAATTACACTCAACAGAGCAGATTCACTATTGGATGGAATATCTCCATAACCAGTAATCTTAGCAACATGATTAGATTCCTTTCCAATTTTTCAAGTGTCATCCGTTTCCTCGTATGGATAATTCGATTCAGTAGTAAGCCCATGGTTCTTGATGATGAACATAAAAGCGTCATTCATAAGACCTCCCTCACATCTCATATCTGAACTTGTGTCGTAATCCACGAGTTCTTGCTCAGATAAAAAGATCAATTTACCAGTTTTGATCTTGTTGATCCTTTCAGTAGAAGTAACAACAGAAAATGCCCAGCAACATCCTATACTATCAGCTTAAATTTGTAGAATAATATAAATCTCCTTGAGTTGTAGTCCTAATAGAATTAGAATATCTATTTTACATTAATTATCATAATACACTAAATATTAATTACAAAATATATTGTGCATATATATGGAATATATGTTGACACCCAATTTTGTCCCATCTTTTATGATTTTATTCGTAATTTTTTAATATTTTGACACTTTTAAAATAATTTTAAAATATAGACATATATGTGTATATCCTCTTATTATTATTATTATTCCCATTTTATATCATTTGCATTTTTTATAATAATCATAAGTTATCCGAAAATTCTATGTTATTTTATTCTCGCCAAATTTGCATCACATTTCCTTTTTATTAAGCATTAAACATTTCACAAATATTATATTTTTATTATTATCACGTCGTTATGTTATTTTAAATAATTCACATCTTTTACAAAACAAAAAAAAAAATTTTTTATATTAAACCCCTTTTATATTTTTTAACCCATAACCCTTTTTTTTATTTTCCTAACCCAAAACAATTTCTAACCCATTTTCATTTTCCCAACCCAATACAAATTCTACCCAAACAAAATTCACAAGCCCAAACCCCCACAATCCCATTTAAACCAAACCCCACAAAATAAACTCCCAAGCCCATTCCCTTATTTCACCAAGCCCAACCGCCAACCCATCACCCTTCCAACCCAACCCGAATCGCCCAACCAAGAACTCCACACCAACCGCCAAACCCAAACCCGCAAGCCCATAACCCCATCCCTTTTAATTCCCCAAAACCCAAAACAAAACCCAAAATCTCAAACCCCCCCAAATCAAAAACCCTTCACCGCCGCTGCCTGCATTACCCCATCCGACCTCACCTCCTGCCACCACCCACTCCTCGCCACCACCGACCCGACACCACCAACCCCTCTGTTACGCCGACACCCGAAAATCCGCGACCCATGCCCTCAAATTCGCGATTTTGGCTCCTTTATTTTGAATTTCAAACTTCGTTTTTAAGGGGAATCCACCTATAAATACCCCATGTTGTTCTTCATTTTTAAAGGAGATGGAGCAGTTTTGAGAGGATTTTCAAAGGAATTTTGAGGATTTTGGAAAACGATTCAATATATAAATATTTGTTGTGTTCTTGATTTCAAACATTTGCCTTCCTTGTTATTCAAGAATCAAGTCCGAAAAGGTTTGTTCTCCACTTTTGATTCTCTGATTTCGACACGTGATTCGGTCGGTCGACCGACCCGGTCGATGACGAGTTTGGGTATTATTTCCAGAATTCTTGCATTTTCATATTTATGTATGTTGGGGTTATCTGAATTTGGTTAAAATCTGATTCGGGTTGAGTTTCCGATTCGGGTCGGGTCACTGACCCGGGTCGGGTCGACCCGGTTTGGGTAACATTTTCAGAATTCTTGCATTTCATATTTTCTGTATGTTGGTTATCTGAATTTGGTTAAAATCTGATTCGGGTTGAGTTTCCGATTCGGGTCGGGTCACTGACCCGGGTCGGGTCGACCCGGTTTGGGTATTATTTTCAGAATTCTTGCATTTTCATATTCATGTATGTTGGTTATCTGAATTTGGTGTTAAAATTTGATTCGGGTTTGAACCACTGATTCGGGTCGGGTCGACCCGGTTTGGGTAACATTTTCAGAATTCTTGCATTTCATATTCTTGTTATTGGTTATCTGAATTTGGTGTTAAAATCTGATTCGGGTCGGGTCACTGACCGGTCAGATCATCGACCGGTCGGAACATCGACCGGTCAATCGACCAGTTTGGGTAACATTTTCAATTCTTGCATTTCATTTTCTTATTATTGGTTATCTGAATTTGGTGTTGAAATCGATTGAGTTTGGATCATCGATCCGGTCAGATCATCGACCGGTCGGGTTGACCCGATTGAACATTTTCGTAATTCTTGCATTTCGTATTCTTGTTCTTGGTTATCCAAAATTGGTCTTTGAAATCGATTTCGGGTTTGAATCATCGACTGCCTGGGCGACCCGATTTGAATATTTCCAGAATTTCAGAACTCGGGTCGGATATTTTAAACTGCTCACTGCTCGTTTCTTTGGCACTGTTTTACTATTTTATTAATATCTCATTAAGGCCAACGAAATTGAATTCGAGGCCGCGCTTTTCTTTCGTTTCGCTTCTCTGTTTTTTTTAGTTTAACTGTTTTATACATCCGTGCAACAGATATATTATTGTTTTTATTAAGTTTACTGTTTTAAATTTCTTGCGACGGATATCATTGTTTTACTGTTTTGAACAAATACCGCGCCTGCTCGGGTGCTGTTTTTCTGTTTCAGTTCATTGCTCGGTTTCAGATTACTATTTTTTCAATTTACTGTTTTAAATATCTTTGCCACGGATATCACTGTTTTACTGTTTTAAAATAAACATCGCGTCTTTCTTTTTTCGGAAATTGCCTCTTTTTCTCGCCATCGCCATCGCTCATCGCTATCGCTATCACATCGCTATCGCTATCAAGCATCGCTTTGATTTAATTTTGCTGATTTGAACACGATACTACACTGGCCGATGAAAAATATCCGTCGATTTTGAGGCCTCCACAGTTGCAAAGACGGAAATATAACTTCTGGGCAATGATGAAGACTTAAACCTTTTTATCCGAGATCAACATGTTTAGTAGGCGAGGTGACTAAAATAACCAACAAGTTATATATTCGCAGCCACGACGTGATTATAGTGATCTTTTCTATTTCACCCGAGAGACCGACACGTTTAGTAGGCGAGGCAATCAAAATAAACTACATTAGTCATATGTTTGCAGCCACGACGTGATTGGAATGTTCTTTTCAAAATTTAAGTCTGAGCCCTCCGCGATCAAAACATTCAGTGTTTTGAATACGGATATGAAGTTATTTGTATTTAACTGTTTCTAACCGTTTGTTCTTGACAGCTTGCAGGGATTAAAATAAATAACGGCGAATTATTCCTCGGAGTTTATTTATTTTATTTCTTTCTTTAATTCAGCTTTTATCCCGCTTTGTATTGCAATATTATTTATCGCACTTATGTAACTATTGAAATGCTTAGAATAGGCAAACTTAGGATTAATTCATAGGTTAGTTTAAGATTT
Source organism: Anisodus acutangulus (assembly GCA_029783415.1). NCBI lineage: Eukaryota > Viridiplantae > Streptophyta > Magnoliopsida > Solanales > Solanaceae > Anisodus > Anisodus acutangulus. The sequence goes on from CM056492.1 coordinate 17,219,266, forward strand.
GAAACCCGTCGCTAGCTTATTTTATTTGAAGGCTCGGTTAAATTCAAACTTAGAAATCCTTCGCTAGTTTATTTATTTTTAGGCTCGTCACGCGTATTCAAGATTTTCAAAACAACTTTTGTCATCTTTTATTTGCTTTATTAATCATACCGAATAAGTTTATCTTTTGTCAATTTACAATTCATTGATTCCCAAAATTTTACTTCTTTGGCATTATAAATAAATTGTTTTACTATCAATTGTCAAAAACATATTTTTCCAACTCTACATGTATTTCTCTTTAGATATCATATAAATGCATATTTTGAAAAAATCTCTACATTTATCTATCTTTTAAAATGCATCTTTTTTTATTAATTATTTTGCAGACGTCTTTTAACTTCATGCTTCAAACATGCATTTTTCTAGCAATAATTAACCTGAGTTTGACCGGATAACCGCAAGTTAGCGGATCTTAAAGGATGCCTAACCCCTTCCCTTTAGGATAATAAAGAACCCTTACCTAGAATCTCGCTAGTTTCGCAGACCTTAAAATTGGAGTTTACATTGCAGCACTTAGTTTAATATTTAGGTGTCCTAATTCACCATAAAAATAATTAGGTGGCGACTCCTCAACCTTTTTTACCCAGGAATCACCGGACACGTCCGCGCTCCGCTTTGTCCCGAGCCGGGTCGAAAAACGGGCGCGCACAGCATGGCGACTCCGCTGGGGAACTTTCAGGTTCTTAACCATAGCAAAATTCAGGTTAATTATTTGTGCTTTACTTTCACTCTTTGTTTGATATATGCTTTGATTTGTTTCCTTTGTAAATTTTTTTTTTGCATGCATAACTGCTTTAATTTCCATATTTTTACTGCTTATCTTAAATTGGCATTTCGCTCATATTTCTTCCACTCTGTAAAATTGACACTATCACACACTACACGCGAGGTGTGTTTTGCGCACCCGCAAATTTCTTTCAATCTACCAAATTTTAGGAGAGTTGGCGTATGCGCGGAGTGACCGGACCATCTGGTGGCCGCGTAGCCTTCTCACTCGAGTAGTCCGCTCGGGAACCTTGTGTCTAGTCAGCCAAATCTTAGAAAATTTAAGATAGAGCTATACCACCCTTTATTTTAAGTCATGCATGCATACACCTTAGGTGGGTCGATCCTTGGTATCGATGTCGCGCCCCATTTTCGACCCGCTCGGGTCAAAGCGGAGTACAGACGTGTTTGGTGATTCCTGGGTAAATGAATTGAGGAGTCGCCACCTAATTATTTTTTACGGTGAATTAGGACACCTAAATATTAAACTAAATGCTGCACTGTAACTCCAATTTTGAAGGTCTGCGAAACTAGTGAGATTCTAGGTAAGGGTTCTTCATTATCCTAAAGGGAAGGGGTTAGGCATCCTTTAAGATCCGCTAACTTGCGGTTATCCGGTCAAACTCAGGTTAATTATTACTAGGAAAATGCATGTTTTTTAAAAGTTTTGAGGAAAGGATATTGCACATAATTTATTTAAAAGATATCTAAAAAAAATGAGTTTGTTAGCAAAGTATGTATTTCATAACTTATAAAATATTTATGGGATAAAAGAAATAAATGCCTTTGTGAGACATGACTTATGAGATGTATGTGGAATAAAAGTACATACACATATGAATTGATTTTGATGAAAGGTATGCATTATACCCATGAAGTATGCATTTTGTATATATATATATATGTGAAGTTGATTTTGGAGAAGGCATGCATTATTTTTAGAATACAGGAAAGCATGCATTTTGTAAAGCATTATTCATAAAAATACATATAGAGTTGAGAAAAGTATGCATTTCATAAGACACTATACATAACAAATAGATATAAAGTTCATTCGTTTACAAAAATATGTATTAGGTGATAATAAAAGTAAATCCTATGAAAATCTTTCAATGTTGCAAATCGGATAAAATGCAAACCTTATTATTATTATTGTTTTATATATATATATATATATATATATATTTTTTTTTTAAAGAAAGAGAATAATAGATAGCCAAATTATTTTAAAAGATATTAAAGCATGCGAACCTAAAAATAGAGCAAAGTAACTAGAGGCTAAATTTGGAACATACAAGACGGCCCTAACAAATAAAGCTAGCGATGGTCTCCAACTCAAATGAGCCTAAGAAATAAACTAGCAGCGGTTAGACTATCCTATCCATTCATGTATTCGCCCTAATTATTCTAAGCATTCTAATGACGATGCATAATTAAATAATTATTACAACCCAAATAATAATGAAAGACAAATTTGACAATAAATAGAAGCGAAGGCTAGGGCGGATGACGATATCATCGGCATCCTATTTGTTTTGAATTTCCGAGACCGGAGGATGCAAGGAACACAAATGTGGTTCTTCATTTTGGACGAAGTCATGATGAGTCTCATAACAAGAAGCCTCGTTACTGCCGACGGATTTCATGTAGATAAAAGAAAAAAGAAAAGGATTAGTAGACGGAACGAAAATATCAACACATGAATATTCCTAATATATATATATACATACAGACAGTATACAACATTAAACGCACATAGGAACAGTATTCATGGCATTATTTCTACATATCCTTAAGACATTTTTCAGATTTTGGCACGTTAAAGTAGCCGAATAAAGAATATATGCTAACACAACCGGTTCTAAATTTAAACAAGAATAAAAGAGGTAAGGAAGACCAATATACAAATTATGTATACATACATAATAAATTCCGTTGGACTAATCTTAATCTTTAAAGAAACATAACATTCATAAACTTAGACCAAACACACATACTATTATATTAAACACGGGTAATATATTCCTTTTGAAATTGCACATATTAATCTAGAATATGACATGTAAATATCGCCTTTGTAATCAATTAAAGTATGCTCGTTTTTGATTTATTAGGCAGCCACCAAACTAACAACTTACACAACATACAATAATTTGAATATCAACAATCCGCTAGGTGTCTTAAGAGTATTTAATCAAGCCATAGCTCTTCCAAACACATATTAATCTTACATTATCCGTATTGCATTTAACAATGAACCCAAGATACCTTACTAAAGCTAATGACAATAATTAGTTAACCAAAACATCGAGGCAATATCATCTATCACGTATCAACTCCAAATCAGAAATATCCCAACAACATAAATACAATTATATAAGCAAAATCGTCTCATTATCATATTAATTAATCAAGACTACATTACTTAGAAAAATATCATACTAAATCAAGCATAAACAACACAATCAAATAAGCTTCAAGAAATATAGAAGAATTGGAACGAGTCTAACCTTTTCCGGGTAGCGAACCGAGGCGTGTTTTGAATCGTCGAATCCGCTCGGAAATGTTAGAATTCTGATTATATTTTTTTTTGTAGATTTTTTTTTTGAATTCTGATTTTTCTGGGAATAGGACTCTGTTTTCTGATTTTCGGATGTTTGAACCGACCCGGAATGACCCGACCCGGCAGTGACCCGACCCGATTTGGACCGAAAAATAGTAAAAAAAATAGCTAAAAATCCAGATTCTTCAACACAAAAAAAAATTTCAGAATCTTTAAGTTGAAGAACACATACAAGAACAAACAAAGATTTCGGATTTTCTTAAATTTCGGACCTAAAACGACCCTAAAATTTCAGAATCCCCCCTCGAAATCAGTGAGCAAGGAAGGGTTTTTATAGATACGTCGCGCCCCATTTTCGACCCGCTCGGGTCAAAGCGGAGTGCAGACGTGTTTGGTGATTCCTGGGTAAATGAATTGAGGAGTCGCCACCTAATTATTTTTTACGGTGAATTAGGACACCTAAATATTAAACTAAATGCTGCACTGTAACTCCAATTTTGAAGGTCTGCGAAACTAGTGAGATTCTAGGTAAGGGTTCTTCATTATCCTAAAGGGAAGGGGTTAGGCATCCTTTAAGATCCGCTAACTTGCGGTTATCCGGTCAAACTCAGGTTAATTATTACTAGGAAAATGCATGTTTTTTAAAAGTTTTGAGGAAAGGATATTGCACATAATTTATTTAAAAGATATCTAAAAAAAGAAAAATGAGTTTGTTAGCAAAGTATGTATTTCATAACTTATAAAATATTTATGGGATAAAAGAAATAAATGCCTTTGTGAGACATGACTTATGAGATGTATGTGGAATAAAAGTACATACACATATGAATTGATTTTGATGAAAGGTATGCATTATACCCATGAAGTATGCATTTTGTATATATATATATATGTGAAGTTGATTTTGGAGAAGGCATGCATTATTTTTAGAATACAGGAAAGCATGCATTTTGTAAAGCATTATTCATAAAAATACATATAGAGTTGAGAAAAGTATGCATTTCATAAGACACTATACATAACAAATAGATATAAGGTTCATTCGTTTACAAAAATATGTATTAGTTGATAATAAAAGTAAATCCTATGAAAATCTTTCAATGTTGCAAATCGGATAAAATGCAAACCTTATTATTATTATTGTTTTATATATATATATATATATATATATATTTTTTTTTTAAAGAAAGAGAATAATAGATAGCCAAATTATTTTAAAAGATATTAAAGCATGCGAACCTAAAAATAGAGCAAAGTAACTAGAGGCTAAATTTGGAACATACAAGACGGCCCTAACAAATAAAGCTAGCGATGGTCTCCAACTCAAATGAGCCTAAGAAATAAACTAACGGCAGTTAGACTATCCTATCCATTCATGTATTCGCGGCCTAATTATTCTAAGCATTCTAATGACGATGCATAATTAAATAATTATTACAACCCAAATAATAATGAAAGACAAATTTGACAATAAATAGAAGCGAGCGGCTAGGACGGATGACGATATCATCGGCATCCTATTTGTTTTGAATTTCCGAGACCGGAGGATGCAATGAACACAAATGTGGTTCTTCATTTTGGACGAAGTCATGATGAGTCTCATAACAAGACTCTTCGTTACTCCCGATGCATTTCATGTAAATAAAAGAAAAAAAAGAAAAGGATTAGTAGACGGAACGAAAATATCAACACATGAATATTCCTAATATATATATATACATACACTAAGTCTACAACATTAAACGCACATAGGAACGAGTATTCATGGCATTATTTCTACATATCCTTAAGACATTTTTCAGATTTTGGCACGTTAAAGTAGCCGAATAAAGAATATATGCTAACACAACCGGTTCTAAATTTAAACAAGAATAAAAGAGGTAAGGAAGACCAATATACAAATTATGTATACATACATAATAAATTCCGTTGGACTAATCTTAATCTTTAAAGAAACATAACATTCATAAACTTAGACCAAACACACATACTATTATATTAAACACACGTAATATATTCCTTTTCAAATTACATATATTAGTCTAAAATATGACATGTAAAGATCGGCTTTATAATCAATTAAAGTATGCTCGTTTTTTGATTTATTAGGCAGCCACCAAACTAACAACTTACACAACATACAATAATTTGAATATCAACAATCCGCTAGGTGTCTTAAGAGTATTTAATCAAGCCATAGCTCTTCCAAACACATATTAATCTTACATTATCCGTATTGCATTTAACAATGAACCCAAGATACCTTACTAAAGCTAATGACAATAATTAGTTAACCAAAACATCGAGGCAATATCATCTATCACGTATCAACTCCAAATCAGTAAATATCCCAACACCATAAATACAATTATATAAGCAAACTCGTCTCATTATCATATTAATTAATCAAGACTACATTACTTAGAAAAATATCATACTAAATCAAGCATAAACAACACAATCAAATAAGCTTCAAGAAATATAGAAGAATTGGAACGAGTCTAACCTTTTCCGGGTAGCTTAACCGAGGCGTGTTTTGAATCATCGAATCCGCTCGAAATGTTAGAATTCTGATTATATTTTTTTGTAGATTTTTTTTGAATTCTGATTTTTCTGGGAATAGGACTCTGTTTTATGATTTTCGGATGTTTGAACCGACCCGGAATGACCCGACCCGACCGGAGTGACCCGACCCGATTTGGACCGAAAAATAGGAAAAAAAATAGCTAAAAATGCAGATTCTTCAACACAAAAAAAAATCTCAGAATCTTTAAGCTGAGGAAGACATACAAGAACAAACAAAGATTTCGGATCTGCTGAAATTTCTGAGCTAAAACGACCCTAAAAGTTCACAATCCCCTCGAAATCGATGAGCAAGGAAGGGTTTTTATAGATACGTCGCGCTTCCATTTTAACCCGCTCGGGTCAAAGCGGAGTGCAGACGTGTTTGGTGATTCCTGGTAAATGAATTGAGGAGTCGCCACCTAATTATTTTTTACGGTGAATTAGGACACCTAAATATTAAACTAAATCTTTGCCTTGTAACTCCAATTTTGAAGGTCTCATAAACTAGTGAGATTCTAGGTAAGGGTTCTTCATTATCCTAAAGGGAAGGGGTTAGGCATCCTTTAAGATCCGCTAACTTGCGGTTATCCGGTCAAACTCAGTTAATTATTACTAGGAAAATGCATGTTTTTTAAAAGTTTTGAGGAAAGGATATTGCACATAATTTATTTAAAAGATATCTAAAAAAAGAAAAATGAGTTTGTTAGCAAAGTATGTATTTCATAACTTATAAAATATTTATGGGATAAAAGAAATAAATGCCTTTGTGAGACATGACTTATGAGATGTATGTGGAATAAAAGTACATACACATATGAATTGATTTTGATGAAAGGTATGCATTATACCCATGAAGTATGCATTTTGTATATATATATATATGTGAAGTTGATTTTGGAGAAGGCATGCATTATTTTTAGAATACAGGAAAGCATGCATTTTGTAAAGCATTATTCATAAAAATACATATAGAGTTGAGAAAAGTATGCATTTCATAAGACACTATACATAACAAATAGATATAAGGTTCATTCGTTTACAAAAATATGTATTAGTTGATAATAAAAGTAAATCCTATGAAAATCTTTCAATGTTGCAAATCGGATAAAATGCAAACCTTATTATTATTATTGTTTTATATATATATATATATATATTTTTTTTTTTTTTAAAGAAAGAGAATAATAGATAGCCAAATTATTTTAAAAGATATTAAAGCATGCGAACCTAAAAATAGAGCAAAGTAACTAGAGGCTAAATTTGGAACATACAAGACGGCCCTAACAAATAAAGCTAGCGATGGTCTCCAACTCAAATGAGCCTAAGAAATAAACTAACGGCAGTTAGACTATCCTATCCATTCATGTATTCGCGGCCTAATTATTCTAAGCATTCTAATGACGATGCATAATTAAATAATTATTACAACCCAAATAATAATGAAAGACAAATTTGACAATAAATAGAAGCGAGCGGCTAGGACGGATGACGATATCATCGGCATCCTATTTGTTTTGAATTTCCGAGACCGGAGGATGCAATGAACACAAATGTGGTTCTTCATTTTGGACGAAGTCATGATGAGTCTCATAACAAGACTCTTCGTTACTCCCGATGCATTTCATGTAAATAAAAGAAAAAAAAGAAAAGGATTAGTAGACGGAACGAAAATATCAACACATGAATATTCCTAATATATATATATACATACACGAAGTATACAACATTAAACGCACATAGGAACGAGTATTCATGGCATTATTTCTACATATCCTTAAGACATTTTTTCAGATTTTGGCACGTTAAAGTAGCCGAATAAAGAATATATGCTAACACAACCGGTTCTAAATTTAAACAAGAATAAAAGAGGTAAGGAAGACCAATATACAAATTATGTATACATACATAATAAATTCCGTTGGACTAATCTTAATCTTTAAAGAAACATAACATTCATAAACTTAGACCAAACACACATACTATTATATTAAACACTGTAATATATTCCTTTTGAAATTGCACATATTAATCTAGAATATGACATGTAAATATCGCTTTTTAATCAATTAAAGTATGCTCGTTTTTGATTTATTAGGCAGCCACCAAACTAACAACTTACACAACATACAATAATTTGAATATCAACAATCCGCTAGGTGTCTTAAGAGTATTTAATCAAGCCATAGCTCTTCCAAACACATATTAATCTTACATTATCCGTATTGCATTTAACAATGAACCCAAGATACCTTACTAAAGCTAATGACAATAATTAGTTAACCAAAACATCGAGGCAATATCATCTAGCACGAAGCCACTCCAAATCAGAAAAATCCCAACAACATAAATACAATTATATAAGCAAAATCGCCTCATTATCATATTAATTAATCAAGACTACATTACTTAGAAAAATATCATACTAAATCAAGCATAAACAACACAATCAAATAAGCTTCAAGAAATATAGAAGAATTGGAACGAGTCTAACCTTTTCCGGGTAGCGAACCGAGGCGTGTTTTGAATCGTCGAATCCGCTCGGAAATGTTAGAATTCTGATTATATTTTTTTTTGTAGATTTTTTTTTTGAATTCTGATTTTTCTGGGAATAGGACTCTGTTTTCTGATTTTCGGATGTTTGAACCGACCCGGAATGACCCGACCCGACCCGGCAGTGACCCGACCCGATTTGGACCGAAAAATAGTAAAAAAAATAGCTAAAAATCCAGATTCTTCAACACAAAAAAAAATTTCAGAATCTTTAAGTTGAAGAACACATACAAGAACAAACAAAGATTTCGGATTTTCTTAAATTTCGGACCTAAAACGACCCTAAAATTTCAGAATCCCCCCTCGAAATCAGTGAGCAAGGAAGGGTTTTTATAGATACGTCGCGCCCCATTTTCGACCCGCTCGGGTCAAAGCGGAGTACAGACGTGTTTGGTGATTCCTGGGTAAATGAATTGAGGAGTCGCCACCTAATTATTTTTTACGGTGAATTAGGACACCTAAATATTAAACTAAATGCTGCACTGTAACTCCAATTTTGAAGGTCTGCGAAACTAGTGAGATTCTAGGTAAGGGTTCTTCATTATCCTAAAGGGAAGGGGTTAGGCATCCTTTAAGATCCGCTAACTTGCGGTTATCCCACAAACTCAGGTTAATTATTACTAGGAAAATGCATGTTTTTTAAAAGTTTTGAGGAAAGGATATTGCACATAATTTATTTAAAAGATATCTAAAAAAAGAAAAATGAGTTTGTTAGCAAAGTATGTATTTCATAACTTATAAAATATTTATGGGATAAAAGAAATAAATGCCTTTGTGAGACATGACTTATGAGATGTATGTGGAATAAAAGTACATACACATATGAATTGATTTTGATGAAAGGTATGCATTATACCCATGAAGTATGCATTTTGTATATATATATATATGTGAAGTTGATTTTGGAGAAGGCATGCATTATTTTTAGAATACAGGAAAGCATGCATTTTGTAAAGCATTATTCATAAAAATACATATAGAGTTGAGAAAAGTATGCATTTCATAAGACACTATACATAACAAATAGATATAAGGTTCATTCGTTTACAAAAATATGTATTAGTTGATAATAAAAGTAAATCCTATGAAAATCTTTCAATGTTGCAAATCGGATAAAATGCAAACCTTATTATTATTATTGTTTTATATATATATATATATATATATATATATATATTTTTTTTTTAAAGAAAGAGAATAATAGATAGCCAAATTATTTTAAAAGATATTAAAGCATGCGAACCTAAAAATAGAGCAAAGTAACTAGAGGCTAAATTTGGAACATACAAGACGGCCCTAACAAATAAAGCTAGCGATGGTCTCCAACTCAAATGAGCCTAAGAAATAAACTAACGGCAGTTAGACTATCCTATCCATTCATGTATTCGCGGCCTAATTATTCTAAGCATTCTAATGACGATGCATAATTAAATAATTATTACAACCCAAATAATAATGAAAGACAAATTTGACAATAAATAGAAGCGAGCGGCTAGGACGGATGACGATATCATCGGCATCCTATTTGTTTTGAATTTCCGAGACCGGAGGATGCAATGAACACAAATGTGGTTCTTCATTTTGGACGAAGTCATGATGAGTCTCATAACAAGACTCTTCGTTACTCCCGATGCATTTCATGTAAATAAAAGAAAAAAAAGAAAAGGATTAGTAGACGGAACGAAAATATCAACACATGAATATTCCTAATATATATATATACATACACGAAGTATACAACATTAAACGCACATAGGAACGAGTATTCATGGCATTATTTCTACATATCCTTAAGACATTTTTCAGATTTTGGCACGTTAAAGTAGCCGAATAAAGAATATATGCTAACACAACCGGTTCTAAATTTAAACAAGAATAAAAGAGGTAAGGAAGACCAATATACAAATTATGTATACATACATAATAAATTCCGTTGGACTAATCTTAATCTTTAAAGAAACATAACATTCATAAACTTAGACCAAACACACATACTATTATATTAAACACGGGTAATATATTCCTTTTGAAATTGCACATATTAATCTAGAATATGACATGTAAATATCGCCTTTTTAATCAATTAAAGTATGCTCGGTTTTTGATTTATGAGGCAGCCACCAAACTAACAACTTACACAACATACAATAATTTGAATATCAACAATCCGCTAGGTGTCTTAAGAGTATTTAATCAAGCCATAGCTCTTCCAAACACATATTAATCTTACATTATCCGTATTGCATTTAACAATGAACCCAAGATACCTTACTAAAGCTAATGACAATAATTAGTTAACCAAAACATCGAGGCAAGATCATCTATCACCGCTGAACTCCAAATCAGAAATATCCCAACAACATAAATACAATTATATAAGCAAAATCGTCTCATTATCATATTAATTAATCAAGACTACATTACTTAGCAAAATATCATACTAAATCAAGCATAAACAACACAATCAAATAAGCTTCAAGAAATATAGAAGAATTGGAACGAGTCTAACCTTTTCCGGGTAGCGAACCGAGGCGTGTTTTGAATCGTCGAATCCGCTCGGAAATGTTAGAATTCTGATTATATTTTTTTTTTGTAGATTTTTTTTGAATTCTGATTTTTTCTGGGAATAGGACTCTGTTTTCTGATTTTCGGATGTTTGAACCGACCCGGAATGACCCGGCAGTGACCCGACCCGATTTGGACCGAAAAATAGTGAAAAAATAGCTAAAAATCCAGATTCTTCAACACAAAAAAAAAAATTCAGAATCTTTAAGTTGAAGAACACATGCAAGAACAAACAAAGATTTCGGATTTTCTTAAATTTCGGACCTAAAACGACCCGAAAATTTCAGAATCCCCTCAAATCGATGAGCAAGGAAGGGTTTTTATAGATACGTCACGCCCCATTTTCGACCCGCTCGGGTCAAAGCGGAGTACAGACGTGTTTGGTGATTCCTGGGTAAATGAATTGAGGAGTCGCCACCTAATTATTTTTTACGGTGAATTAGGACACCTAAATATTAAACTAAAATGCTGCACTGTAACTCCAATTTTGAAGGTCTCATGAAACTAGTGAGATTCTAGGTAAGGGCTCTTCATTATCCTAAAGGGAAGGGGTTAGGCATCCTTTAAGATCCGCTAACTTGCGGTTATCCGGTCAAACTCAGGTTAATTATTACTAGGAAAATGCATGTTTTTTAAAAGTTTTGAGGAAAGGATATTGCACATAATTTATTTAAAAGATATCTAAAAAAGAAAAATGAGTTTGTTAGCAAAGTATGTATTTCATAACTTATAAAATATTTATGGGATAAAAGAAATAAATGCCTTTGTGAGACATGACTTATGAGATGTATGTGGAATAAAAGTACATACACATATGAATTGATTTTGATGAAAGGTATGCATTATACCCATGAAGTATGCATTTTGTATATATATATATATGTGAAGTTGATTTTGGAGAAGGCATGCATTATTTTTAGAATACAGGAAAGCATGCATTTTGTAAAGCATTATTCATAAAAATACATATAGAGTTGAGAAAAGTATGCATTTCATAAGACACTATACATAACAAATAGATATAAGGTTCATTCGTTTACAAAAATATGTATTAGTTGATAATAAAAGTAAATCCTATGAAAATCTTTCAATGTTGCAAATCGGATAAAATGCAAACCTTATTATTATTATTGTTTTATATATATATATATATATATATATATATTTTTTTTTTTTAAAGAAAGAGAATAATAGATAGCCAAATTATTTTAAAAGATATTAAAGCATGCGAACCTAAAAATAGAGCAAAGTAACTAGAGGCTAAATTTGGAACATACAAGACGGCCCTAACAAATAAAGCTAGCGATGGTCTCCAACTCAAATGAGCCTAAGAAATAAACTAACGGCAGTTAGACTATCCTATCCATTCATGTATTCGCGGCCTAATTATTCTAAGCATTCTAATGACGATGCATAATTAAATAATTATTACAACCCAAATAATAATGAAAGACAAATTTGACAATAAATAGAAGCGAGCGGCTAGGACGGATGACGATATCATCGGCATCCTATTTGTTTTGAATTTCCGAGACCGGAGGATGCAATGAACACAAATGTGGTTCTTCATTTTGGACGAAGTCATGATGAGTCTCATAACAAGACTCTTCGTTACTCCCGATGCATTTCATGTAAATAAAAGAAAAAAAAGAAAAGGATTAGTAGACGGAACGAAAATATCAACACATGAATATTCCTAATATATATATATACATACACGAAGTATACAACATTAAACGCACATAGGAACGAGTATTCATGGCATTATTTCTACATATCCTTAAGACATTTTTCAGATTTTGGCACGTTAAAGTAGCCGAATAAAGAATATATGCTAACACAACCGGTTCTAAATTTAAACAAGAATAAAAGAGGTAAGGAAGACCAATATACAAATTATGTATACATACATAATAAATTCCGTTGGACTAATCTTAATCTTTAAAGAAACATAACATTCATAAACTTAGACCAAACACACATACTATTATATTAAACACGGGTAATATATTCCTTTTGAAATTGCACATATTAATCTAGAATATGACATGTAAATATCGCCTTTTTAATCAATTAAAGTAGGCTCGCTTTTTGATTTATTAGGCAGCCACCAAACTAACAACTTACACAACATACAATAATTTGAATATCAACAATCCGCTAGGTGTCTTAAGAGTATTTAATCAAGCCATAGCTCTTCCAAACACATATTAATCTTACATTATCCGTATTGCATTTAACAATGAACCCAAGATACCTTACTAAAGCTAATGACAATAATTAGTTAACCAAAACATCGAGGCAATATCATCTATCACGTATCAACTCCAAATCAGAAATATCCCAACAACATAAATACAATTATATAAGCAAAATCGTCTCATTATCATATTAATTAATCAAGACTACATTACTTAGAAAAATATCATACTAAATCAAGCATAAACAACACAATCAAATAAGCTTCAAGAAATATAGAAGAATTGGAACGAGTCTAACCTTTTCCGGGTAGCGAACCGAGGCGTGTTTTGAATCGTCGAATCCGCTCGGAAATGTTAGAATTCTGATTATATTTTTTTTTGTAGATTTTTTTTGAATTCTGATTTTTCTGGGAATAGGACTCTGTTTTCTGATTTTCGGATGTTTGAACCGACCCGGAATGACCCGACCCGACCCGGCAGTGACCCGACCCGATTTGGACCGAAAAACAGTGAAAAAAATAGCTAAAAATCCAGATTCTTCAACACAAAAAAAAATTTCAGAATCTTTAAGTTGAAGAACACATGCAAGAACAAACAAAGATTTCGGATTTTCTTAAATTTCGGACCTAAAACGACCCGAAAATTTCAGAATCCCCTCAAATCGTGAGCAAGGAAGGGTTTTTATAGATACGTCGCGCCCCATTTTCGAATTCGCCGGGTCAAAGCGGAGTACAGACGTGTTTGGTGATTCCTGGGTAAATGAATTGAGGAGTCGCCACCTAATTATTTTTTACGGTGAATTAGGACACCTAAATATTAAACTAAATGCTGCACTGTAACTCCAATTTTGAAGGTCTCAAAAACTAGTGAGATTCTAGGTAAGGGTTCTTCATTATCCTAAAGGGAAGGGGTTAGGCATCCTTTAAGATCCGCTAACTTGCGGTTATCCCAGTCAAACTCAGGTTAATTATTAGTAGGAAAATGCATGTTTTTTAAAAGTTTTGAGGAAAGGATATTGCACATAATTTATTTAAAAGATATCTAAAAAAAAATGAGTTTGTTAGCAAAGTATGTATTTCATAACTTATAAAATATTTATGGGATAAAAATAAATAAATGCCTTTGTGAGACATGACTTATGAGATGGATGGGGAATAAAAGTACATACACATATGAATTGATTTTTGATGAAAGGTATGCATTATACCCATGAAGTATGCATTTTGTATATATATATATATGTGAAGTTGATTTTGGAGAAGGCATGCATTATTTTTAGAATACAGGAAAGCATGCATTTTGTAAAGCATTATTCATAAAAATACATATAGAGTTGAGAAAAGTATGCATTTCATAAGACACTATACATAACAAATAGATATAAGGTTCATTCGTTTACAAAAATATGTATTAGTTGATAATAAAAGTAAATCCTATGAAAATCTTTCAATGTTGCAAATCGGATAAAATGCAAACCTTATTATTATTATTGTTTTATATATATATATATATATATATATATTTTTTAAAGAAAGAGAATAATAGATAGCCAAATTATTTTAAAAGATATTAAAGCATGCGAACCTAAAAATAGAGCAAAGTAACTAGAGGCTAAATTTGGAACATACAAGACGGCCCTAACAAATAAAGCTAGCGATGGTCTCCAACTCAAATGAGCCTAAGAAATAAACTAACGGCAGTTAGACTATCCTATCCATTCATGTATTCGCGGCCTAATTATTCTAAGCATTCTAATGACGATGCATAATTAAATAATTATTACAACCCAAATAATAATGAAAGACAAATTTGACAATAAATAGAAGCGAGCGGCTAGGACGGATGACGATATCATCGGCATCCTATTTGTTTTGAATTTCCGAGACCGGAGGATGCAATGAACACAAATGTGGTTCTTCATTTTGGACGAAGTCATGATGAGTCTCATAACAAGACTCTTCGTTACTCCCGATGCATTTCATGTAAATAAAAGAAAAAAAAGAAAAGGATTAGTAGACGGAACGAAAATATCAACACATGAATATTCCTAATATATATATATACATACACGAAGTATACAACATTAAACGCACATAGGAACGAGTATTCATGGCATTATTTCTACATATCCTTAAGACATTTTTCAGATTTTGGCACGTTAAAGTAGCCGAATAAAGAATATATGCTAACACAACCGGTTCTAAATTTAAACAAGAATAAAAGAGGTAAGGAAGACCAATATACAAATTATGTATACATACATAATAAATTCCGTTGGACTAATCTTAATCTTTAAAGAAACATAACATTCATAAACTTAGACCAAACACACATACTATTATATTAAACACGGGTAATATATTCCTTTTGAAATTGCACATATTAATCTAGAATATGACATGTAAATATCGCCTTTTTAATCAATTAAAGTATGCTCGTTTTTTGATTTATTAGGCAGCCACCAAACTAACAACTTACACAACATACAATAATTTGAATATCAACAATCCGCTAGGTGTCTTAAGAGTATTTAATCAAGCCATAGCTCTTCCAAACACATATTAATCTTACATTATCCGTATTGCATTTAACAATGAACCCAAGATACCTTACTAAAGCTAATGACAATAATTAGTTAACCAAAACATCGAGGCAATATCATCTATCACGTATCAACTCCAAATCAGAAATATCCCAACAACATAAATACAATTATATAAGCAAAATCGTCTCATTATCATATTAATTAATCAAGACTACATTACTTAGAAAAATATCATACTAAATCAAGCATAAACAACACAATCAAATAAGCTTCAAGAAATATAGAAGAATTGGAACGAGTCTAACCTTTTCCGGGTAGCGAACCGAGGCGTGTTTTGAATCGTCGAATCCGCTCGGAAATGTTAGAATTCTGATTATATTTTTTTTTGTAGATTTTTTTTTTGAATTCTGATTTTTCTGGGAATAGGACTCTGTTTTCTGATTTTCGGATGTTTGAACCGACCCGGAATGACCCGACCCGACCCGGCAGTGACCCGACCCGATTTGGACCGAAAAATAGTAAAAAAAATAGCTAAAAATCCAGATTCTTCAACACAAAAAAAAATTTCAGAATCTTTAAGTTGAAGAACACATACAAGAACAAACAAAGATTTCGGATTTTCTTAAATTTCGGACCTAAACGACCCTAAAATTTCGTAATCCCCTCGAAATCGTTGAGCAAGGAAGGGTTTTTATAGATACGTCGCGCCCCATTTTCGACCGCTCGGGTCAAAGCGAGTGCAGACGTGTTTGGTGATTCTGGGTAAATGAATTGAGGAGTCGCCACCTAATTATTTTTTACGGTGAATTAGGACACCTAAATATTAAACTAAATGTCAGCCAGTAACTCCAATTTTGAAGGTCTGCGAAACTAGTGAGATTCTAGGTAAGGGTTCTTCATTATCCTAAAGGGAAGGGGTTAGGCATCCTTTAAGATCCGCTAACTTGCGGTTATCCCGTCAAACTCAGGTTAATTATTACTAGGAAAATGCATGTTTTTTAAAAGTTTTGAGGAAAGGATATTGCACATAATTTATTTAAAAGATATCTAAAAAAAGAAAAATGAGTTTGTTAGCAAAGTATGTATTTCATAACTTATAAAATATTTATGGGATAAAAGAAATAAATGCCTTTGTGAGACATGACTTATGAGATGTATGTGGAATAAAAGTACATACACATATGAATTGATTTTGATGAAAGGTATGCATTATACCCATGAAGTATGCATTTTGTATATATATATATATGTGAAGTTGATTTTGGAGAAGGCATGCATTATTTTTAGAATACAGAAAGCATGCATTTTGTAAAGCATTATTCATAAAAATACATATAGAGTTGAGAAAAGTATGCATTTCATAAGACACTATACATAACAAATAGATATAAGGTTCATTCGTTTACAAAAATATGTATTAGTTGATAATAAAAGTAAATCCTATGAAAATCTTTCAATGTTGCAAATCGGATAAAATGCAAACCTTATTATTATTATTGTTTTATATATATATATATATATATATATATATATATTTTTTAAAGAAAGAGAATAATAGATAGCCAAATTATTTTAAAAGATATTAAAGCATGCGAACCTAAAAATAGAGCAAAGTAACTAGAGGCTAAATTTGGAACATACAAGACGGCCCTAACAAATAAAGCTAGCGATGGTCTCCAACTCAAATGAGCCTAAGAAATAAACTAACGGCAGTTAGACTATCCTATCCATTCATGTATTCATGGCCTAATTATTCTAAGCATTCTAATGACGATGCATAATTAAATAATTATTACAACCCAAATAATAATGAAAGACAAATTTGACAATAAATAGAAGCGAGCGGCTAGGACGGATGACGATATCATCGGCATCCTATTTGTTTTGAATTTCCGAGACCGGAGGATGCAATGAACACAAATGTGGTTCTTCATTTTGGACGAAGTCATGATGAGTCTCATAACAAGACTCTTCGTTACTCCCGATGCATTTCATGTAAATAAAAGAAAAAAGAAAAGGATTAGTAGACGGAACGAAAATATCAACACATGAATATTCCTAATATATATATATACATACCACAGTATACAACATTAAACGCACATAGGAGCAGTATTCATGGCATTATTTCTACATATCCTTAAGACATTTTTCAGATTTTGGCACGTTAAAGTAGCCGAATAAAGAATATATGCTAACACAACCGGTTCTAAATTTAAACAAGAATAAAAGAGGTAAGGAAGACCAATATACAAATTATGTATACATACATAATAAATTCCGTTGGACTAATCTTAATCTTTAAAGAAACATAACATTCATAAACTTAGACCAAACACACATACTATTATATTAAACACGGGTAATATATTCCTTTTGAAATTGCACATATTAATCTAGAATATGACATGTAAATATCGCCTTTTTAATCAATTAAAGTATGCTCGTTTTTTGATTTATTAGGCAGCCACCAAACTAACAACTTACACAACATACAATAATTTGAATATCAACAATCCGCTAGGTGTCTTAAGAGTATTTAATCAAGCCATAGCTCTTCCAAACACATATTAATCTTACATTATCCGTATTGCATTTAACAATGAACCCAAGATACCTTACTAAAGCTAATGACAATAATTAGTTAACCAAAACATCGAGGCAATATCATCTATCACGTATCAACTCCAAATCAGAAATATCCCAACAACATAAATACAATTATATAAGCAAAATCGTCTCATTATCATATTAATTAATCAAGACTACATTACTTAGAAAAATATCATACTAAATCAAGCATAAACAACACAATCAAATAAGCTTCAAGAAATATAGAAGAATTGGAACGAGTCTAACCTTTTCCGGGTAGCGAACCGAGGCGTGTTTTGAATCGTCGAATCCGCTCGGAAATGTTAGAATTCTGATTATATTTTTTTTTGTAGATTTTTTTTTGAATTCTGATTTTTCTGGGAATAGGACTCTGTTTTCTGATTTTCGGATGTTTGAACCGACCCGGAATGACCCGACCCGACCCGGCAGTGACCCGACCCGATTTGGACCGAAAAATAGTAAAAAAAATAGCTAAAAATCCAGATTCTTCAACACAAAAAAAAATTTCAGAATCTTTAAGTTGAAGAACACATACAAGAACAAACAAAGATTTCGGATTTTCTTAAATTTCGGACCTAAAACGACCCTAAAATTTCAGAATCCCCCCTCGAAATCAGTGAGCAAGGAAGGGTTTTTATAGATACGTCGCGCCCCATTTTCGACCCGCTCGGGTCAAAGCGGAGTACAGACGTGTTTGGTGATTCCTGGGTAAATGAATTGAGGAGTCGCCACCTAATTATTTTTTACGGTGAATTAGGACACCTAAATATTAAACTAAATCTTTGCCTTTGTAACTCCAATTTTGAAGGTCTGCGAAACTAGTGAGATTCTAGGTAAGGGTTCTTCATTATCCTAAAGGGAAGGGGTTAGGCATCCTTTAAGATCCGCTAACTTGCGGTTATCCGGTCAAACTCAGGTTAATTATTACTAGGAAAATGCATGTTTTTTAAAAGTTTTGAGGAAAGGATATTGCACATAATTTATTTAAAAGATATCTAAAAAAAGAAAAATGAGTTTGTTAGCAAAGTATGTATTTCATAACTTATAAAATATTTATGGGATAAAAGAAATAAATGCCTTTGTGAGACATGACTTATGAGATGTATGTGGAATAAAAGTACATACACATATGAATTGATTTTGATGAAAGGTATGCATTATACCCATGAAGTATGCATTTTGTATATATATATATATGTGAAGTTGATTTTGGAGAAGGCATGCATTATTTTTAGAATACAGGAAAGCATGCATTTTGTAAAGCATTATTCATAAAAATACATATAGAGTTGAGAAAAGTATGCATTTCATAAGACACTATACATAACAAATAGATATAAGGTTCATTCGTTTACAAAAATATGTATTAGTTGATAATAAAAGTAAATCCTATGAAAATCTTTCAATGTTGCAAATCGGATAAAATGCAAACCTTATTATTATTATTGTTTTATATATATATATATATATATATATTATTTTTTTTTTAAAGAAAGAGAATAATAGATAGCCAAATTATTTTAAAAGATATTAAAGCATGCGAACCTAAAAATAGAGCAAAGTAACTAGAGACTAAATTTGGAACATACAAGACGGCCCTAACAAATAAAGCTAGCGATGGTCTCCAACTCAAATGAGCCTAAGAAATAAACTAACGGCAGTTAGACTATCCTATCCATTCATGTATTCGCGGCCTAATTATTCTAAGCATTCTAATGACGATGCATAATTAAATAATTATTACAACCCAAATAATAATGAAAGACAAATTTGACAATAAATAGAAGCGAGCGGCTAGGACGGATGACGATATCATCGGCATCCTATTTGTTTTGAATTTCCGAGACCGGAGGATGCAATGAACACAAATGTGGTTCTTCATTTTGGCTGAAGTCATGATGAGTCTCATAACAAGACTCTTCGTTACTCCCGATGCATTTCATGTAAATAAAAGAAAAAAAAGAAAAGGATTAGTAGACGGAACGAAAATATCAACACATGAATATTCCTAATATATATATATACATACACGAAGTATACAACATAAAACGCACATAGGAGCAGTATTCATGGCATTATTTCTACATATCCTTAAGACATTTTTCAGATTTTGGCACGTTAAAGTAGCCGAATAAAGAATATATGCTAACACAACCGGTTCTAAATTTAAACAAGAATAAAAGAGGTAAGGAAGACCAATATACAAATTATGTATACATACATAATAAATTCCGTTGGACTAATCTTAATCTTTAAAGAAACATAACATTCATAAACTTAGACCAAACACACATACTATTATATTAAACACGGGTAATATATTCCTTTTGAAATTGCACATATTAATCTAGAATATGACATGTAAATATCGCCTTTTTAATCAATTAAAGTATGCTCGTTTTTTGATTTATTAGGCAGCCACCAAACTAACAACTTACACAACATACAATAATTTAAATATCAACAATCCGCTAGGTGTCTTAAGAGTATTTAATCAAGCCATAGCTCTTCCAAACACATATTAATCTTACATTATCCGTATTGCATTTAACAATGAACCCAAGATACCTTACTAAAGCTAATGACAATAATTAGTTAACCAAAACATCGAGGCAATATCATCTATCACGTATCAACTCCAAATCAGAAATATCCCAACAACATAAATACAATTATATAAGCAAAATCGTCTCATTATCATATTAATTAATCAAGACTACATTACTTAGCAAAATATCATACTAAATCAAGCATAAACAACACAATCAAATAAGCTTCAAGAAATATAGAAGAATTGGAACGAGTCTAACCTTTTCCGGGTAGCGAACCGAGGCGTGTTTTGAATCGTCGAATCCGCTCGGAAATGTTAGAATTCTGATTATATTTTCTTTTGTAGATTTTTTGAATTCTGATTTTTTCTGGGAATAGGACTCTGTTTTCTGATTTTCGGATGTTTGAACCGACCCGGAATGACCCGACCCGACCCGGCAGTGACCCGACCCGATTTGGACCGAAAAACAGTGAAAAAAATAGCTAAAAATCCAGATTCTTCAACACAAAAAAAAATTCAGAATCTTTAAGTTGAAGAACACATGCAAGAACAAACAAAGATTTAGGATTTTCTTAAATTTCGGACCTAAAACGACCCGAAAATTTCAGAATGCCCCTCGAAATCAGTGAGCAAGGAAGGGTTTTTATAGATACGTCGCCCCATTTTCGACCCGCTCGGGTCAAAGCGAGTACGGGCGTGTTTGGTGATTGCTGGGTAAATGAATTGAGGAGTCGCCACCTAATTATTTTTTACGGTGAATTAGGACACCTAAATATTAAGCTAAATGCTGCACTGTAACTCCAATTTTGAAGGTCTGCAAAACTAGTGAGATTCTAGGTAAGGGTTCTTCATTATCCTAAAGGGAAGGGGTTAGGCATCCTTTAAGATCCGCTAACTTGCGGTTATCCGGTCAAACTCAGGTTAATTATTACTAGGAAAATGCATGTTTTTTAAAAGTTTTGAGGAAAGGATATTGCACATAATTTATTTAAAAGATATCTAAAAAAAGAAAAATGAGTTTGTTAGCAAAGTATGTATTTCATAACTTATAAAATATTTATGGGATAAAAGAAATAAATGCCTTTGTGAGACATGACTTATGAGATGTATGTGGAATAAAAGTACATACACATATGAATTGATTTTGATGAAAGGTATGCATTATACCCATGAAGTATGCATTTTGTATATATATATATATATGTGAAGTTGATTTTGGAGAAGGCATGCATTATTTTTAGAATACAGGAAAGCATGCATTTTGTAAAGCATTATTCATAAAAATACATATAGAGTTGAGAAAAGTATGCATTTCATAAGACACTATACATAACAAATAGATATAAGGTTCATTCGTTTACAAAAATATGTATTAGTTGATAATAAAAGTAAATCCTATGAAAATCTTTCAATGTTGCAAATCGGATAAAATGCAAACCTTATTATTATTATTGTTTTATATATATATATATATATATATATTTTTTTTTTTAAAGAAAGAGAATAATAGATAGCCAAATTATTTTAAAAGATATTAAAGCATGCGAACCTAAAAATAGAGCAAAGTAACTAGAGGCTAAATTTGGAACATACAAGACGGCCCTAACAAATAAAGCTAGCGATGGTCTCCAACTCAAATGAGCCTAAGAAATAAACTAACGGCAGTTAGACTATCCTATCCATTCATGTATTCGCGGCCTAATTATTCTAAGCATTCTAATGACGATGCATAATTAAATAATTATTACAACCCAAATAATAATGAAAGACAAATTTGACAATAAATAGAAGCGGCGGCTAGGGCGGATGACGATATCATCGGCATCCTATTTGTTTTGAATTTCCGAGACCGGAGGATGCAATGAACACAAATGTGGTTCTTCATTTTGGGCGAAGTCATGATGAGTCTCATAACAAGACTCTTCGTTACTCAGATGCATTTCATGTAAATAAAAGAAAAAAGAAAAGGATTAGTAGACGGAACGAAAATATCAACACATGAATATTCCTAATATATATATATACATACACTAAGTATACAACATTAAACGCACATAGGAGCAGTATTCATGGCATTATTTCTACATATCCTTAAGACATTTTTCAGATTTTGGCACGTTAAAGTAGCCGAATAAAGAATATATGCTAACACAACCGGTTCTAAATTTAAACAAGAATAAAAGAGGTAAGGAAGACCAATATACAAATTATGTATACATACATAATAAATTCCGTTGGACTAATCTTAATCTTTAAAGAAACATAACATTCATAAACTTAGACCAAACACACATACTATTATATTAAACACGGGTAATATATTCCTTTTGAAATTGCACATATTAATCTAGAATATGACATGTAAATATCGCCTTTTTAATCAATTAAAGTATGCTCGTTTTTTGATTTATTAGGCAGCCACCAAACTAACAACTTACACAACATACAATAATTTGAATATCAACAATCCGCTAGGTGTCTTAAGAGTATTTAATCAAGCCATAGCTCTTCCAAACACATATTAATCTTACATTATCCGTATTGCATTTAACAATGAACCCAAGATACCTTACTAAAGCTAATGACAATAATTAGTTAACCAAAACATCGAGGCAATATCATCTATCACGTATCAACTCCAAATCAGAAATATCCCAACAACATAAATACAATTATATAAGCAAAATCGTCTCATTATCATATTAATTAATCAAGACTACATTACTTAGAAAAATATCATACTAAATCAAGCATAAACAACACAATCAAATAAGCTTCAAGAAATATAGAAGAATTGGAGCGAGTCTAACCTTTTTCCGTAGCTTAACCGAGGCGTGTTTTGAATCGTCGAATCCGCTCGGAAATGTTAGAATTCTGATTTTTTTTTTGTAGATTTTTTTGAATTCTGATTTTTCTGGGAATAGGACTCTGTTTTCTGATTTTTCGGATGTTTGAACCGACCGGAATGACCCGACCCGACCAGCGGTGACCCGACCCGATTTGGACCGAAAAATAGTAAAAAATAGCTAAAAATCCAGATTCTTCAACACAAAAAAATTTCAGAATCTTTAAGTTGAAGAACACATACAAGAACAAACAAAGATTTGGATTTTCTTAAATTTCGGACCTAAAGCGACCTAAAATTTAAATCCCCCTCGAAATCGGTGAGCAAGGAAGGGTTTTTATAGATACGTCGCGCCCCATTTTCGACCCTTTCGGGTCAAAGCGGAGTGCAGAGGCGTGTTTGGTGATTCCTGGGTAAATGAATTGAGGAGTCGCCACCTAATTATTTTTTACGGTGAATTAGCACACCTAAATATTAAACTAAATCTTTGCCTTTGTAACTCCAATTTTGAAGGTCTGCGAAACTAGTGAGAGTCTAGGTAAGGGTTCTTCATTATCCTAAAGGGAAGGGGTTAGGCATGCTTTAAGATCCGCTAACTTGCGGTTATCCGGTCAAACTCAGGTTAATTATTACTAGGAAAATGCATGTTTTTAAAAGTTTTGAGGAAAGGATATTGCACATAATTTATTTAAAAGATATCTAAAAAAAGAAAAATGAGTTTGTTAGCAAAGTATGTATTTCATAACTTATAAAATATTTATGGGATAAAAGAAATAAATGCCTTTGTGAGACATGACTTATGAGATGTATGTGGAATAAAAGTACATACACATATGAATTGATTTTGATGAAAGGTATACATTATACCCATGAAGTATGCATTTTGTATATATATATGTGAAGTTGATTTTGGAGAAGGCATGCATTATTTTTAGAATACAGGAAAGCATGCATTTTGTAAAGCATTAGTCAAAAAAATACATATAGAGTTGAGAAAAGTATGCATCTCATAAGACACTATACATAACAAATAGATATAAAGTTCATTCGTTTACAAAAATATGTATTAGGTGATAATAAAAGTAAATTCTATGAAAATCTTTCAATGTTGCAAATCGGATAAAATGCAAACCTTATTATTATTATTGTTTTATATATATATATATGTTTTTTTTTAAAGAAAGAGAATAATAGATAGCCAAATTATTTTAAAAGATATTAAAGCATGCGAACCTAAAAATAGAGCAAAGTAACTAGAGGCTAAATTTGGAACATACAAGACGGCCCTAACAAATAAAGCTAGCGATGGTCTCCAATTCAAATGAGCCTAAGAAATAAACTAACGGCAGTTAGACTATCCTATCTATTCATGTATTCACGGCCTAATTATTCTAAGCATTCTAATGACGATGCATAATTAAATAATTATTACAACCCAAATAATAATGAAAGACAAATTTGACAATAAATAGAAGCGAGCGGCTAGGACGGATGACGATATCATCGGCATCCTATTTGCTTTGAATTTCCGAGACCGGAGGATGCAATGAACACAGATGTGGTTCTTCATTTTGGGCGAAGTCATGATGAGTCTCATAACAAGACTCTTCGTTACTCCCGATGCATTTCATGTAAATAAAAGAAAAAAAGAAAAGGATTAGTAGACGGAACGAAAATATCAACACATGAATATTCCTAATATATATATATACATACCACGAAGTATACAACATTAAACGCACATAGGAGCAGTATTCATGGCATTATTTCTACATATCCTTAAGACATTTTTCAGATTTTGGCACGTTAAAGTAGCCGAATAAAGAATATATGCTAACACAACCGGTTCTAAATTTAAACAAGAATAAAAGAGGTAAGGAAGACCAATATACAAATTATGTATACATACATAATAAATTCCGTTGGACTAATCTTAATCTTTAAAGAAACATAACATTCATAAACTTAGACCAAACACACATACTATTATATTAAACACGGGTAATATATTCCTTTTGAAATTGCACATATTAATCTAGAATATGACATGTAAATATCGCCTTTTCAATCAATTAAAGTATGCTCGTTTTTTGATTTATTAGGCAGCCACCAAACTAACAACTTACACAACATACAATAATTTGAATATCAACAATCCGCTAGGTGTCTTAAGAGTATTTAATCAAGCCATAGCTCTTCCAAACACATATTAATCTTACATTATCCGTATTGCATTTAACAATGAACCCAAGATACCTTACTAAAGCTAATGACAATAATTAGTTAACCAAAACATCGAGGCAATATCATCTATCACGTATCAACTCCAAATCAGAAATATCCCAACAACATAAATACAATTATATAAGCAAAATCGTCTCATTATCATATTAATTAATCAAGACTACATTACTTAGAAAAATATCATACTAAATCAAGCATAAACAACACAATCAAATAAGCTTCAAGAAATATAGAAGAATTGGAGCAGGTCTAACCTTTTCCGGTAGCGAACCGAGGCGTGTTTTGATCCGTCGAATCCGCTCGGAAATGTTAGAATTCTGATTATATTTTTTTTTTGTAGATTTTTTGAATTCTGATTTTTTCTGGGAATAGGACTCTGTTTTCTGATTTTCGGATGTTTGAACCGACCCGGAATGACCCGACCCGACCCGGCAGTGACCCGACCCGATTTGGACCGAAAAACAGTGAAAAATAGCTAAAAATCCAGATTCTTCAACACAAAAAAATTTCAGAATCTTTAAGTTGAAGAACACATACAAGAACAAACAAAGATTTCGGATTTTCTTAAATTTCTGACCTAAAGCGACCCTAAAATTTGAGAACCCCCTCGAAATCGGTGAGCAAGGAAGGGTTTTTATAGATACGTCGCGCCCCATTTTCGACCGCTCGGGTCAAAGCGGAGTGCAGGCGTGTTTGGTGATTCTGGGTAAATGAATTGAGGAGTCGCCACCTAATTATTTTTTACGGTGAATTAGGACACCTAAATATTAAACTAAATGCGCCTTTGTAACTCCAATTTTGAAGGTCTGAAACTAGTGAGATTCTAGGTAAGGGTTCTTCATTATCCTAAAGGGAAGGGTTAGGCATCCTTTAAGATCCGCTAACTTGCGGTTATCCGGTCAAACTCAGGTTAATTATTACTAGGAAAATGCATGTTTTTTAAAAGTTTTGAGGAAAGGATATTGCACATAATTTATTTAAAAGATATCTAAAAAAAGAAAAATGAGTTTGTTAGCAAAGTATGTATTTCATAACTTATAAAATATTTATGGGATAAAAGAAATAAATGCCTTTGTGAGACATGACTTATGAGATGTAT
The DNA here is from genome assembly GCA_029783415.1 of Anisodus acutangulus. Taxonomy (NCBI): domain Eukaryota; kingdom Viridiplantae; phylum Streptophyta; class Magnoliopsida; order Solanales; family Solanaceae; genus Anisodus; species Anisodus acutangulus. The sequence goes on from CM056492.1 coordinate 17,246,414, forward strand.
GTGGAATAAAAGTACATACACATATGAATTGATTTTGATGAAAGGTATGCATTATACCCATGAAGTATGCATTTTGTATATATATATATATATGTGAAGTTGATTTTGGAGAAGGCATGCATTATTTTTAGAATACAGGAAAGCATGCATTTTGTAAAGCATTATTCATAAAAATACATATAGAGTTGAGAAAAGTATGCATTTCATAAGACACTATACATAACAAATAGATATAAGGTTCATTCGTTTACAAAAATATGTATTAGTTGATAATAAAAGTAAATCCTATGAAAATCTTTCAATGTTGCAAATCGGATAAAATGCAAACCTTATTATTATTATTGTTTTATATATATATATATATATATTTTTTTTTTTTAAAGAAAGAGAATAATAGATAGCCAAATTATTTTAAAAGATATTAAAGCATGCGAACCTAAAAATAGAGCAAAGTAACTAGAGGCTAAATTTGGAACATACAAGACGGCCCTAACAAATAAAGCTAGCGATGGTCTCCAACTCAAATGAGCCTAAGAAATAAACTAACGGCAGTTAGACTATCCTATCCATTCATGTATTCGCGGCCTAATTATTCTAAGCATTCTAATGACGATGCATAATTAAATAATTATTACAACCCAAATAATAATGAAAGACAAATTTGACAATAAATAGAAGCGAGCGGCTAGGACGGATGACGATATCATCGGCATCCTATTTGTTTTGAATTTCCGAGACCGGAGGATGCAATGAACACAAATGTGGTTCTTCATTTTGGACGAAGTCATGATGAGTCTCATAACAAGACTCTTCGTTACTCCCGATGCATTTCATGTAAATAAAAGAAAAAAAAGAAAAGGATTAGTAGACGGAACGAAAATATCAACACATGAATATTCCTAATACATATATATACAAACACCAAGTAGACAACATTAAAAGCACATAGGAGCAGTATTCATGGCATTATTTCTACATATCCTTAAGACATTTTTCAGATTTTGGCACGTTAAAGTAGCCGAATAAAGAATATATGCTAACACAACCGGTTCTAAATTTAAACAAGAATAAAAGAGGTAAGGAAGACCAATATACAAATTATGTATACATACATAATAAATTCCGTTGGACTAATCTTAATCTTTAAAGAAACATAACATTCATAAACTTAGACCAAACACACATACTATTATATTAAACACGGGTAATATATTCCTTTTGAAATTGCACATATTAATCTAGAATATGACATGTAAATATCGCTTTTTAATCAATTAAAGTATGCTCGTTTTTTGATTTATTAGGCAGCCACCAAACTAACAACTTACACAACATACAATAATTTGAATATCAACAATCCGCTAGGTGTCTTAAGAGTATTTAATCAAGCCATAGCTCTTCCAAACACATATTAATCTTACATTATCCGTATTGCATTTAACAATGAACCCAAGATACCTTACTAAAGCTAATGACAATAATTAGTTAACCAAAACATCGAGGCAATATCATCTATCACGTATCAACTCCAAATCAGAAATATCCCAACAACATAAATACAATTATATAAGCAAAATCGTCTCATTATCATATTAATTAATCAAGACTACATTACTTAGCAAAATATCATACTAAATCAAGCATAAACAACACAATCAAATAAGCTTCAAGAAATATAGAAGAATTGGAACGAGTCTAACCTTTTCCGGGTAGCGAACCGAGGCGTGTTTTGAATCGTCGAATCCGCTCGGAAATGTTAGAATTCTGATTATATTTTTTTTTGTAGATTTTTTTTTTGAATTCTGATTTTTCTGGGAATAGGACTCTGTTTTCTGATTTTCGGATGTTTGAACCGACCCGGAATGACCCGACCCGACCCGGCAGTGACCCGACCCGATTTGGACCGAAAAATAGTAAAAAAAATAGCTAAAAATCCAGATTCTTCAACACAAAAAAAAATTTCAGAATCTTTAAGTTGAAGAACACATACAAGAACAAACAAAGATTTCGGATTTTCTTAAATTTCGGACCTAAAACGACCTAAAATTTGAACCCCCTCGAAATCGATGAGCAAGGAAGGGTTTTTATAGATACGTCGCGCCCCATTTTCGACCCGCTCGGGTCAAAGCGAGTACGATGCGTGTTTGGTGATTCCTGGGTAAATGAATTGAGGAGTCGCCACCTAATTATTTTTACGGTGAATTAGGACACCTAAATATTAAACTAAATGCTTTGCCTTTGTAACTCCAATTTTGAAGGTCTGCGAAACTAGTGAGATTGTAGGTAAGAGTTCTTCATTATCCTAAAGGGAAGGGGTTAGGCATCCTTTAAGATCCGCTAACTTGCGGTTATCCGGTCAAACTCAGGTTAATTATTACTAGGAAAATGCATGTTTTTAAAAGTTTTGAGGAAAGGATATTGCACATAATTTATTTAAAAGATATCTAAAAAGAAAAATGAGTTTGTTAGCAAAGTATGTATTTCATAACTTATAAAATATTTATGGGATAAAAGAAATAAATGCCTTTGTGAGACATGACTTATGAGATGTATGTGGAATAAAAGTACATACACATATGAATTGATTTTGATGAAAGGTATGCATTATACCCATGAAGTATGCATTTTGTATATATATATATATGTGAAGTTGATTTTGGAGAAGGCATGCATTATTTTTAGAATACAGGAAAGCATGCATTTTGTAAAGCATTATTCATAAAAATACATATAGAGTTGAGAAAAGTATGCATTTCATAAGACACTATACATAACAAATAGATATAAGGTTCATTCGTTTACAAAAATATGTATTAGTTGATAATAAAAGTAAATCCTATGAAAATCTTTCAATGTTGCAAATCGGATAAAATGCAAACCTTATTATTATTATTGTTTTATATATATATATATATATATTTTTTTTTTTAAAGAAAGAGAATAATAGATAGCCAAATTATTTTAAAAGATATTAAAGCATGCGAACCTAAAAATAGAGCAAAGTAACTAGAGGCTAAATTTGGAACATACAAGACGGCCCTAACAAATAAAGCTAGCGATGGTCTCCAACTCAAATGAGCCTAAGAAATAAACTAACGGCAGTTAGACTATCCTATCCATTCATGTATTCGCGGCCTAATTATTCTAAGCATTCTAATGACGATGCATAATTAAATAATTATTACAACCCAAATAATAATGAAAGACAAATTTGACAATAAATAGAAGCGAGCGGCTAGGACGGATGACGATATCATCGGCATCCTATTTGTTTTGAATTTCCGAGACCGGAGGATGCAATGAACACAAATGTGGTTCTTCATTTTGGACGAAGTCATGATGAGTCTCATAACAAGACTCTTCGTTACTCCCGATGCATTTCATGTAAATAAAAGAAAAAAAAGAAAAGGATTAGTAGACGGAACGAAAATATCAACACATGAATATTCCTAATATATATATATACATACACGAAGTATACAACATTAAACGCACATAGGAGCAGTATTCATGGCATTATTTCTACATATCCTTAAGACATTTTTCAGATTTTGGCACGTTAAAGTAGCCGAATAAAGAATATATGCTAACACAACCGGTTCTAAATTTAAACAAGAATAAAAGAGGTAAGGAAGACCAATATACAAATTATGTATACATACATAATAAATTCCGTTGGACTAATCTTAATCTTTAAAGAAACATAACATTCATAAACTTAGACCAAACACACATACTATTATATTAAACACGGGTAATATATTCCTTTTGAAATTGCACATATTAATCTAGAATATGACATGTAAATATCGCCTTTTTAATCAATTAAAGTATGCTCGTTTTTGATTTATTAGGCAGCCACCAAACTAACAACTTACACAACATACAATAATTTGAATATCAACAATCCGCTAGGTGTCTTAAGAGTATTTAATCAAGCCATAGCTCTTCCAAACACATATTAATCTTACATTATCCGTATTGCATTTAACAATGAACCCAAGATACCTTACTAAAGCTAATGACAATAATTAGTTAACCAAAACATCGAGGCAATATCATCTATCACGTATCAACTCCAAATCAGAAATATCCCAACAACATAAATACAATTATATAAGCAAAATCGTCTCATTATCATATTAATTAATCAAGACTACATTACTTAGCAAAATATCATACTAAATCAAGCATAAACAACACAATCAAATAAGCTTCAAGAAATATAGAAGAATTGGAACGAGTCTAACCTTTTCCGGGTAGCGAACCGAGGCGTGTTTTGAATCGTCGAATCCGCTCGGAAATGTTAAAATTCTGATTATATTTTTTGTAGATTTTTTTGAATTCTGATTTTTCTGGGAATAGGACTCTGTTTTCTGATTTTCGGATGTTTGAACCGACCCGGAATGACCCGACCCGACCCGGCAGTGACCCGACCCGATTTGGACCGAAAAATAGTAAAAAAAATAGCTAAAAATCCAGATTCTTCAACACAAAAAAAAATTTCAGAATCTTTAAGTTGAAGAACACATACAAGAACAAACAAAGATTTCGGATTTTCTTAAATTTCGGACCTAAAACGACCCTAAAATTTCAGAATCCCCCCTCGAAATCAGTGAGCAAGGAAGGGTTTTTATAGATACTCCCCCCAACCTTCAACCCCCTCATACCCCCTTTAAAACGAATTCAAATTTCAAAATAAAGGGGGAACAAAAATCTGATTTTTGAGGCGTGTTCTTGGGGTATGTGTTGCAGAGCGGTGATGGGGTGGATTGGTGGTGTCAGGCGGCGGTGTGGTGACTGGTGGTGTCAGGCGTAGGGGTGTAGGGTGGCGGCGTGGGGGGTAGGGTGCGGCGGCCGAGAGAGAGAAGGGGCTAGGGGTGTTAGGGTTTTCTTTTATTTTTGTTCTTTTTGGATATTTTTGGGGGGTTTGTGAGTTGAATAAAAGGGTGTGGGGTTGGGCGGTTTAGGGGTTTTTGGGTGGGCGGCCGGTTGGGGGTTTTCGGTGGGCGATTTGGGCTTGGAAAAAAGGGGTGTTGGGTTTTGGAATTTGGTTGGGGGAATTTGTATTGGGTTGGGAAAATGGAATGGGCTTTTGGTGAATTTTGTTTGGATAGAAATTATTTTGGGTTGGGAAATAAAATGTGTTATGGGTTTAAAAAATATAAAGGGGCTTAATATTTAAAAGACATTGAAGAAAAAATGTAAATTATTTTAATAAAAACATAACGATGTGATAATAATAAAGATATAATATTTGCAAAATACTTAATGCTTAATAAAAAATGGAAATGCGATGCAATTTTGTGAGAATAAAATAACATAGAATTTTCGGATAAAACTTATGATTATGATAGAAATGCAAATGATAGTAAAAAATGTGAATAATAATAATAATAAGAGAATAATAATATATATATACGCATGTATGTATATAGATAAAAATTGTTTTGAGGTGTCAAAAATATTTAAAATTGCAAATAATTTGGAAAAGACGGGACAAAATTGGGTGTCAACAGATGCCCCTCTTTGGCCGGAGACGATGAAAGAGTTTTCGGCCAAAGAAGTTGACTAAGTGGCCAATTTTGTCCTGATAAACGGGACTTGAAGGAAGATTAAGCATGCATGGGTAGAAATAGGATCCCAGGGGAGAGAAGTTATTGAAAAAGTTGGCGCAGATTCAAGAAATATTGCCCCAGTGTCGAGTTATGATGACACTGGTCGCAAATGTAATAGAACTATTGGAAAAGAGCGGATCGACGTTCGAAGTAGGTCGTTGACCAAATTGCCTCAGTTCGCCGTAAGATATAGTTCCACGTTGTGCTGAAAGCTCCTGCCGATTCAAGTTCCTGTGGACTAGAGCTAAGATAAAAGTTAGTGCATAACTGTTGCATAAGATATGTATGTGAGAATATGACTTTGTAAGTTGAAACGATGTCATTGCTTAAATGTTATGCAGACGACGCCACATGGCGCCGGTTTAAAATAAAGTACCCGCATTAGAAGGTGGGCGCCTAATTTAAAATAAAATACCCGCATTAGGAGGTGGGCGCCTGATTAAACATAAAATACCCGCATTAGGAGGTGGGCGCCTGACTTAAATTGAAATGCCCGCATTAAGAGGTGAGCGTCTGACTGAAATTTAAATACCCGCATTAGAAGGTGGGCGCCTGATTTAAAACATACCCGCATTAGATGGTGGGCGCCTGATTTAAACATACCCGCATTAGAATGTGGGCGCCAGATTTAAAACATACCCGCATTAGAAGGTAGGCGCCTGATTTAAAACATACCCGCATTAGAAGGTGGGCGCCTGATTTAAACATACCCGCATTAGAAGGTGGGCGCCTGATTTAAAACATACCCGCATTAGAAGGTGGGCGCCTGATTTAAAACATACCCGCATTAGAAGGTGGGCGCCTGATTTAAAACATACCCGCATTAGAAGGTAGGCGCCTGATTTAAAACATACCCGCATTAGAAGGTGGGCGCCTGATTTAAACATACCCGCATTAGAAGGTGGGCGCCTGATTTAAACATACCCGCATTAGAAGGTGGGCGCCTGATTTAAAACATACCCGCATTAGAAGGTGGGCGCCTGATTCAAAACATACCCGCATTAGAAGGTGGGCGCCTGATTTAAAACATACCCGTATTAGAAGGTGGGCGCCTGATTTAAACATACCCGCATTAGAAGGTGGGCGCCTGATTTAAAACATACCCGCATTAGAAGGTGGGCACCTGATTTAAAACATACCCGCATTAGAAGGTGGACGCCTGATTTAAAACATACCCGTATTAGAAGGTGGGCGCCTGATTTAAAATATACCCGCATTAGAAGGTGGGCGCCTGATTTGAAACATACCCGCATTAGAAGGTGGGCGCCTAATTTAAAATAAAATACCCGCATTTGGAGGTGGGCGCCTGATTAAACATAAAATACCCGCATTAGGAGGTGGGCGCCTGACTTAAATTGAAATGCCCGCATTAAGAGGTGAGCGTCTGACTGAAATTTAAATACCCGCATTAGAAGGTGGGCGCCTGATTTAAAACATACCCGCATTAGAAGGTGGGCGCCTGATTTAAACATACCCGCATTAGAAGGTGGGCGCCTGATTTAAAACATACCCGCATTAGAAGGTGGGCGCCTGATTTAAAATATACCCGCATTAGAAGGTGGGCGCCTGATTTAAAACATACCCGCATTAGAAGGTGGGCGCCTGATTTAAAACATACCCGCATTAGAAGGTGGGCGCCTGATTTAAACATACCCGCATTAGAAGGTGGGCGCCTGATTTAAACATACCCGCATTAGAAGGTGGGCGCCTGATTTAAAACATACCCGCATTAGAAGGTGGGCACCTGATTCAAAACATACCCGCATTAGAAGGTGGGCGCCTGATTTAAAACATACCCGTATTAGAAGGTGGGCGCCTGATTTAAACATACCCGCATTAGAAGGTGGCGCATGATTTAAAACATACCCGCATTAGAAGGTGGGCGCCTGATTTAAAACATACCCGCATTAGAAGGTGGGCGCCTGATTTAAAACATACCCGCATTAGAAGGTGGGCGCCTGATTTAAAACATACCCGCATTAGAAGGTGGGCGCCTGATTTGAAACATACCCGCATTAGAAGGTGGGCGCCTGATTTAAAACATACCCGCATTAGAAGGTGGGCGCCTGATTTATGTCGTCGTGTTGACGTAATGTAAAGTGTGACCCTATTGCCATGCCATGATAGTTAATGTGTGGACATAAGCGATGCGAAAGTTGAGTGGATGAGAATGTGACCCTGTAGGTCGAAATACCGTCCTTCGCATGGACATAACACGGTTGGGATCCTGTAGGTCAGCATGACGTCTTTGTACAGTCTCCAAACAGGAAAGTGATCCTTGTAGTGAGTTGTGATGGGAGGCCCGTTGCGAATTTGCTCGTAAATGTTGCAGCTTCCCTGCTGTTTTGGACCTGAAGAACCTATACTCAAATAAATTTATGAGTTTGGGGAGGGGGAGTTGATTCGCGTTGACTTTGTAGCTTTGGCCTTGATACTTGTATGTCCTGCTGATTCGGACCTGTAGCCCCTCTCTGGTTCCCCGTATTGGATAGCCATTACTGAAAACATTTGTTGAAAACAATTTGTTTGTAACAAGTATGCATATCAGTAAAAATTATGTTGAACTTTAATGAAAATGTTTGTTAAAAATAATTTGCTTGTAAGAAAGTATGCATATGTACAAATGTCTGTCGAGCAGTGACACGCGGTGAAACAAAACAAACGTCTTATCCAAAATTCTTCTGGCTGGAGACTTATTTTGCCGTTGCTTTTCCATGTTTATCGGCGTCCTCTGGCAGTGATCCCTAAAAAAAATGCCCCAGTTTTCGATATGTGAGGATGATGATCCTTCGAACGGACCACCGAGTCTTGTGTGGTTTGCTTGCCTGCCCTATCAGGGTGATCAGATGGGTGTATTTTGTCATAAGTGGGATAAAGGAGAAAGTATTTCCTAATGGTGGGACCGAAGCCGATTTAGGCCGCCTACGTATCCCCATGCGGGAATCAGGTCATAACGTAGTTCATTACAAGCAAAAGGGGATTGTAAGGATTTTCTAAAATGGGACCGAAGCCGATGTGGCCGCCTACGTATCCCGCCGAGGGAATCAGGTCATAATGTAGTTCATGTTACAAGTAAAAGATATTTGGGGAAATTTGTGATCTAAAGAAACGGAACCCTACGTGGGTTCTATGCGTATCCCGCCGAGGGAGCGCAACTTTTACAACATAAGAAGTGCATTACATAGAAAAATCCTAAATGTAGTATATTTTCACTGCATCGGCGTTGATAGCTTTTGGCCATACTTCACCGTCCATCTCAGCTAGAATTAATGCTCCTCCAGTTAACACCCGGTGGACCATATAAGGCCCTTGCCAGTTAGGTGCGAACTTTCCTTTAGCTTCATTTTGATGTGGAAATATCCGTTTTAGCACCAACTGCCCCGGTTTGAAAGTCCTTGGTTTTACTTTCCTGTTGAAAGCTTTGGCCATTCTGTTTTGATAAAGTTGTCCGTGATGCATCGCGTTCAATCGCTTTTCATCAATCAACATCAATTGTTCGTGCCGACTCTGTATCTATTTTGCTTCGCTCAGCTCGGCTTCTTGGATAATTCTCAAAGATGGTATTTCCACTTCTGCTGGTAACACAGCTTCTGTTCCATAGACTAAAAGATACGGTGTTGCCCCAGTAGAAGTCCTGATTGTAGTGCGATAGCCCAAAAGTGCAAAGGGCAAGTGCTCATGCCAGTGCTTGTAATTATCAATCATCTTTCGCAGTATCTTCTTGATGTTCTTGTTGGCTGCTTCGACTGCTCCGTTCATCTGAGGTCGATATGGAGTGGAATTCCGGTGAGTGATCCTAAACTTTCCGCATATCTCATTCATCAGATTACTGTTGAGATTGGCTCCATTGTCTGTTATAATCGACTCAGGAATTCCAAATCGACAAATGATGTTATTGCGGACAAAATCAACTACCACTTTCTTTGTCACTGACTTGTGGGACGATGCTTCTACCCACTTTGTGAAATAGTCAATTGCCACTAGAATGAATCGGTGTCCATTTCATGCGGCAGGTTCAATAGGGCCAATGACATCCATGCCCCAAGCTGCGAATGGCCAAGGAGAGCTCGTCACATTGAGTTTGTTGGGAGGTACCCTGATTAGATCGCCATGAATCTGACATTGATGGCATTTTTGCACAAAGTGAATGCAATCTGTTTCCATGGTCATCCAAAAGTACCCCGCTCTTAGAATCTTCCTTGCTAAAGTGAAACCATTCATATGAGGCCCGCACGCGTTCTCCGTGTATCTCTTCAACTAAACTGCTTGCCTCTCGGGCATCGACACATCTTAGCAAACCTAGATCTGGAGTCCTCCGATAAAGGATTTCTCCGTTCAGGAAGAAATGGTTTGCTAACCTCCGGAGTGTCTTCTTTTGTGTGCTGGTTATGCTTTCTGGATATTCTCCTGCTTCGAGATACCTCTTAATGTCGTGATACCAGGGCTTCCCATCCAACTCTTCATCTATATGGGAACAATAGGCCGGCTGATCCGATAAGTTCACCTTGATGAGATCAATGTAATTCTTGTTCGGATGTTGAATCATGGAGGACAGAGTTGCCAGAGCATCAGCGAACTCATTTTGAGTTCGTGGGATATGCTTGAATTCTATTTCGCTGAACCTTTTGCATAATTCTTTCACGCAATGCAGATAAGGAAGTATCTTAACGTTCTTGGTGGCCCATTCGCCTTGCACCTGGTGAATCAATAAGTCTGAATCACCTATAACCAATAATTCTTGAATGTTCATATCAACGGCCATTCTAAGTCCGAGTATACAAGCTTCATATTCCGCCATATTGTTGGTGCACGGAAATCGGAGCTTCACGAGATTGGGTAGTGTTGGCCTGATTACGAAATCAAAGCGCTCTGATACCAACTCCTTTGAAGTTTGCGGCTCCGTCGAAGAACATTCTCCAACCCGGGTATTCTTCAGAAATATCTTCCCCAACAAACAATACCTCCTCGTCCGGAAAATAAGTCCGGAGGGGCATATATTCTTCGTCTACGGGGTTTTCAGCAAGATGGTCGGCTAGCGCTTGTCCTTTGATAGCCTTTTGGGTAACATATATGATATCGAATTCACTTAGCAAGATTTGCCACTTTGCTAGCTTCCCAGTGGGCATGAGCTTCTGAAAGATGTATTTGAGTGGGTCCATTCTGGAGATGAGATAAGTAGTATATGCAGAGAGATAATGTCTAAACCTTTGTGCAATCCATGTCAAGGCACAACAAGTGCGTTCCAGCAAAGTATACCGAGCTTCGTAAGGTGTGAACTTCTTGCTTAGGTAGTATATAGCTTGCTCCTTCTTTCCTGTTTCATCATGTTGTCCCAGCACGCATCCAAATGCATTTTCTAACACGGACAGATATAACAGCAACGGCCTTCCGGTTCGAGGCACCAAAATAGGTGGGTTAGACAAATATTCTTTGATTCTATCAAAAGCTTGCCGGCAATCCGACGTCCACTTGGTAGCGACGTCTTTCTTGATGGCTTGAATATTGGCTCACATATCATTGTTGATTGTGCTATGAACTCTTTGATGTAATTGAGGCGACCAAGGAAACTCATCACGTCTTTTTCGACTCTTTGGAGGAGGCAAGTCTTGAATAGCTTTTACTTTCGAGGGGTCCAATTCAATACCTCTTCTACTCACGATGAAACCTAGCAGCCTTCCCAAATAGGACACCAAATGCACACTTTGCAGGGTTTAATTTCAGGTTATACCGCCTCAGTCGGTCGAAGAACTTCTCTAAATCTGTCATGTGATCTGAAGTCCTTCGCGACTTGATAATAACGTCATCCACGTAGACCTCTATTTCTTTGTGGATCATATCATGGAAAATGGTAGTCATGGCCCTCGTGTAGGTGGCACCTGCATTTTTGAGTCCAAACGGCATCACCCGATAACAGTATACTCCCCAAGGCGTAGTGAATGCTGTCTTTTCCGCGTCCTCTTCATCCATCAAGATTTGGTGGTAACCAGCAAAGCAATCAACAAATGACTGCAATTCATGCTTCGCACAGTTATCAATAAGTATGTGAATATTTGGGAGAGGGAAATCATCCTTCGGGCTTGCCTTGTTGAGATCCCGATAATCCACGCACACCCGTATCTTTCCATCTTTCTTTGGCACAGGTACAATGTTGGCCAACCAAGTGGGGTATCTTGTGACTCGAATGACCTTTGCATCGAATTGCTTGGACACCTCTTCCTTGACCTTTAAACTCAAATCAGGCTTGATTTTCCTTGGTTTTTGTTTCACTGGAGGGCATGATGGATCAATAGGCAATCTATGAGAAACAATATCCGTGCTTAGCCCTGGCATATCGTCATAAGACCAAGCAAATACGTCGATATATTGCCTCAAAAGATCCGTTAGCTCTTTCCTTTGTGCGGTGCTCAGATGGACGCTGATTCTTGTTTCCTTCACATATTCCGCATCTCCCAAATTTACTGCCTCAGTTTCATCTAAATTTGGCTTTGGCTTATTCTCAAAATGTTCCAATTCCTCGGTCAATTCTTCTGGCTGCAAGTCTTCCTCATACTCTTCGAAGTCCTGTTCGTTGTTTGGATTTTGTTTGTTTGTTTCATTACATGTCACATTCACATTATCGACAGATTTATTAGTTTGCATGCTGAAAGAGAAAAGAAAATTAGTAAACACAATAAATTTTGAAATAGCAAAAGCAATGTGGATTTGTCATTTAAGCTTTCAAAAGATGGAGGCAAAACACATTAAAATGCATAGATGCGATTCAAGCCTCAATCAGAATCGCATTGTTTCAAAAAAATACTAAGATAATTTATACCAAGCTTCCCGGAGAAACGAGGCCGGGGCACAGGTCCAATTTTTTAAAACATCTCCATGTTCTGCGTCCCAAATGGTTGGGCCTTCAGCATAATCATCTAGAATTACATTGCATTCCATTTCTTCTCCTGCAATGAAAAGACTTTTAAATCCTTCCGCGAGAATGTCTGCATCATCTTCCTTTGACTCTTGAGCATCATATGCTTTGACAAATGACTGATTCAGAGGTGGAACAGGCTTTGGTAGGGGAGTGTCTCTTTTCTTTTGGAGGTTGACTGACACGACTTCTTCAGAAGTGGGTCTGTATCCAAGACCAAAAGTATCCTTCTTACTGAGCAAGTGAACAGGCTCTACCATACCTTCTAAATTCAATCCGAGGCCTTGACCGGGCTTAAAGCCATTTTTCAACATTTCCTGGGCCACCATTGTGAGAACCCGGGGTAATTTTAGTTTTTTAGCTTTTGAGGCGCATGTAATTTCTCTGATGTGGAAGACGGACCCATCCAATATATCTACGCTTTCAACAACAGGGATTTGTCCTTCGGGATATATTGAATTGCTCCCTTCTCCGTGTATCACGACCTCATGATGATCCCAGACAAACTTCAGGCTCTGGTGTAGAGTAGAAGGAACTGCACCCGCCACATGGATCCAAGGTCTCCCCATTAGCAGATTATAACCGGTAGATATGTCTAACACTTGGAATTCCACGACGAACTCTACGGGTCCTACTTGCAATGTTAAATCCATTTCTCCCATAACGCTCCTTTGGGCTCCATCAAAGCCTTTAACTCTCACATGACTTTCGCGAATCTTTCCAATGCTAATTCCCAAAGCTCGGAGAGTCGCCACGGGACAAATATTGACTACCGAGCCTCCATCAATCAATACCTTAGAAATGAACTTGTTCATGCACTTTACCGTTATGTTCAAAGCTTTGTTGTGGCCCAAACCCTCAGGTGGCAATTTTTTGTCATGAAAAGAGACTTTATGGGCCTCTAAGATCTGTCCGACCAAGGCCGAGAGTTTCTCGCCTGTGGTCTCTCTCGGAACATAAGCTTCTTTGAGTACTTCCAGTAAAGCACGTCCGTGGTCCGGAGAAGTCATCAACAATGATAGCAAAGAAATTTGAGCCGGTGTTTTCTTCAATTGTTCTACAACGGAATACTCCTTGGTTGGCATTTTCCTCCAGAACTCTTCCACTTCGGTTTCTGTTACAGCCCTTTTTGGATTGTCTGCAGGGGCATAACATCGTCCGGATCTTGTCATGCCAGCGATGACAACTTCTACAATTTGTTTCTCCTTTCCCCTACTCCTTTCCCCAATCGAATAGCACCAAGGGGCAGTTTTGGTATCAACAGATGGCGTCACTATCCGCGATTTCGGAGGAAGTATTTCCACTTCAAACGGTGCCCTTACCTGAACTGTAATTATAGGGGTGATCAAAGCCGATGATTCAACCCTTTCCTTTGTTCGGACCGGCACAATGGTCCCTCCCAAACTGTTTTCTTCATCAACAGTAATCATGTTTACATTGGCATCGTCATGATTTGGCAAAGGGTTATTGTTTACATTAGGGGGAGGTCCTTTCAGTTGGATAATTCCTTCTTTGATCAAAGCCTCGATCTTGTCTTTGAGGGCAAAGCAAACTCCAGTGTCATGTCCGGTGATCCCCGAGTGGTACGCACAATGCTTAGTTCCATCATACGATCTGGGAATAGGATTGGGGATATGCCCTGGGATGGGTTGGAGTATTCCTGCGGTCCTCAATCTTTCATACAACTGGGCTAGGGGTTCAAGCTAAAGGTGTATATGTTTTGACCGCCTTTTTTCGTGATTCGCATGGGGTCTGGGAGCATTTGGTGGATGGGCTCGTGACTGAGGTGGATATGTGGGTTGATACTGCGGGGAATTCGGATAGGTAGGTGCTCGTGGTGGACTGTATATTGGCTGGGTATGGTAGACAGGGTAGGGAGTAGGTGAGTGTTGGCAATAAGGCTGAGGGCTTTGTGTGCTTTGGCCATAGTAGGAGGGCTGAGGATTTTGGGTGTTTTGATTATAGTAGGGAGGCTGAGATGATGGGCTTTGGTAGGTTGACATTTAGTTGGACCTATGCTCCTGGACCGCCATGACATGGGATGCTCCGTCCCTCCTTTTCTTAACTGCCCCTCCAAATGAATCTGACTGAATGGCCTTACTAAATGCTTTGCAATGCCGCCAAATTTGTGCTCCTTCCCGTTTTGATACCCTCTTCTATGAAATCTCCCATCCTTACCATTTCAGAGAAATTCCATCCGATGACGCTTATCATTCTTTCATAGTAAGTTGCATCCTTCATAGATTGCACAAAGAGCGTGGTCATCTCACTTTCTGCCATCGGAAATTTGAACCTTTCTTTCCGCCCTCCACCTCATGGCATATTCTCTGAAGGTCTCTGTAGATTTTTTCTCCAATTTCATTAAATAAAATCTATCTAAGACTGTGTCAGTATTAAACCTGAATCTATCCACAAAATCTTGTGCCATTGTGCCCCAGTTATGCCATTTTCGCGGGTCCTGGCTTGTGTACCAGTCGAGCGCTTCTCCTGTTAGACTCCTTATGAATAACTTCATTATGATGGCCTGGTCCCTACCCACTCCAACCAGCTTGTCACAGTATGATCTTAAATGAGCGCGAGGATTTCCTTTTCCATCAAATAAGTCAAATTTCGGCACCTTATATCCGATAGGCAACTGAACGTCGGGATGCATGCAGAGATCTTCGTACTCGAGTCCTTCATACCCCTTGCTGGTTTGAATGTTCTTAAACGCTTCTTTCAGGCTATGAATTTCTCTCGCCATACTTTCATCAGTTTTAATCCTTACTTGCCTTTCCATCTCTTCATATTGGTCTATCTCCTGAGGAGGTATGTTTGGTATGGTAGAAGTAAAGGGTTGGGCTTCCATTGCATATACTGGTGGCACATACTGCTTATTAGTGACATGTGCCATCGGTATTTGTTGGGCTGCCTGGTAATTTTGCGTGGGAGGGATATTTTGGACTAGTGGGGTAGTTTGGGCAAGTGGAGCTTGAGGCGTATATGGAGCTGTGAAGGATCTTGAGTCATTTTGTAGCGGGCTTTGTTGTGGGACTGGCTTTGTGGGTTGATAGGATGCGGATTGGTACGTTGTGGGCTGGCGAGTTGAGGAGTGGTTTTGCTTAGTAAGGGATTTTGGGGAAGGTTCTGGGGAAATGGCGATTCAGGAGATAGAAAGGTTTGTGGTGGAGGCGCGCTCGTCCCTTGTTCAGGGAGTGGAGTATTGTGGCGGATGGAAAGATTGGTAAGATTTCGGAGCCGCTCGATCTCAGTCTGCATGGTTGCCATTTGCTGCAACAGTTGGGCGAGGTATTCATCTTGGACGGTAGAATTTCTCCTTTCCGATGTCTCTGGTTCACCTCCCGGAAGAGCGACAAGTCCCAAACCGATTTGTTCGGATGCCCCTGAATCAGTCATTTTGCCGGACGATTGTGCTTTGGATCTCGTGAAGTAGGGGTGTTCCGCCAGTTTCAATCAACGCGAATCAACTTTTGGGAAATAAAGCGGGCAAAATAAACCTTCTTCAAAATGAAGCAAACCAAGTTAGTATGAGACGAGTAATTATTGCTTTGAATAACATGTATAGAGTGGAAAACAGTGAACAAGTAGGAAGCAGATTGTAGGGAAATTAAATGCGCGTCCTAATATGCATGGGGGCCTCTCTTATGCCAGAGGTGGGCTTAAACGCCAAATATGCAAGATATTGATAAATTGATTCAAGCCGTCAAATTGGAATACTTTTGTTGGGAACAAAGTTAAAGGTTGAAATTTGCTGTAATAATAGTGCATACAATAACAGGGTTGATAACCAAGCTAAAATTTCGTTTGTGATTACATAGATGAAGATGGAGCCCTAACACTGCTAGGTCCGGCTCCTGCGTTTTCTAAATATTGCACTATGTCCTGCATTTGAGACCACATCTCAGGAGTAATAACTGTGTTTTTGAGCCGACAAGTCCTTATCCAGATTGTTGTGCCTACATCCTCGAAACCTGATTCTCCCTCGGGGCTATGATCCGAGTTGTCGTGACCTTCTCGAAGCCATGCACCATATTCAGGAGTATTCCCTGCTTGTCCATCTCCAACGTCTATTTTATCCACACTATTCCATTCATGGAGAATCTGCCTGGCTCTAGGGACAATGAAATTCGGTCCGAATTGAATTTCTGAAACTCTCATATTTGCTTGGAGAGGGATTATCTACTTTTGACCGAACTGTCGCAGTACGCGTAGTGGCGCATATGGCTGGAGTCCTTTCAACCCGATGAGCTCGATGTAGTAAAGCCTTCTGCATCTCACGTAGGCTTTCTTGGCGTTTGGGAGCAATGGGTATTTCCATTGAATCTGATCACTAATGCGGGATGCTAGAAACTCATACCAATCCTTGGTGCCGATGGTGACAAAAATGTTTCGATCTGTCGTAAAGCCGGGCGGTCTTGTTTGACTCACTGAAGCAAATATCTGTCATGTTCGAACGCTGATAGAAATGTTCTATGGCCCACATCTGTAGGATAAGGTTGCAACCTTTGAAGAAATTTGTTTTGCCTCTTTTACATTTTCCAAGAGCCCGGAGCATTTCTGCCAGTATCATAGGGACCAAAGTGAGCTGCGCACCGTCAACTCCCTCAAAAATTGCTCGAGCCACAGAACATATGCAAGTACTTATTTTCCCGTGCTCAAGCGGGAACACTAGAATACCCAGTAAAGCGACAGCAAATGCAATAGGGCGCCTGGCTTGCCAGTGGTCATGAGTGCAAGAGAATTCTTTTCTAAATGACTTGTAACTATCTCGACGACCATATCTCTCATAAAGGTATTCTAGGGAAACCCAGTTATTTTCAAAGCATCGGAGTTTTTTGGTGTTCTTTAACCCCAAATAGCGCAGGAATTTCTTTCCAGACTGGCCGTGAGGGATGATTTGACCTCTGTCTTGATAAATCAAGTTGGTGAAATAGTTGATTTCTTCCAAAGTGGGAGTGAGCTCAAAATCTTTGAATTTGAAGACAACCCTGCCGGATCCCAAAGATGAATTAATGCTCTGACCAAATGTTGATCAGGAGTGATGTCAAATAGTGAAATGAGGCATCCCAACTTTCTTCTAATCGCCATTTGGCTGCCAAGGTCAAAATTCTCCCACCATACTCTCAGCTTACTCGGAGTGCTACTCACCATCCTAACTTCAGAGATTTGCGGAACTTGTTCCATCCTAAAAAATAGTAAAAGAAAGAAAGTATAATTTTCCCAATTTGATATTTCAATGATTATGCTTGTATCAGTTCTATCATTATCATGCTACACATAATATGATGATATGGTCGTTGGGTTGTAGAACCCGTTGACAATTTGGTGGATTTCTTAAATGTGGAGTCGATGCCCAGGATCGACCCACCTAAGGTGTATGCATGCATGACTTAAGATAAAGGGTGGTATAGCTCTATCCTAAATTTTCTAAGATTTGGCTGACTAGACACAAAGTTCCCAAGCGGACTGCTCGAGTGAGAAGGCTACGCGGCCAACCGGATGGTCCGGACGCTCCGCGCATATACCAACTCTCCTAAAAATTTGGTAATTTGAACGAAATTTGCGGGTGCGCAAAACACACCTCGCGTGTAATGTGTGATAGTGTCAATTTTCCGTAATGAAAGAAATATGAGCGGAATGCCAATTTAAGGAAAGCAGTAAGAGAATATAACATTTAAAGCAGTTATGCAAAATTTACAATGGAAACAAATCAAAGCATTAAATCAAATAAAGAGCAAAAAATAAAGCGTAGTAATAAGTAACCTGGGTTTGCTATGGTTAAGAACCTGAAAGTTTCCCCAGTGGAGTCGCCATGCTGTCGCGCCCCATTTTCGACCCGCTCGGGTCAAAGCGGAGTACAGACGTGTTTGGTGATTCCTGGGTAAATGAATTGAGGAGTCGCCACCTAATTATTTTTTACGGTGAATTAGGACACCTAAATATTAAACTAAATGCTGCACTGTAACTCCAATTTTGAAGGTCTGCGAAACTAGTGAGATTCTAGGTAAGGGTTCTTCATTATCCTAAAGGGAAGGGGTTAGGCATCCTTTAAGATCCGCTAACTTGCGGTTATCCGGTCAAACTCAGGTTAATTATTACTAGGAAAATGCATGTTTTTTAAAAGTTTTGAGGAAAGGATATTGCACATAATTTATTTAAAAGATATCTAAAAAAAGAAAAATGAGTTTGTTAGCAAAGTATGTATTTCATAACTTATAAAATATTTATGGGATAAAAGAAATAAATGCCTTTGTGAGACATGACTTATGAGATGTATGTGGAATAAAAGTACATACACATATGAATTGATTTTGATGAAAGGTATGCATTATACCCATGAAGTATGCATTTTGTATATATATATATGTGAAGTTGATTTTGGAGAAGGCATGCATTATTTTTAGAATACAGGAAAGCATGCATTTTGTAAAGCATTATTCATAAAAATACATATAGAGTTGAGAAAAGTATGCATTTCATAAGACACTATACATAACAAATAGATATAAGGTTCATTCGTTTACAAAAATATGTATTAGTTGATAATAAAAGTAAATCCTATGAAAATCTTTCAATGTTGCAAATCGGATAAAATGCAAACCTTATTATTATTATTGTTTTATATATATATATATATATATATATATTTTTTAAAGAAAGAGAATAATAGATAGCCAAATTATTTTAAAAGATATTAAAGCATGCGAACCTAAAAATAGAGCAAAGTAACTAGAGGCTAAATTTGGAACATACAAGACGGCCCTAACAAATAAAGCTAGCGATGGTCTCCAACTCAAATGAGCCTAAGAAATAAACTAACGGCAGTTAGACTATCCTATCCATTCATGTATTCGCGGCCTAATTATTCTAAGCATTCTAATGACGATGCATAATTAAATAATTATTACAACCCAAATAATAATGAAAGACAAATTTGACAATAAATAGAAGCGAGCGGCTAGGACGGATGACGATATCATCGGCATCCTATTTGTTTTGAATTTCCGAGACCGGAGGATGCAATGAACACAAATGTGGTTCTTCATTTTGGACGAAGTCATGATGAGTCTCATAACAAGACTCTTCGTTACTCCCGATGCATTTCATGTAAATAAAAGAAAAAAAAGAAAAGGATTAGTAGACGGAACGAAAATATCAACACATGAATATTCCTAATATATATATATACATACACGAAGTATACAACATTAAACGCACATAGGAGCAGTATTCATGGCATTATTTCTACATATCCTTAAGACATTTTTCAGATTTTGGCACGTTAAAGTAGCCGAATAAAGAATATATGCTAACACAACCGGTTCTAAATTTAAACAAGAATAAAAGAGGTAAGGAAGACCAATATACAAATTATGTATACATACATAATAAATTCCGTTGGACTAATCTTAATCTTTAAAGAAACATAACATTCATAAACTTAGACCAAACACACATACTATTATATTAAACACGGGTAATATATTCCTTTTGAAATTGCACATATTAATCTAGAATATGACATGTAAATATCGGCTTTTTAATCAATTAAAGTATGCTCGTTTTTTGATTTATTAGGCAGCCACCAAACTAACAACTTACACAACATACAATAATTTGAATATCAACAATCCGCTAGGTGTCTTAAGAGTATTTAATCAAGCCATAGCTCTTCCAAACACATATTAATCTTACATTATCCGTATTGCATTTAACAATGAACCCAAGATACCTTACTAAAGCTAATGACAATAATTAGTTAACCAAAACATCGAGGCAATATCATCTATCACGTATCAACTCCAAATCAGAAATATCCCAACAACATAAATACAATTATATAAGCAAAATCGTCTCATTATCATATTAATTAATCAAGACTACATTACTTAGCAAAATATCATACTAAATCAAGCATAAACAACACAATCAAATAAGCTTCAAGAAATATAGAAGAATTGGAACGAGTCTAACCTTTTCCGGGTAGCGAACCGAGGCGTGTTTTGAATCGTCGAATCCGCTCGGAGATGTTAGAATTCTGATTATATTTTTTTTTGAATTCTGATTTTTCTGGGAATAGGACTCTGTTTTCTGATTTTCGGATGTTTGAACCGACCCGGAATGACCCGACCCGACCCGGCAGTGACCCGACCCGATTTGGACCGAAAAACAGTAAAAAAAATAGCTAAAAATCCAGATTCTTCAACACAAAAAAAAAATTTCAGAATCTTTAAGTTGAAGAACACATACAAGAACAAACAAAGATTTCGGATTTTCTTAAATTTCGGACCTAAAACGACCCGAAAATTTCAGAATCCCCCCTCGAAATCAGTGAGCAAGGAAGGGTTTTTATAGATACGTCGCGCCCCATTTTCGACCGCTCGGGTCAAAGCGAGTACTGACGTGTTTGGTGATTCTGGGTAAATGAATTGAGGAGTCGCCACCTAATTATTTTTACGGTGAATTATGACACCTAAATATTAAACTAAATGTCAGACCAGAACTCCAATTTTGAAGGTCTGAAACTAGTGAGATTCTAGGTAAGAGTTCTTCATTATCCTAAAGGGAAGGGGTTAGGCATCCTTTAAGATCCGCTAACTTGCGGTTATCCGTCAAACTCAGGTTAATTATTACTAGGAAAATGCATGTTTTTAAAAGTTTTGAGGAAAGGATATTGCACATAATTTATTTAAAAGATATCTAAAAAAAGAAAAATGAGTTTGTTAGCAAAGTATGTATTTCATAACTTATAAAATATTTATGGGATAAAAGAAATAAATGCCTTTGTGAGACATGACTTATGAGATGTATGTGGAATAAAAGTACATACACATATGAATTGATTTTGATGAAAGGTATGCATTATACCCATGAAGTATGCATTTTGTATATATATATGTGAAGTTGATTTTGGAGAAGGCATGCATTATTTTTAGAATACAGGAAAGCATGCATTTTGTAAAGCATTATTCATAAAAATACATATAGAGTTGAGAAAAGTATGCATTTCATAAGACACTATACATAACAAATAGATATAAGGTTCATTCGTTTACAAAAATATGTATTAGTTGATAATAAAAGTAAATCCTATGAAAATCTTTCAATGTTGCAAATCGGATAAAATGCAAACCTTATTATTATTATTGTTTTATATATATATATATATATATATTATTTTTTTTTTAAAGAAAGAGAATAATAGATAGCCAAATTATTTTAAAAGATATTAAAGCATGCGAACCTAAAAATAGAGCAAAGTAACTAGAGACTAAATTTGGAACATACAAGACGGCCCTAACAAATAAAGCTAGCGATGGTCTCCAACTCAAATGAGCCTAAGAAATAAACTAACGGCAGTTAGACTATCCTATCCATTCATGTATTCGGCCTAATTATTCTAAGCATTCTAATGACGATGCATAATTAAATAATTATTACAACCCAAATAATAATGAAAGACAAATTTGACAATAAATAGAAGCGAGCGGCTAGGACGGATGACGATATCATCGGCATCCTATTTGTTTTGAATTTCCGAGACCGGAGGATGCAATGAACACAAATGTGGTTCTTCATTTTGGACGAAGTCATGATGAGTCTCATAACAAGACTCTTCGTTACTCCGATGCATTTCATGTAAATAAAAGAAAAAAGAAAAGGATTAGTAGACGGAACGAAAATATCAACACATGAATATTCCTAATATATATATATACATACACTAAGTATACACCATTAACCGCACATAGGAACGAGTATTCATGGCATTATTTCTACATATCCTTAAGACATTTTTCAGATTTTGGCACGTTAAAGTAGCCGAATAAAGAATATATGCTAACACAACCGGTTCTAAATTTAAACAAGAATAAAAGAGGTAAGGAAGACCAATATACAAATTATGTATACATACATAATAAATTCCGTTGGACTAATCTTAATCTTTAAAGAAACATAACATTCATAAACTTAGACCAAACACACATACTATTATATTAAACACGGTAATATATTCCTTTTGAAATTGCACATATTAATCTAGAATATGACATGTAAATATCGCCTTTTTAATCAATTAAAGTATGCTCGTTTTTGATTTATTAGGCAGCCACCAAACTAACAACTTACACAACATACAATAATTTGAATATCAACAATCCGCTAGGTGTCTTAAGAGTATTTAATCAAGCCATAGCTCTTCCAAACACATATTAATCTTACATTATCCGTATTGCATTTAACAATGAACCCAAGATACCTTACTAAAGCTAATGACAATAATTAGTTAACCAAAACATCGAGGCAATATCATCTATCACGTATCAACTCCAAATCAGAAATATCCCAACAACATAAATACAATTATATAAGCAAAATCGTCTCATTATCATATTAATTAATCAAGACTACATTACTTAGAAAAATATCATACTAAATCAAGCATAAACAACACAATCAAATAAGCTTCAAGAAATATAGAAGAATTGGAACGAGTCTAACCTTTTCCGGGTAGCGAACCGAGGCGTGTTTTGAATCGTCGAATCCGCTCGGAAATGTTAGAATTCTGATTATTATTTTTTTGTAGATTTTTTTTTTGAATTCTGATTTTTCTGGGAATAGGACTCTGTTTTCTGATTTTCGGATGTTTGAACCGACCCGGAATGACCCGACCCGACCCGGCAGTGACCCGACCCGATTTGGACCGAAAAACAATAAAAAAATTAGCTAAAAATCCAGATTCTTCAACACAAAAAAAAAATTTCAGAATCTTTAAGTTGAAGAACACATACAAGAACAAACAAAGATTTCGGATTTTCTTAAATTTCGGACCTAAAACGACCCGAAAATTTCAGAATCCCCTCAAATCAAGTGAGCAAGGAAGGGTTTTTATAGATACTCCCCAACCTTCAACCCTCATACCCCCTTTAAAACGAATTCAAATTTCAAAATAAAGGGAACAAAAATCTGATTTTTGAGGCGTGTTCTTGGGGTATGTGTTGCGAGCGGTGATGGGGTGGATTGGTGGTGTCGGCGCGGTGTGGTGACTGGTGGTGTCGAGCGTAGGGGTGTAGGGTGGCGGCGTGGGGGTAGGGTCTGGCCGAGAGAGAGAAGGGGCTAGGGGTGTTAGGGTTTTCTTTTATTTTTGTTCTTTTGGATATTTTTGGGGGTTTGTGAGTTGAATAAAAGGGTGTGGGGTTGGGCCGGTTTAGGGGTTTTTCGTGGGCGGCCGGTTGGGGGTTTTCGGGTGGGCCGATTTGGGCTTGGAAAAAAGGGGTGTTGGGTTTTGGAATTTGGTTGGGGGAATTTGTATTGGGTTGGGAAAATGGAATGGGGTTGTGGTGGATGTGGTTTGGGTAGAAGTGATTTTGGGTGGGGAAATAAAATGTGTTATGGGTTTAAAAATATAAAGGGGTTTAATATTTAAAAGGCATTGAAGAAAAAATGTAAATTATTTTAATAAAAACATAACGATGTGATAATAATAAAGATATAATATTTGCAAAATGCTTAATGCTTAATAAAAAATGGAAATGCGATGCAATTTTGTGAGAATAAAATAACATAGAATTTTTGGATAAAACTTATGATTATGATAGAAATGCAAATGATAGTAAAAAATGTGAATAATAATAATAATAAGAGAATAATAATATATATATACGCATGTATGTATATAGATAAAAATTGTTTTGAGGTGTCAAAAATATTTAAAATTGCAAATAATTTGGAAAAGACGGGACAAAATTGGGTGTCAACAATCGACTCCACAATTAAGAAATCCGCCAAAGATGTCTACGGGTCTCACAACCCAACGACCAATCATCATATTATGTGTAGCGTGATAAGGATAGACTAATCCAAGACTAATCATGACATGCTGAAATTGGAAAATGTACATTCATTTTTGTCTCATTTCCGACAAAGCATTGCAGTTTAGCAGCTTGGATCAAATCTGTCGTAATCCCGCATATCTGGCGTTTAGGCCCACCTCCGGCATAAGGGAGGCCCCATGCATGTTAGGATGCGCATTTAATTGTCTTACAATTATTTTGTTGTTTTCTCCTGCTTTTTCACTATGTGCATATTATTTAAAGCAATAATTACTCGCCTTATACTAACTTGATTTTCTTCAATTTTTTTTAGAAGGGTTTATTTTGTCTAGATTATTTTCCCAAAGGTTGATTTGCGTTGACTAAAACTGGCGGATCATCCCTACTTCACGAGGTCAAAGGCACAATCCTTCAGCCAAATGACTGATTCAGATGCATCCGAACAGACTGGCCTGGAACTTATCACTCTTTCCAGAGATGAACCAGAGGCTTCAGAAAATAGAGATACTACCGTCCAAGAAAAATACATCGCCCAACTGTTACAACAGATGGCAGCCATGCAGACTGAGATAGAGCGGCTCCAAAATCTCACCAACCTGTCCATTAGCGCCAATACCCCACTCCCTGAACAAGGGACGAATGCAACTGCACCGCAAATTTTCTCATCTCCTGAACCGCCATTTCCCCAAAACCTCCCCGATAATTCGCCACTATGCAAAACCAATCCATAACACACTAACCCGCAAGCAAGTCCACAACAAAGCCCGCTACAAAATGATCCGGCCTCATTCATAACTCCACATACCCAAATTACCACACTCATCCAAAACACCCCTTCCACGCAAAATCACCCAGCAGACCAACACATATTGATGGCACACATCGCTGATCACAGCAAGCAGTATGTGCCGCCAATATATGTAATGGAAGCCCAACCTTTTACTACCGCAACACCAAACATGGCTCTTCAGGAAATTGGCCAGTGTGAAGAAATAGACAGGCGGGTGAGGATCAGAACCGATGAAAGTGTGGCGAGAGAGATTTACAGCCTAAAAGAGGCATTCAAGAATATCCAAACCAGCAAGGGACATGAAGGACTTGAGTACGAAGATCTGTGTATGCATCCCGACATTGAATTGCTGTAGGATATAAGGTGCCAAAATTTGGTTTGTTTGATGGGAAAGGAAATCCTCACGCTCATTTAAGATCATACTGTGACAAACTGATTGGGGTAGGTAAAGACCAGGCCATCATAATGAAGTTGTTCGTAAGGAGTTTGACAGGAGAAGCACTCGAGTGGTACACGAGCCAGAACCCGCAAAAAAAGCCGAAGTGGGGCACGATGGCACAAGATTTCGTGGACAGATTTAAATTCAACACTGACACAGTCTTGGACAGATTTTATCTGATGAAGTTGGAAAAGAAGCCCACAGAGACCTTCAGAGAATACGCCATGAAGTGGAGGGCAGAAGCAGCGAAAGTTCAACCCCCGATAGAAGAAAGTGAGATGAACACTCTCTTTGTACAATCTTTGAAAGATGCAACATACTATGAGAGAATGATAAGCGTCATAGGGCGAAGTTTCTCTGAAGTTATAAGGATGGGAGATTTCATAGAAGAGGGAATCGAGCAGGAAGAATTACAAACTTTGTAGCATTGCAAGCAACAAGTGAGACAATCCAATCGGACTCATTTGAGGGAGCGAAAGAGGAAGAGAGATGGAGTGTCCTCTGTGGTGACAGTTCGAAACATAGGCCAAATCAAATGTCAACCTACCAAATGCCATCACCCCACCTCCCTACTACAATCAAAACAACCAAAGTCCTCATCCTTCCTATTATTACCCATACACCCAAAGCCCTCACCTTACTATCAATACCCACCTGGTCCCTACCTGTCTACCATACCCATCCAATATATAGCTCGCCTCGGCGCTTTGTCTATCCGAATCCCCACAATATCAGCCCGCATACTTGCCTCATCCACAAGTCCATACACCAAATGCACCTGCACTCAAGCAAAATACGAAAGAAAGCCAGCCAAAACCTATACACCTTTAGCCGAACCTCGAGCCCAATTATATGAAAGACTGAAAACCGCAGGAATACTCCAGCCCATCCCAGGAAATGTCCCCAATCCTGTTCCAAAATGGCACGATGAGACTAAGCATTGTGCGTACCACTCGGGAATTCCTGGGCACGACACTGAAAATTGCTATGCCCTCAGAGACAAAATCGAGGCATTGATCAAAGAAGGAGTTATCCAACTGAAAGGACCTTCCTCTAATGTAAATGATAATCCTTTGCCAGATCAGGACAATACCAATATGAACATGATTACTGTTGATGAAGAACACAACTTGGAAGGAACCATTGTGCCAGTCCAGAGAGAGGAAAATGTTGAATCATCGGCCTTTATCACCCCTATAATTACAGTCCAAGTGAGGGCACCGTTTGGAGTAGAAGCACTTCCTCCAAAGCCGCGGATCATGGCATCATCTTTTCTTGGAAAAGTCTTATCAACCAATCTCCGAAGGAAGGAAGATGCTTCTTTACCAAAGCCTGTTCCGCCTCTGAGTCAGTCATTCGTCAAAGCATGCGCCACTCAGGAATCAAAGGAGGACAATGCAGCCAACCTCGTGAAAGAATTCAAAAGATTTTTCATTGCTGAAAAAGAAGCAAAAAGCAATATGATTCTCGGTGATTACGCTAGAGACTCAACCAGTTGGGATGCAGAGCAAGGAGATGTTTTGGGAAAATTGGACATGTGCCCTGGCCTTGTTTCTCCCAGAAACTAGTTAACTGCATTAATATTTAATAAAACAATGCGATTCAGATTGAGGCCTGAATCACATATATGCATTTAATGTGTTTTGCCTCTACCTTTTGAAAGCTTAAAATGACAAATCTGCATTGCTTTTGCTATTATAAAATATGTTTTGTTCAATAATTCTCTTTTCTTTTTTCATCATGCAAAATAATTTGTCGGCAGTATGTGACATATAATGAAACAAGCAAACAAGGTCCCAAACAAGCAAGGCTTCGAGGAATATAAGGAAGACTCACAAGCGAAAGAATTGAGGCATTTTTGGAATAAGTCAAAACCAGATTTGGATGAAACATCAAGATGGTTGATAGTTACAAGCATTGGCACGGACGTTTGCCATTTGTACTCTTGGGCTACCACACTACGATCAGGATTTCTACTGGGCAATGCTATTTCTTTCGCAGCCAATTGGATACAGAATCATTTACTAAGAGACTGATTGATGAAAAGCAGATGGACGCAGTTGTCCCGGGCAACCTTATCAGAATAGAATGGCCAAAAACCATCAATGCAGATGTAGTGAAGACATACCATATCTAAGATTAGTTATTCTCTATGTAATACTTTTCTATGTTGTAAAAATTGCGCTCCCAGGCGGGATACGCAAAGAACCCATGTCGGGTTCCCTTTCCTAGATTGCAAATTTCCCCAGAAACACTTTTACTTGTAACCTGAACTACGTTATGACCTGATTCCCTCGGCGGGATACGTAGGCGGCCACATCGGCTTCGGTCCCATCTTTAGAAAAACCTTACAACCCTCTTTACTTGTAATGAACTACGTCATGACCTGATTCCCTCATGGGGATACGTAGGCGGCCTAAATCGGCTTCGGTCCCACCATTAGAAATATTTTCTCCTTTATCTCGTACATGATAAAATGCACCCATCTGATCACCCTGATAGGGCAGGCGAGCAATCTACACAAGTCTCGGTTGTCCGTTTAAAAGATCATCATCCTCACATATCGGAAACTGGGGCATTTTTAAGGGATCACTGTCGGAGGACGCCGATAAACATGGAAAAACATCGGCAAACTAAGTCTTCAGCCTAAGAGGATTTTGGATAAGACGTTTGCTTTGTTTCACCGCATGTCGCTGCTCGACAGACATTTACATATATGCATACTTTCTTATATGCAATTTATTTTCACCAAATATTTTCATTAAAGTTTGACAAGATTTTTATTACTAATATGCATACTTTCTTATACACAATTTATTTTCAACAAATACTTTCATTAGAGTTTGACAAGATTTTTTTACTAATATGCATACTTTCTTATAAGCAAATCATTTTCAACAAATATTTTCATTAGCGCTCGACAAGAACTTTTAATGATAAGCATACTTTCTTATAAACAAATTATTTTCAACAAATGTTTTAATTAACGGTTAGCCAAGACTGGAACCAGGCAGGGCTACAGTCCGAATCGGCCAGGACATGCAAATTTATCAAGAGCCAAAGCCACCAAGTCAACGCGAATCAACCGCCTCCCCAAACTCACAAATTTTCTTTGAGTACAGGTTCTTCAAAGTTGAAAAGCAGGGAAGCCACATCAGTTATGATCAATTCCCCAAAGAATTTCGGCACTACAACTCACTACAAGGATCACGTTCTTGTTCTGCATTTATACGAAGACATCATCTTGACCTACAGGGTCCCGACTATTATATCTGCACAAAGATGTTATTTCGAATCACAAAGAACGACAACAAGGCAAACCCGACGGCAAAGACGTCGCATCACATTTTCGCCCGTGCCAGGACGACATTTCAATTCACATGAGTTTGGATCGCGTAAGATTCAAAGACAACGTGGAACCCTATTACAGCAAACTGACGGCAAGGACGTCACTTACATCTCTTACAACAGGACAACATTTCAAAAACGTCACTGACGTTATGGCAGCACAACAAATATCTTTTACAGCTTTACAACGACGTCAACAACATTACAATGACGTCTTCAACGCAGCAACTATCTTTTACCGCATCTCAACGACGTCAACAACACTACAATGACGTCTTCAGCGCAACAATATCTTTTACGACAACACAACAAATATCTTTTACAAGATCTCAACGACGTCAACAAAGATTACAATGACGTCTTCAAAACAACAACTATCTTTACGGCAATGCAAAGAACTATCTTTACCGCGTCTCAACGGCGTCAACAAAGATTACAATGACGTCTTCAGGCGGCGACTATCTTTACGACAACGCATCAACTATCTTTACGGCAATGCAACAAATATCTTGTACCGCATCTCAACGACGCCAACAAAGATTACAATGACGCCTTCAACGCAGCTGACTATCTTTACAAAGAACGCAGCACGATAATTATCTTTTACCGCATCTCGACGACGTCAAATGACGTCTTCAAACGCAGCAACTATCTTTTACGGCAATGCAGCAACTATCTTTTACCGCATCTCAACGACGTCAACAGCATTACAATGACGTCTTCAGCGCAGCAACTATCTTTTACAACAACACAACAAATATCTTTTACCGCATCTCAACGACGTCAACAGCATTACAATGACGTCCTCAACGCAGCAGCTATCTTTTACAGCATTACAACAACGTCATTGACGTTACTGCAGCACATCAACTATCTTCAACAGCATTACAACGACGCCAAAGACAACAAATGATCCGCAATAGCAAACATCATTACAACAACGTCATCGACGTTCTAAAGAAGACAACAAATATCTTTTACAAGATTGCAACGACGTCAAAGATTACAATGACGTCTTCAACGCATCACCTATCTTTACAAAGATTACAACAACGTCATTGGCGTAATCGCAACACATCAACTATCTTCAACAAAGATTACAACAACGCCCACGGCGTTCACGGCAAAGACGACAACTATTTTTTACAACAACAACGACATCAGCAAAGTCTATACAACGACGACATCATCAACGTCTATACAACGACGACATCAGCAAAGTCTATACAACAACGACGTCAACAACATTACAACGACGTCTTCAACACAACACGTCGATCCAACGACGTCATTTCAGGCGCCCACCTTATAATGAGGGTATTTTAATTTCAGTCAGGCGCCCACCTTATAATGATGATATTTTAATTTCAGTCAGGCGCCCACCTTATAATGAGGGTATTTTAATTTCAGTCAGGCGCCCACCTCCTAATGCGGGTATTTCTAAGTTATTTTCTCTACAATTTTTCTCAGCAGTTATGCACTAATTATATCTTAAGCTTTAGTTTGCAGGAGTTTTTAATTTGCAGGAACTTCATCACAGCGTGGAACTATCTCTTACGACGAACCGAGGCAATTTGGTCAACGACCTACTTCGAACGTCGATCCGCTCTTTCCCATTAATTTCTCGCATCAACGACCTACTTCGAACGTCGATCCGCTCTTTCCCATTAGTTTCTCGCATCAACGACCAGTGTCATCCAAAGTCGACACTGGGGCATTGTTGCTTTGAATGTGCACCATCTTTTTTCAACTTCTTCCCCCCGGGGATTCTATTTCTTACCATGCAGTCCCGATGATCGGGACAAAATTGGCTACTCAGTCAACTTCTTTGGCCGAAAACTCTTTCATCGTCTCCGTCCAAAGAGGGGCATCTGTTGACACCCAATTTTGTCCCATCTTTTATGATTTTATTCGTAATTTTTTAATATTTTGACACTTTTAAAATAATTTTAAAATATAGACATATATGTGTATATCCTCTTATTATTATTATTATTCCCATTTTATATCATTTGCATTTTTTATAATAATCATAAGTTATCCGAAAATTCTATGTTATTTTATTCTCGCCAAATTTGCATCACATTTCCTTTTTATTAAGCATTAAACATTTCACAAATATTATATTTTTATTATTATCACGTCGTTATGTTATTTTAAATAATTCACATCTTTTACAAAACAAAAATAATATTTTTTATATTAAACCCCTTTTATATTTTTTAACCCATAACCCTTTTTTTTTATTTTCCTAACCCAAAACAATTTCTAACCCATTTTCATTTTCCCAACCCAATACAAATTCTACCCAAACAAAATTCACAAGCCCAAACCCGCACAGTCCCATTTGAACGAAACCCCACAAAATAAACTGCCAACCCCATTCCCTTATTTCACCAAGCCCAACCGGCCAACCCATCACCCTTCCAACCCAACCCGAATCGGCCCAACCAGTAACCCACAGCCCCGAACCGGCCAGCCCAAACCCGCAAGCCCATAACCCCATCCTTTTAATTCCCAAAACCCAAAACAAAACCCAAAAATCTCAAACCCCCCAAATCAAAAACCCTTCACCGTCACGCCCCGTACTCCCATCCGACCGGTCACCTCCTGCCACCACCCACTCCCTGCCACCACTGACCCCTGACACCACCAACCCCCCTCTGTTACGCCGACACCCGAAAATCCGCGACCCATGCCCCTCAAATCCGCGATTTTGGCTCCTTTATTTTGAATTTCAAACTCGTTTTTAAGGGGGAATCCACCTATAAATACCCCATGTTGTTCTTCATTTTTAAAGGAGATGGAACAGATTTTTGAGAGGATTTTCAAAGGAATTTTCGGAGGATTTTTGGAAAACGATTCAATATATAAATATTTGTTGTGTTCTTGATTTCAAACATTTGCCTTCCTTGTTATTCAAGAATCAAGTCCGAAAAGGTTTGTTCTCCACTTTTGATTCTCTGATTTCGACACATGATTCGGTCGTCGATCTGACCCGGTCAACCGAGTTTGGGTATTATTTCCAGAATTCTTGCATTTTCATATTTATGTATGTTGGGGTTATCTGAATTTGGTTTAAATCTGATTCGGGTTGAGTTTCCGATTCGGGTCGGGTCGACCCGGTTTGGGTAACATTTTCAGAATTCTTGCATTTCATATTTTCTGTATGTTGGTTATCTGAATTTGGTTAAAATCTGATTCGGGTTGAGTTTCCGATTCGGGTCGGGTCACTGACCCGGGTCGGGTCGACCCGGTTTGGGTATTATTTTCAGAATTCTTGCATTTTCATATTCATGTATGTTGGTTATCTGAATTTGGTGTTAAAATCGATTCGGTTTGGACCATCGATTCGGTCGGTCATCGACCGGTCAGTCGACCCGGTTTGGGTAACATTTTCAGAATTCTTGCATTTCATATTCTTGTTATTGGTTATCTGAATTTGGTGTTAAAATCTGATTCGGGTTTGGACCACTGATTCGGGTCGGGTCGACCCGGTTTGGGTAACATTTTCAGAATTCTTGCATTTCATTTTCTTATTATTGGTTATCTGAATTTGGTGTTGAAATCTGATTCGAGTTTGGATCACTGATCCGGTCAGATCATCGACCGGTCGGGTTGACCGATTTGAACATTTTCGTAATTCTTGCATTTCGTATTCTTGTTCTTGGTTATCCGAAAATTGGTCTTTGAAATCGATTTCGGGTTTGAATCATCGACCGGTCAGGCGACCCGATTTGAATATTTCCGAATTTGAACTCGGGTCGGATATTTTAAACCGCCACCGCTCGTTTCTTTGGCAATCGCTTTCTTGTTTTATCAATATCGCATTAAGGCCAACGAATTTGATTTCGAGGCCGCGCTTTTCTTTCGTTTCGCTTCTCTGTTTTTTTTAGTTTAACTGTTTTAGACATCCGTGCAACGGATATATTATTGTTTTTATTAAGTTTACTGTTTTAAGTTTCTTGCGACGGATATCATTGTTTTACTGTTTTGAACAAATACCGCGCTTTGCTCGGTCTTTGTTTTTCTGTTTGATTCATTGCTCGGTTTGATTCATTGTTTTTCCATTTTTCTGTTTTAACTACCTTTGCCACGGATATCACTGTTTTACTGTTTTAAAATAAACATCGCGTCTTTCTTTTTTCGAAAATTGCCTCTTTTTCTCGCTATCGCTCATCGCTATCGCTCGCATCGCTATCAAGCTTCGCTTTGATTTAATTTTGCTGATTTGAACACGATACTACACTGGCCGATGAAAAATATCCGTCGATTTTGAGGCCTCCACAGTTGCAAAGACGGAAATATAACTTCTGGGCAATGATGAAGACTTAAACCTTTTTATCCGAGATCAACATGTTTAGTAGGCGAGGTGACTAAAATAACCAACAAGTTATATATTCGCAGCCACGACGTGATTATAGTGATCTTTTCTATTTCACCCGAGAGACCGACACGTTTAGTAGGCGAGGCAATCAAAATAAACTACATTAGTCATATGTTTGCAGCCACGACGTGATTGAAATGTTCTTTTCAAAATTTAAGTCTGAGCCCTCCGCGATCAAAACATTCACTGTTTTGAATACGGATATGAAGTTATTTGTATTTAACTGTTTCTAACCGTTTGTTCTTGACAGCTTGCAGGGATTAAAATAAATAACGGCGAATTATTCCTCGGAGTTTATTTATTTTATTTCTTTCTTTAATTCAGCTTTTATCCCGCTTTGTATTGTAATATTATTTATCGCACTTATGTAACTATTGAAATGCTTAGAATAGGCAAACTTAGGATTAATTCATAGGTTAGTTTAAGATTTGAAACCCGTCGCTAGCTTATTTTATTTGAAGGCTCGGTTAAATTCAAACTTAGAAATCCTTCGCTAGTTTATTTATTTTTAGGCTCGTCACGCGTATTCAAGATTTTCAAAACAACTTTTGTCATCTTTTATTTGCTTTATTAATCATACCGAATAAGTTTATCTTTTGTCAATTTACAATTCATTGATTCCCAAAATTTTACTTCTTTGACATTATAAATAAATTGTTTTACTATCAATTGTCAAAAACATATTTTTCCAACTCTACATGTATTTCTCTTTAGATATCATATAAATGCATATTTTGAAAAAATCTCTACATTTATCTATCTTTTAAAATGCATCTTTTTTTATTAATTATTTGCAGACGTCTTTTAACTTCATGCTTCAAACATGCATTTTTCTAGCAATAATTAACCTGAGTTTGACCGGATAACCGCAAGTTAGCGGATCTTAAAGGATGCCTAACCCCTTCCCTTTAGGATAATAAAGAACCCTTACCTAGAATCTCGCTAGTTTCGCAGACCTTAAAATTGGAGTTTACATTGCAGCACTTAGTTTAATATTTAGGTGTCCTAATTCACCGTAAAAATAATTAGGTGGCGACTCCTCAACCCTTTTTACCCAGGAATCACCGGACACGTCCGCGCTCCGCTTTGTCCCGAGCCGGGTCGAAAAACGGGCGCGCACAATATATTCACTATCACACCCCGGAAGTTGGAGCGGGAGGAGGCCGGACGCTGCGACTGAATCTGAAGTCAAGGAACAGTTGTCGAGGAAGCTCTTTTGAGAAGATATACGAAGAAGGAACATGCAACACCCTAACATGACCCATTGCAACCTTCTCACGAACAAAGTAAATATCCATCTCAATATGCTTGATTCACTGATACTGAACAGGGTTATGAGACAAGTAGACAACATATACGTTATTACAGTAAACCAAAAATGTCTTACGTAAGGGACAATGAAGCTCAAGAAGGAGATTTCAGAGCCAGCATAACTCGGCAACAACGTTCGCAACGCCTCGATATTCTATTTCTGCACTCGAACGGGAAAGAGTGGCTTGCCGCTTGGCAGACCATGAAATAATATTATCTCCTAAAAATACACAATAGCTGGACGTAGAGCGATGGGTGTTTAGACAACCTGCCCAATTGGCGTCTAGGTAGGAGAGCAACCTATTCGATGCAGAGAGATATAAATGTAGTCCGCAATCAAGAGTGCCTTTAACATACCGAATGATACGCTTAAGAGCTGTAAAGTGAGGCTCCCTAGAAGCGTGCATAAATAAGCACACCTGCTGAACAACATATGCAATATCTAGACGAGTGAAGTTGAGATATTGAAGAGCACCTACGAGACTCCTATATAGAGAGGGATCGCTGACTAGATCCCCATCATCTACACTAAGTTTGGACTTTGAGTCGACAGGAGTGGGCATGATCTTGCAGTTATCCATTTTAGCCCTGTAGACAATATCCTCTGCATACTTACGCTGACACAAGAATATGGCATGTGCGGATATGGTCACTGATATCCCCCAAAAATAACTCAACTTACCCAA
The DNA here is from genome assembly GCA_029783415.1 of Anisodus acutangulus. Classification (NCBI taxonomy): domain Eukaryota; kingdom Viridiplantae; phylum Streptophyta; class Magnoliopsida; order Solanales; family Solanaceae; genus Anisodus; species Anisodus acutangulus. The sequence continues at coordinate 17,281,737 of CM056492.1, forward strand.
ATGTGTCATAGCAAATTCGGACTTGAGTAGGGCAATGATCTCGTGTTTCAGAGTATCAGAAGAAGATGTCAGAACAATATCATCTACATATAAAAAAGATAAGACGTGTCAGTACCTCGATGAAATATGAACAGGGAATGATCACTCTTGCTGCACACGAAACCTATCTGTATGATGCATGTAGCAAACCTCTCATACCAAGCCCTATGGGCTTATTTCAAACCATAAAATGACTTACGAAGATGACAGATATAATGAGGAATCTCCGGATGCACAAAGCCAGGTGGTTGATGCACATAAACAGTTTCTTTCAAATCCTCATGTAAGAAAGCATTTTTGACATCAAACTGGTGAATAGGCTAATTTTCCCATAGTTATGCTCAACACTGTGCTAATGGTGGCTGGTTTAACCACCGGATTGGACATCTCACCATAATCAACACCTTCCTGCTGACCAATACCATTAGCTACAAGTTTTGCCTTATGGCGTTCAAGCTCTCCACTATCTCAGAATTTGTGACGATAAAGCCACATACAATGTATCACATTCACCCCTTCTGGTTTCGGAACAAGATCCCAAGTGTGCTGATTGGTTAATGCATTAATCTCCTCACGCATGGCCGCATTCAAATTTGGGTCAAGTTTGGATAATTTTGTGTTTTAGGAATGGGCGAGATGGTTTGAGTGGATAGGCTAAAGTGAAATTTTAGTTTGAAAATCTTGTGTTGTGCACAGGTTTCCATGCGATGTGTGGGGACGGTCACGGGTAGGGTAGGGGAGCTGGGAGACATCGGGCTATAATGGGCAGTGGGATCGGTCTTGGCGGTGTGGTGGCGGTTGGAGGGCGAGGCGGCGAGGGTAGGGGCAGGGGCTGGGTGATGGTTGGGCAGGGGCGGTTACGGGTTGGGGTTTGGTAGTGGGACGGGCAGGGGCTGGGTAGGTGCTGGTTGCCGGGTTAGGAGGGACTTTTTGAGGCAGTGTGCCTGGAGTATTTTCGGGCAGGAACGGGGTAGGATTCGGGCAGTTGGGTAGGGTCGACGGGATGATTGGTGGGACGACATGAGGGTTCGGATTTTGTAGTGCATTTTGGACTAAAGGTGAGGTGTTCGAGTCATCAAGGAATTTGTAATCAGTGACTAGAAATTTTTGGATGTTGTCAAATGAGAAAACGTACTCAACAAACGTGACATGACGTGAGATTATGATTTTATCAGTGGATAACTCATAGCATAATACCCCTTTGGTTCGACGGAAAACCTAGGAAGACGTATGGAGTGGAGCGAGGTGCTAATGTGAGGGACCGTTGAGGTAAGATTTGGGTAACACAAACAATCAAAAATTCGAAGGTGATCATAGGAAGGGATCCGATGGAAGAGAATTTCAGTGGGTGTCTTATTTTGGATCGTACGGGAAGGTAAGATGTTAAGAATGTGTTCTTCCATTTTTAATGCATATACCCAAAAGAGAGGGGGGAGAGACGCATGAAAAAAGAGGTACGGATCATATTGTTAATGGTGCGGAGAATTCTTTCGATTTTACCATTGAGGGAAAGTATGGGGGCATGAGAAATGAAATACCATGCCATTAGCCCACAAAAAATATGTAAAAGGGAGTTATTGAACTCACGACCATTATCACATTGAAACGTTTTGATGTCTTTTTCAAATTGCATTTAACCAAGGTACGAAATTCAAGAAATTTGGAGTAAACTTGAGACTTAAGTTTAAGCGGATAGACCCAAAGGAAGTGAGAAAAATCATCCAAAAATACCAAATAATATTTATGATCGAGGTTGCTAGTTATAGGGGACGTCCATAAATCCGCATGAATGATATCAAAGGGAGAGAAAGTAATACTTAAAGAAGACGTAAATGGAAGTCTAACATGTTTCCCTAGATGACAAGATGATCAACTATGGAAAAGTTTCCCTTTATTACAGTGGATTAAATTGCGGTTTCTAAGAGAATAAAAAACATGAGCTCCCGGATGACCAAGTCTATTTTGCCACGTTGATGGAGATATTGCAGCTAAAGCGATGTGTTGAGTGACATGGGCAGTGGACGTGAGTAGGAAATGATAGAGGTCCCTCACACTATTGCATCTCGTAAGAAGTCTCCCCGTACGTAGGTCCTTTACAGAAAAACTAAATGGGTCGAAATCAATGGATACAAAATTATCAGTGGCAAATTTTCTAACAGAGATTAAGTTCTTGATAATGTTAGGGGCATATAAGACATTTTTAAGGGAGAAGTGGGGATGCGGTGGTGGAGTTAGTGTGTGGACAAACCCTTGAATTAAAATGCGATGACCATTTCCGACCATAATAGATTGAGGAGAATTTAAATTGCGCAATTGAGGATTATCAGAATTGTTAGTGAGGTGAGACGTGGCTCCCATATCCATATACCACTTATCATCGTGTTGTTGCTGGGCCGATGTATAGTGGGCCTTGTGGCTAGACAGTGGGCCCGTGGTGCTGGGCCACTGGGTATTGGGTCGTGATGGTATGCTGGACCACTGGGCGATGGGCCTTGGTAGTCCACTGTTGCTACTGGGCAGTGGGCCTTGGCAATGCCCACTGTTGCTGCTGGGCTGGTGGTGCTGGCTACTAGGCAGTGGGCCTCGGTAGTGCCTACTATTATTGCTGGACCTGGCCTGGATCGGGACTGGCTGACTGGGCCTAGTGCCCAAACGGTTGCCAAGGACATGGGTTGGCCCACTGAGTCGGGTACTGGGCCAACAACGGATAATTTTGTGACGCCGGGTGTTGAAGAAGATGAAGCATGAGAAGCTATGTGGGCCGTGGGTGATGTCATGAGGGTATCCGAAATTTAGGAGAGAAATAGAATGTATACTGCCAGTATACTTGATGTATACGGGCTATAAACCAGGGAATAAAGGGCTGGGTGTTGTGTATATCGTGGTAAATCAGTGGTATACATGTTTGTTTTGAAAAGAAGGGGAGAGATGGGTGATGTATATCACGGTATATCTGGAGTATACAGGTTTGTAGGTAGAGGAGAGGAAGTATATCACTGATGAGCAGGGTATATCGTGGTATATAAGTGGTATACAAGCTTGTTTTGAAAAGAAGGGGAGTATATCACGGTATATCTGGAGTATACCGGTTTGTAGGTAGAGGAGAGGCAGTATATCACTGAGGATAAGGGTGTACAGACTATATATCACGAAGGAGCAGTGGTATACGGGGCGGTATACTGTTGTTTTTCCGCCGGAAGAGGGAGGCAGATGTGAGGGGTACGATGGCCAAAACAGGGTTTAGGGTAGGGAGGTATTTTTGGCTTTTGATACCATGTAGAATAGTGTAAATCTCCTTGAGGAAGTTCTCTTATTAATGTAATATATATAGAGTATACAATTATAGTCCTAATAGAATTAAGATCTCTATTTTACATTAATTACCTTAATTACACTAAATATTAATTACAGAATATATTGTGACAAAATTAATAAAATTCTTTTTTTTCGTTGCATATTCATTAAAACTTAAAACAAGGATATTATTAACATGACCTAATTTGATCACTACCACATTGCCCTTGATCCTTAACTCTAGTAACGACACCCTTTGTCCTCCAATCCATGGTAGCTGGAGCAGTCACATTTTGATACCTGGATGATATGATTTTTGATGAGAAGACATTTTGTATCAGTTGTGAGTGACTTTGAATTCCTCATTTGTCAAATCTGCAAACTCATTGATGTCTAACTTATAAGGCCTAATTCCAGCCTTGTTTATTGACTCAACGTAATCAACATTGTTCTTGAATATGTCGAATATTTTTGCCTTCTCTGCGTTATGTCTGTACACGCCCCCAAAGCGACTCATTCACTTCTCGTATTTCTGGACCATTGAGGCTTCGTTTTAGTCACGAGATGTGGCTTCAGAAACCCACATTTCTGACACTAGTAGAGCTAAAAAAAACAAGTTTCCAATTGATTGTCAAAGCCATTTTTCACTACTTGAATCTGTTGATTCTAGTATATGTCTCTGTTTCAATGTCTGTGATTATATTAATTAATAAGGTAACTCAAATTTTATCATTTTCAATTGATGATTGAATTCCCTGGTAAGCACAGCAAGTTATATACGATAGACTGATTTTTTATGATAATAAAGATGGATTGTGCATGCAGTTTGACCTCCTCAAATAATTATCTGGCAATGAACCTTTCATTTGTAAGTTTTATTACCATAATTTTGGAACTATTGGCATTAACGAAGCTCCTTTATTGGCACATGGCAAAGCTTTCATGACAGAGATTCAAGGTATTTTTTGTGCAAGTACGTGATATCTACTGTTGTGTATTTACATTCAGCTAGTTGCCAAATGAACTTAAAACAAATTAAAATTACAGTGATAATTTTGATCAGATTGCAACATATGGAATATCCACATTTCATTGTTTGGCAATGAAATAATTTATACTCGAAAGAAGCACCATAGGACTCAAAAATTAACTTATGAGATGCAGTAGGAAAACAGCATGGGATACTTGGGAAGATAAATAGTATCAGATCTTAAGATTCATTAGCTGCATTATTTTATTCGAACATAAATGCTCAAGTCAATTCCAAAGTGTGCAACGTCTCCAAAGCAGGACCAGAAAAAAGGCAGCTAGTAGCAATATAGTTGTAATTGTAACTATTTTGACTGGAGTCAGTACATGGATATGGTGAATCATTCAATCTAATAAATCTAAATGTTACATAAAGGGAAAATAATTTGCAGATGAACATAAATACAACACGAGCTCAAAATTTTATAACGTGGAGGACAACTTGATCGATCAGTTTGTCCTCCTAACAGATAATGAGTTTCTCAAAACATACGGGCATTATTCACTGAAATAGTAACACTCTACTTCTCTAAAGTCGACAGTCGAGGTCTAACTTATAATAGAAGCATGTAATTAATTCTAATTTTGGTTATCCTAATTTGATTGGGTATGACTATGAAATGAGATTTGTTATTACACAAATATAAGAGATTCCAGAAGTTGCAGCAAATTAACTTTTGATAATTGTAACTTTTCTTTTCCCAAAGATATGTCGACCACATATTAAAGAAAAAAGATGTAGCAAGCCTCAATGAAATGCGTTATGTTTGATATTTAACCCCAGGTTTATGTTTGCTGATAAGATTTAGAAAAGATACACATAAAAATTTCATACAACGATACACTTAATTAGTTCAAATTTTTATGTGGAGACGTTCATTTTACTCGTCATGACAGGGTAATTTTCGAATTTGTTGCAATCAAGGACGAGTAAGGTCTTCTTGAAGAAGGTAGAAAAAGAGAAAAAAGTTTCAAACTGTTACCAACATTACTGAGCTGAAAGAAAGGTGTACATTGATTGAAGTAGTTAAAGTACCTAAAAGAAACCAGACATCATACTTTCAACCAAACTCTATCCTAAAGTGTTAACGTGTATAATATGTATTATTTAATCATATTTAATATTGTATAATTATAATAAATATAAGATTCTTATTGTAATAGGCCCCATTGTACACACTATATATATTTGTATTAATGAGAAAGACTTTCCAAGCAAGATTAATACATTCTTACATGATATTAGAGCCAAAACCTAAAATCTATTTTCTTTCTTCCTCCGCTCATCAAAACCGGCTGCCACTGATTTTTTGCTGTTACTTCCCAAGAACTAGGGCTGGCAATGGATTAGAGGTGGATCGGGTGGAGTTCAATCCGCCTCCACCCGCCAACGATCCATCCACCACCCGACCCATCCATCACCCTATTTTTTTAATCCACATCCGATCCACCCATCATCCACGGGTGAATCGAATGGATCGGGTGCTTCGCGGATGGAAGCGACGAAGACTTATGAAAATTGATCGATACTCAAGTCTTGTAGGTAATTTATGACAGTTAATAAATATGTCAGTTCAAATTTCACAAAAATGAACTTTACTTTGTTCATTTTATTGGAAGTAGAGAATTGTACGGATTAATTCGAGAATGGCAGGGTCCGGTAAACCCACAAAGTTGCATTTGATTATATCAACTGTTAAGATCAATCCTCCTAGTACTGTGAGTTCATATTTTTATATGAAAACGATCAACATTTGTTTTTCCCTTTCTTTTGTTGTTCAATGTACATTTTACTTGATCAAACTTAGAGTGATATAATTAGCAGATAAAAATATAATTTGTTCAATCTGTTTAAATTTGGACGAGTTAGCGATCCACATATTTCTTAACTCAAGTTATTTTGATTAGCCTGATTCAGTCAAATTAAAAATAGCATTTATTAAGCGTTTGGACAAATTTCATCTTATGAGATGAAATCATCGTTTGGACATGCGATTTCATCTCATGAGATGAAATTCCAAATTATCCAAAAAGGCATGATTTGAGATTTCAAATTTTAAATGTAAAAGCTGACCACAACCACAAGTTTATATTTTATAAAAATAGATCCATAAATTGGTAGATATAATTAGCAATCACGTTTATCAATTATTTATATCAAATATTAAAAGATCTACAAGAGGGGTGAATTGAAAATAATTAATTTATAAAGGGTGGATGGGTGGATCGGGTGGTGGGTTGGATGTATATCCACCCGAATCCGACCCGATCCGTCACCCGATCCATCCGTCACCGGATTAAAATCCATGTTTTGTCAGATTTTCGTCCATATAATCGGGTCGGGTGGATCATATATCCATTGGGGTTAGGGTGAAATTGTCAGCCCTACCAAGAACACAATTCTGAATTCTTATCATTACATTATTTAGGGAGAACAAGATTCTGAATTCTTGTCAGCCCCCCCGGTACCATCAACACCGACGATTGACCCTGAACACGTTTTTTGATTTTCTTTCCCTCCCAGAACTCTTCTGCTCTCTCTATTCCCTTACATGAGAAGCAGTCTGTCTTCTTCAAACAAATTGTCAGAAAACAAAACTATATTTCTGCTTCTCCTTTACAAAAAATAATCCACTATAATGTCTTCTCCTACAACTCTCAATTATGGAGATCAATTTTGGGCCCAATTTCAGGCAGCCTACAAGTCCGCCTCAAGCAAGTCAATGGCCACAACAATTCAACCATATTTCTTGGAGCCCAACAGTCCCATCTAGACCTCTCCCATTCTAATTTGGGCTCGACTTTCGTCACATTGACGCCTCGTCAGTTCGAAAATGCGTGGTCTATGAATACGGGCTCCACATCTCACCTCACCAACAATTCAGTTAATCTTCCTCAACTGCACCAGTTACCAACTCCACAATCTATTATGGTCGGTATTGGTCATCGCATTCCAATTCAAGGATTTGGCCACACCCTTACCCCACCACTGCATCCCCACTTCTCTCTTAAAAACGTCCTTTATGCCCCAAACATCATCAAAAATTTAATTTATATTAGGAAATTTACCACTGATAAGTCTGTCTCAATTAATTTTGACCTGTTTGGATTTTCTGTAACGGACCTCCGTACCGAGAAACTCCTTACGAGATGCAATAGTGAGGGGGACTTATATCCGTTCTTACTCACATCCGCTGCTAGTGTCACTTCTCACACTGTTTTAACCACCATATCTCCCTCTACGTGGCATAGTAGACTTGGTCATCCAGGTTCTCACATTTTTTATTCTCTTATAAATCGAAATTTAATCCAATGTAACAAAGGGAACCTTTCTCATAGTTGCTTCTCGTGTCAGTTAGGGAAACCCGTTAGACTACCATTTAGGGCTTCTATGAGTACTACTTTCTCCCCATTTGATATTATTCACGCTAATTTATGGACATCTCCCTTAACTAGAAACTTAGGCCACAAATACTATCTGGTATTTTTGGATGATTTCTCTCACTTTCTTTGGGTCTATCCATTCAAACTCAAATCTCAAGTGTTCTCCAAATTTGTTGAGTTTCGTACACTGGTTAAAACGCAATTTGAAAAAGACATAAAATCGTTTCAATGTGATAATGGTCGAGAGTTTAATAATTCCCTATTTCTCGTACCCTCACACCTCCCCTCAAAATGGAAAAGCCGAAAGAATTCTCCGAATCATTAATAATATGATTCGTACCATCCTTTTTCATGCGTCTCTCCCCTACTTTTTGGGTATACGCACTAAATACGGTAGAACACATTCTCAACATTCTACCCACCCATGCGATTTAAAATAGGACACCCACCAAAATTCTCTACCTTCGGATCCCTACCTATGACCATATTATAATTTTCGATTGTCTGTGTTACCCTAATCTGACATCCACGGCCCCCCACAAATTGGCACCCAGATCTACTATGTGTGCCTTCCTAGGCTTCCCATCGAACCATAGGGGGTACATGTGCTATGAACTATCGACCGACAAAAATATTATCTCACGCCACATCACTTTTGTCGAGTATGTTTTCCCGTTTGACAACATTCAAAAATTCGGAGTCACTGATTACATTTTTTTATGATTCAGACACATCACCGCTTGTCTACCAAGCTCTCCGACATGCTATCACTATTCAGGCAGCAGTCAACACTGTCACCATCACTAAACTCACGCCGCTACCACCACCGGCAGTTCCCCCGACAGCGGCACCGCCTCTCCTCCCGTCTTTGTCTCCCGCACTGCAACCGTGCCACCGTCTCAGTCTCACGACGATGCCGCTGCCGACAGTGTCCCTGTTCCAAACCAGTCATCACCATATGCTTTCGCTGTCTCTCCATCGATTTCGGTCACCATCTCCGACACTCGATCGACGCCCATTATGTCCCAGTCATCGGTCGCCACCAACACCACCACTGTACCAGTCACCCGACCAACCAGACCCACCCCGACCACCGTCGCCATACCCGACAACACCAGCCTCAGCCCCCGTCATTCCACCCAGATCGCCACCCTTACCTCCTCCGATATCAACATCAGACAACAACCACCTAGTTCCCTTTACCGTCGGCCAATCCGACGGAAATCGCGACCCAGGTTCTGCCACCAGTAATCCGCCACCACACATTCACCCAAATACCCATCCTACAACTAAACCCACACACCATATTGAAACCCGAGCCCAACACAAAATTTTCAAACCCAAAGTCCAATTTAACCTGTCCATCCAAATCATTTCCCCAATACTCAAAAACCCCAAATTAGCCAAACAAGACCTTAATTGGAATGCGACCATATGTGAGGAATTTAACGCTTTAACAAGACAACACAATTGTGATTTGGTTCCTAAATCGGAGGGGGTAAATGTGATCCGTTGCATGTGGTTTTTTAGTCATAAATACAGAGACAATGGTGACTTGGAGAGATATAAGGCGATATTTGTGGAAAATGACACTAATCAGCAAAAGGCATTGATTGTGGTGAGACATTCAGTCTGGTTGTTAAACTGGCTACCATTCGCACAGTTCTGAGCATTGCCTTGAGTAAGCATTGGCCGATTCATCAACTTGATGTAAAAATTGCGTTTCTTCATGGGGATCTGAAAGAAACTGTTTACATGCAAAAACCACCTGATTTTGTACATTCAGCAGCCCCTCAGTATGGATGCCGTCTGCGTAAGACCCTGTATGGTTTGAAATACGCCCCTTGAGCGTGGTATGAACGCTTTGCACAATACATTATGCAGATTGAGTTTGTATGCAGCAAATATGATACCTCTCTATTTATTTTTCATCGCGGTAGTATCATTGCATATTTATTGTTATATGTGGATGACATAGTGCTTACTATCTCCTCCGATTTATTGGAAAATGAGATTATTGCATTGCTTAAATCCAAATTTGCTATGATTGACATGGGAAAGTTGAGCTATTTTTTGGGGATATCAGTGACTCGTTCTGCAGATACTATGTTCTTGTGTCAGCGCAAGTATGCAGAGGAGATAGTGTACATGACTAAAATGACAAACTGCAAGATCATGTCCACTCAGTTGACTCTAAGTCAAAGCTTGGTGCTGTTGATGGTGCTCCAGTATCCGACCCCACTCTTTATAGGAGTCTTGCAGGTGCACTCCAATATCTTACATTTACCAGGTATGATATTGCTTATGTTGTTCAACAGGTGTTCTTATTCATGCATGCCCCAGGGAGCCTCATTTTACTGCCCTTAAGCATATCATTCGATACGTTAAGGGCACACTTGATTATGGCTTGCACCTATACCCCTCACCATCGACTAGACTATTATCATATACGGATGCTAATTGGGAAAGTTGTCCGGACACGCGACGCTCCACCTCCGGCTACTGCGTGTTCTTAGGAGATAACCTCATTTCATGGTCTACCAAGCGACAAGCCACCTTATCTCGTTCGAGTGTAGAAGCCGAGTATAGAGGTGTTGCGAATGTTGTTGCTGAGATCTGTTGGCTTCGAAACCTTCTTTTGGAGCTTCAATGTCCTTTTCGTAAGACATCTTTGATTTATTGTGATAACATATCCGCCATATATTTATCTCATAATCCGATTCAGCATCAGCGAACCAAACATATTGAGATGGATATACACTTTGTTCGTGAGAAAGTTGCTCTCAGTCATGTTAAGATGTTGCATGTGCCTTCTTCATATCATATCAGTATGCAGATATATTCACGAAAGGCCTTCCCAAAAAACTCTTTCTCGACTTCAGATCCAGTCTTAGCATCTGGCCTCCTCTCGCTCCTACTGAGGGGGTGTGTTAGCGTGTATAATGTGTATTATTTAGCCATATTTAATATTGTATAATTATGATAAATATAAGATCCTTATTGTAATAGGATTCCCCATTGTACACACTATATATTTATATTAATGAGAAAGACTCCCAAGAGATATTAACACATTCTTACCTAAAGAAGCACAAAAGTAGAACTTAGGAACTAGGAAGAGAAAACACAATTCACTTTATTTACATGGCTCCCACTAATGCCCTGCCCTGCATTCTCTGCCACTCACGGCCTTGTTTTTCTAGCAGAGCTCAAAGAGGAAAACCAAATCTTCTATTTTGTGGCTGCAAGAACAGCTGAACTTTCCACCTGAAATATCAGTAGACTCTTTTAAATCAGCAAAAAAGAATACGAGAACATGTGGTTCAGAAATGATATCAACTCGACGAAATACTACTGCCATCTATAATTAGTTTGTCGCATTGCATGCGAATTTAATGTAAATACATACAACTATATGTATTTTCTAAAAGAAATTTGATGTTATATACATAGTTCAAGTCGAGATCAGGTAACAAGATATGCTAACTGCCACCATACTACATCCATCTCTGATGTGGTTCTATGTGAATGAGTGAATATCCTGCCACTTAAGTTGAATTATATTTATATAAAGCCACTACATTTAGAGCATATATAATACAGAAAGAGGCAAGTGGGCTTTCATAGTTCCATCAATCATGAATAAAAGTCTGGTTGTCCTTTTCTCCTTGCGGCCATCTCATCAAGTTTTGATAAGGTTATTGATTTGAATAGCTTTATTCACGGATAGGTAGATGTTACAAACCAGGGCCAGTAACATTGCTAGTATAATGCTAAATGTTTCAATCTGAATCTATTACTTTGATATTTGTTAATGAAGATATAGTAAAAGTTTCTCTTTCAAGTTGTCACGGAAGGGTCCACTTCCTTATATATGGTTCGTGTTTATTTGAAAACTAAGCCACTCCCATAGGCCAGTATATAGGTGCATGAGTGAGATATATATGGAAATTCGTCAGCGTGATATTGACACTTGCTTTGACTCTGTGATGCTCGTTGATGAATAAGTCCATTCAATATCAAATGTGTTGTCCCTACCATTATTCACTACTTTATATTAGTATATTTTCTTGATAAATACTAAATTTATGACCTAGAATGCGATATCCACCATGGATTGTAGTGACGTCAATGTTGCCATGATGCCAACTTGTTGATCATGGAGAAAATTTGTATCAGATTGCGTGGAATGAGGGAGATTGAAAATTTGTAGGAATAATCTTTTCAGGTATCTAGAATTCTATATTCAGTATAAGACCAAAGGACCACGACAGATGATGCTACTTGGATCAGTGTTTCAGAATGATTTAGAGTAATATGTCGCTAAGCTATTAAAATATCACTTACCATAAACTTGGCACCCCATATTTCTCCCTCAGTAGCAGGAACGGCAGTGATCTTGTTTTTGGGGTTCTCATAGCTTCTCAGTTCTCCAACTGCTGTAGAGTAGAAACACCCTGAAAAAGCAAACAAAAGATGTTGCATTTAAGATAATATTCTAAAAGATAAAGGATATATAGGTGTTCTGGTTCGATAGAAATCTTGCGCCTTTGTGGATGTCACTTTCTGAATTATTGACATACATACATGTTAATTTGGTCATGTTAAATCTAAATAGCATAATTACTTCAATAATTATCCCACTAGATAAATCAGATCACCTAAAGGAGAATAATCTGTCAAACCTACCTTGAGGGAAAGAAGCAAGAGACTTGCCACAAGCACCTTTAAGCAAATCAGCATCATCAGCAAAGGCCACATAGCCATCAGCAGTGATTCCCCAGTAGAGGGGTACCTTACCAATTTGATCCTGTTTACGAAAATCCAAATATATTATAGGTAAGGAACTAGGAAGAAAATTCAACCACACCTACTACAACGCAATTTGGGTAGGTAAAAGTTACTTACAGTAGCTACAAACAAGGTGGAAGTAGACTTGTCAAAAACAATGAAAGCAAAATTGCCTTCAAGGTGACCAACAACATGGTTTGGAGGGTAAGGTGCCCTGTCACGAAGTGCCTTGTATGCTTCAATCACCAGCATCACCTCATTTGCGGACTTGGCAAGGCCATATTGTTGCCTCAGACTCCCTAAGTTGTCAAGTGATCCCTCAAACAAGCAAAATATGTCATCCTTAACAGCAAATGACCTGCAATTTCCCCGAAAGTTAATCAACCAGTCAATACATTTACATCTTTTTTCAAAAAACTGTTAAGACAGCAGAAAATTGTACTGAAAGGCCGACATATTCTTTCTACCAAGCTGACACAAAATCTATGCTACAGAATAATGCTTAGCAAAAAAATTTGACAATTGCAACTCAATATGATCCTTATCAAGGAATAACTAATTAAAACGACTGTGCAAACACAAACTTCTTGTTTAGTTCATATGCTTCTTTCAAGTGATAGGAATAAGCAAACCTTTCGTACTCAGGGTTGATTAAAATATTAAATCCTGGTAAAACGCTTCCCTTTCAATTGAAAACTAGGAAGCTTGCTTAATCAACAAAGGGACCACCGTATAAAGAAATAAAATATTAACAGTAGTAAATAGATTTTAAAGTCTCCAACTACGAAGTCACTTGTAGAGGTGATTACACCAGTAAGTGTTCTACAATTTGCTTCATCAAAAATCTTGCAACTTCTCCAATCAGTCAATTCCTAACTTACTGCCAACAATCTAGTTCCTTTTCATATAAGTATAATATTTATCAAACCAGGAAAAAGTAGTGAAAAACACAAAAGGGAAAACATGATGAGAATTTTCCCAACTACTTGTCCACTACTCTTACCCAAATTAGTTGGTAGGACCTAAATCAGCAAGCCCTCCACCCAACCATAAAAAGCAAAGGAGAAACAAAAATAAACTAGAGGGAAAAAAAAATCCCCCCCGCCCCCCAAAAAAAAAAAAAACCAACCCCCTTTCCCCCAACAACAACAAAAAAAAAGGAGAAACAAAAATAAAAAAGAGGAATAAAAAGAGCACTCTCTGGGGTCAAGGCAGCCTCACTATTATAGATGGATTGTAATTCAGTGTCCAACAGCAAGTTCTTGAACTAATAAATCACTTTTTAAATATCACTAATAAACTAGCATACTCAGATATTATTATATTCCATACTTATTCGGGCAAGGTTCATATCACACGTGTCAGTCCTCTCCAATATAATTATAACCAGTTGGCACAAAGTTATTAGCTTTGAGTTTGATGTTGGAAAAATCTCGCCCCTTTGTCAGCTCTTCTATTGTTTATTAAGGTTCCTGGATTCAGCTAAAGCTAAGCTAATAGTATACTCCATTTAAATAATGATTTGGATCCTTGAATATTGTAGCATATTACCAAACTTTGACAAGCTTTCTTCTTCCGTCGACGTTAATTTTTGACGTTTGTGCTATATGCCTACGTCCATGGATCTAAAACCTAGATGGGCTCCAAAGGAAGTTCGAGAACAACCTATGCAAGGTTTAGGATAATAATAATAACTATGCAATAATAATGATAATATAATAATATAATATTACCATTATTACCGTAAAAAAACAATAGGATTCTTTTCCAAAACAAGTTACCACAAAGAGAAAGGTTGATGATGGTGAAACTAAGGACCCGGCAATAAAAAATATTTACTTTTTTTTGGAGTAATTTTTCACTTTATTTGACCATAAAAATTTCATTCTAACTTGAAGTTGGATTCTAAATTTAGAAAGCTGCTTATAACTTATTTTTCAACTCCATCTCATACTTTCAAATAAAATGTTATATTCTCTCATTTACAAATTAAAAGTATAGGTAACCACAATTTGAACTTCAAAATTTCTAAATAAAGTGAAAAAAATTTAATTTCTGTGGTCAAATGCCTACTAATAAATGCTAACTTGACCGTCAGATCACATGATTGTGCAATAATAACCGTTCGTTTGCTTCTCTCATCTGTTTCATCGTCTGTTGTTATCTAAAAGAAAACAAGTTTTCCTGCTTCCTGTTTGACTTTAAATTGACGACAATCACTTTACTGAAAAATTGTTTGGATTATTAAAAGCACTGTATTCAATTTTCTGGAAAAGTGAAAGTATTACAAAATTAATTAACATAGTCAGTGTATTGAGATATTAGCTTTATCATTTTTTTTCAATATTACTCATACAGATTAGAGGGGAGGACTTGAATTAGCTAAAACAATCCGGATCAAACATGACATGTCGTAGAAAAAAAAATGAGAATGGAAATGGAAATGGAAATGGAAACTTATATGTGGAAAAAGTTGAATAAGTCAGTGCAGAAAATATTAGTGCTAAAAATGATCCAAAAATTCTAAGAAGAATCTATTTAACCAATAGCAGCATATAATTTTATGACTGAACTTAAAAAGGTATAAGCAAGGGAAAAAATTCGAATAATCAAAACGAAGCAGAACAATATATAACTTCATTTAGTGGATGAATTTACGATTATAATTTATAACGAACGAATTAGGCAATCCATGCATCATGCATGATAATCCTAATCCATGATGTCACATCTATCAAATCATGTAATCTAAACCGTTGATCACATTTCCACAATCTAATCGACGTTTCCGATCACGTTATCAGAGCTGAAAACGTAAATTCATCCACTAAATAAACTTAATTTTAGCTCCGTTTTAAGTTTAATTTCTAAATTGAAAAGTTAAATTGGTGACAACATTTATTTTGGTTCTTAGTTGCTGTACCTGGGGAGTACAGCAGACTCGTTGGAGTGAGTGTACGCGAATTGAACAAAATCGCCGATCTGCATAGAAACCGCCGACGAATTGGTTTGAACGAACCGGTTCACCAGAGCCTCCGACGTGATCTTAGGTGACGGAGTCCGGCTTCCGGCGGCCACGAGCTCGTCGGGCGGCGAAACAATAGAACTACTAAATACACCCAACATTTTCTGAAAGTTCAAAAATTAGACCACAGAAGAAAAGATAAACTACACAAATCGCTCTATTTCTCTCTAGAAGTGTGTGGAATTGAGACTTAGGGGATTAGACACGAGAGAGTAACGAAGAGATGGACATGAAATTTATAAACAAGATACTGAGGATATTTTGTCATTTAAGGAGATTTTAGGGGTGTTTGAGTAAATTGAGAATGGGATAGTACGTGGAGTGGGACCCGGTAAAGAGGCGATGATTCCTTACTCCAAAAAGGTGGAATCTTCCGTCCCAGAGCCCCCACACTCCGGTCCGACAAATCTGTGAAGAAGGTAAATCATGATGACTCAATCAAAGGTTAGACCAGTACCACGTTGCGCACAAGGGGCCCTCCTTTATTTCAAGAAAAAACCCCACACTGCCGCTGACGGGATTCGATCCTTGGTCCTTACTCTAAATATTCTCTTGAAACCAATTGAGCTGCCCAAACGGACTAGAGGCGATAATTCCTGTATGGAATAATCCTTGTGTGGGTCCCAACAGGAGCTTGAATTTTGGACGTACGCGATGACGTGTCAAGTATTGGAGATGAAAGCGAAGGAAAGAAGGATAAGATATACTGAATTAGCGTCCATCATAGTTGCTATGGACTGTACAAGTGTTCTTCCCAAATGTTTAAAACTTTAAATTATAAAAATATAAAATTATTTTTATCTACTATAACAGATAATCTAACTTTTAAGATTATAAATATCACTTTTTGAAGAACATTTATAGATATCTTTTGAGAACTTGTTGATGCAAAAGAATAATCTATATTATCGATGTATATAAATTAAATTTTTGTCACAAATATTTGATATTTCTCTAGCGAGAATGATCTTTTCTCTTAAAATAAAAGTTCATCTAAGTCAATTTGAATGTAGTTCGACTTTTCATTAGCTGCTTGCATACACGTAACGAGTAATTTTAACTAAATATTTCTGTTATTGTTATTCCACTAGTATACTTATGTAACTTTGCTTTTTAAAACTTACTCCACATAGATGGAATAAAACCACCGGAATTAGCAAACTGTTTGAACTCGAACCATTATCTATCCTTTCCTTTTAATTTTATCGATGGATAGCCTTGCTTTTTTAGATTGAATTCTGAGTACTGCATACATTATAAAGAAGAACTCTTCCTCCTGTTTTTACTTAGAAATAATTACAATCTTATAATTATGTTCATGATATAAATATATATATTTAAATTCAAAATATGTATTGCCGAGGATTATGATAAAATGTTAGTAGATAACAAAGTGTTGTCCTACTTTTGGTAATATGATTTAGGTATTGTGTAGTTTCTTTTTCACTGATGTGTATTGATATATGTTACTACACTTGTTTAGTACATTTGTTATTTCGTTGTCTCTTTTTCTTTTTTACATTCCTGCACCAGTTACGTTTTTTTTTGCGTTGAGGGTCTGTCGAAAACAATCTAGCCTACCCTGTAAAGATATAAATAAGATCTACGTATATCCTACTCTCTCTCCAAATTTCACTTATGAAATTACACTGAATATGTTGTTATTGTATTTAATTTATTCGAATCAATTGAAAGATTGATCAAATTAACTCATGATCATAACGTCAAGTTAACGTCACAAATTCGAATGAAGGGGTATAAGATTTTAATTGTTTTGGTGTTCAAATTAAATCTCATATGTCATATTGTTGTGATACCCTAGATGTAAATAAAAGCTCCTATATTTGTAGAAGGGTAAAGATATCTATTCTTAAACTTGAATCAAGGAACAAAGTTACAACTTGCATGCAAGAATATATGGTTTGATATTTTATGATTTTTTACCGAATCTATTATCTCCTTGCCTTAAGAAAATCTCAATCTCCTTAGTCTTGTGGTTTTGATACCGGAGAGAAACCATTCCAAATTGTATTTTTTTTTTGATATTCAGCTTCCCGGCTTATGCTAGACTATTTCTGGAGATAGTAGTCCCGACCCCTCAACACTACCAGTAAATCGCGGGATATGCCTGAATGACTAGGGTTTGAGAACAGAGCAATTGATATCACCTACAAGGTCCTACCCCAGAAGAGAGCAAATTGCTCCCACCAGGGTTCGAACCCACGTTGAAGAGCTAGATTTTAAGTTCACCTCCTTTGCCATCCAGCTATGCCCGGGGACATTCCAAATTGTATTATTGCTACCATAGTAGGTGGTCTTGTCTAAATCACATTTGAATCTTATTGTGGCAAGAAAGTGAACCCCATCTCTAATAAACTTATCTCATGGCAAAAATCAAAAATAAGAAAAGATAAAAAATTAAGAAAAAAAAGAGTTTGCCTAGTTCTCAACCCAAAAGAACATATCTGATTCATTTGCGTAACGACTAAGTTATTTTTAAACAAAGAATATATTTAATATAAATCTATAGTACAAAAATATATTTTAACCCTTTCTCTTTTTAATCACATAAAATTAACTAAAATTTACCTATAATCACAATCTTTTTTTACCGAATATAATAGTGACGTATATCGCCATATGATGAGTAGGTTCTTTCATTAAAATTTAGTAACTATATTGCTACAATGATTAAAGTGTTCAGTTAATTTGATATGACAAAAAATAATTTTTGGACTTTATTATATAGTTGGGTAAGTTTAGTAACTTTTTTAATATAATGAGTAAGTGAATAAAATTTAATTATCATACGTCAATTAATCATAGATAATTTTCTTTTTCCTCTCTTCATGTCTTTTTGGTTTGCTTTTCAAGGGAGCTACGGATCAAATAAAAATAAGATGAATAGAATTCAATCGACTACAAGTTCAGTTTCTGAATGTGGGCAATAATATCGTCCGACACCAGTAATAACACTTAGCAAAATAGTAACTTTAAAGAGTAAATGCAACGTAAATTTAAAGAACACAAATGTTTTAAATTTTCATAAGTTATATATATATATATATATATATATATATATATATATATATATATATATATATATATATATAATATAACTTATGATGGTTAATGACCAAATGTATTGTATATATATTATATACAAATATACAAATTCCGTTCTTTACAGATATGCAAGATAAAACGAAAATGAATTAAAAGTTGAAGTCGCAGATTACTTCTACCTGAAAAATCTAACTAAGTAGACATAGATAACCTCTCATTACAATCTTTCCATACAAAGCTAATCTAGAATCTAAAACAACAATTGTAATGTTGGACAGAATGTTGTCGACACACTCAGACAACACTTGTGATCCAGATTTCTGAGATGAAATCCCGAGAGCTGTCTTGGTGTTTTTACATTCTGGTTCTGGATGATCGATTCACTGTTGTGGCCTCTCTATTTATAGTAGAGAGTCTTCCTTGAAAGACTCATCGATCTGTTGAGGAAGTTGGGGGAAAGGTGGGCAGCTGGTGTGTTTGTTGGAGAAGATCATGGAGTCGAAATCTTAACAACTTTGATTTGTTTTTCTTCCTCAAGCTTTGACTCTTTCTCCCACGTTTTACACAGCTCCAATTCAACACGCCTAAGTCATTTTTACCTCACAGTAAAAATATTACTGCTTAACGTGAAGTAAGACAAAACTGTTATAAAAAATATTGGTCCGAATGTTGTGACATTTGTCCCAACATTTTTATGCATTCAAATTAGTACTTCAGAAGATATGTTGGGTCAAATGTCACAACACCAAACCCAACATTAACAATCTCCCCCTTTTTGCCTTTCTTCACAAAACACATTACAAACTTAAACTGACTTAGGATATTGAGACAAATGTTGTCCGACAAATGTGATCAATAATATCAATGCTATGCTCCCCCTTAACCTGCGATGGCTTTCAAGTAATCATGCGTGTACCGATTCATAGGATTAGAAAAGAAGAAAGATGTTAGCGCATATATACATATCATCCACTTATATGGATTTATAGACAGACCATAAGAAGAAATATTCCATTGTCCACATAAATCAATATTGACCCTGTCAAACAGTGAACTACTCAGAATGAGCAATATTCACGACCCTCATACAGTATCAACCAGTAGCAACAACTCCTCCTAACTCATCATACAACAACTTTCTACTCCCCCTGTATCAGCACTTCCTCTGCTTCCCTCGGCTTTAGTAGCATCATTTTCTCCCCTTTTTTGTGAAGAAAGCAGCATCATGAAATGGTCTCTGGCTTGAATTAGAACATTTTTTACAACATCAACCTCAGAGATTTGTTGGTTGATCTTTGCAACTTGATTCACAAGCCATTCAGTAGACAGTGGAGACTATTTTGGACTAGTGCTGCCAAGAATGTTGGTGACATTCCTGTCAACATCTGCACTATTTCTTTCAATTTTCCAGGGTAGATCGATGACTCCGTCTCTACTCTTCAAAACTGCTTTGTTTACTGTGTACAGTTCATAAGCCTTCGTTAATGTGTCCTTTCTCTTAGACTTAAGACCTTGTGTAGTTAAAACTTTATATATCAGAGAGGGATAATGTAGGATTGAAGTTGATTTTTTTTGTGCCAAGTTGGCAACTTGATGGAAGATCATTTTGCCTAGATCAACTCTCAATCCTTTCCCAATTTTATACATTAGGGTGGCTTGTTCTGTAGTTACAATTGGCTCATTCATTGAAGGAATCCAATTATGTATAGAAATTTTGTGAAGAGTAGCAAACATGGCTGTTAATTTAGAGACTGGACATCTAGAGATTCACTTATGCAGTGTACCTCCAGTGAGGTACTCAATTACTTTATCTCTATTGTCCACTGCAGGGTCTGCTTCTCTGACATTCTCCTCAGCTTTTAATCCCATACATTGGTTTATAACAACAAGTGTGAAAAAATATACTCATACTTTCCCAAATTTCTTCGAGGAGGTATTCTCTATAGTAGAACTCAAATCAGAATAAAACAAACTGACTATTTTATCAGCATACGGTCCTTTCTCAGTAACAAATCCTAGGAGTTGTCTTTTTTTTAAGAACTCTACCAAACCATATTCTGAACAGGAGGCAATGTCTAATACTTTTTCAGACCTAATAACTCTATTCTTGTACCAGTCCCAATTATCATAATTAGTTTTAGAATAGAATTTGTCTGAGTAGATAGTTACCTCAAGGTCTGAATCAGATTTAGTTTTGTTGGAAGATGTTAGTGTTTGTCTCTTATGATGTTGGCTGAAATATTGCCTGAGATGTTATAGCATCAGTGGCAACATTTAGAGCATCACTTGATTTGGGATATATGGGAATTCCCTTTGGAAAGAATTGCTTCAGTGGAGTTTCATCAGGAATTTCCTCATTTTCTTGAGACACATCTTGCGGTACAGAAGCAGTTGGTTCTTCTTCACTCTCTTCAGTTGAGAATACCAAGTCTGTGTTGTCACTGTCACTACTCGAGCAAGCAGGTATAAATGTATCAACTTTGGACCTTTTGTTGTTCGGTTCTTCACGAACTGTTCTCTCAAACATTCTACTCGATCGACGAGTAGGGAAGGTGGAGTAACTTGGTCTTTTACCCAATTCTGAAATATCAGATGTTTCATCAACATCTATTGGATTGTTGTCATCACCCATGTAGCTGATGTCTAAAGGTTCATCTAAACCTTTAAATACTATAGCTTTGGACAAGTCCTCTGTGGATGGTGAAGAAGGTAACCGATAGGGTTGCTGCGTTTCATTATGCTTAGATGATTCAGTGTTCATAGGGGGACTTGTACTCATAGGGGTGTTGGTTGAAGTGTTGGCTGACATTGGAGAGGTTTCCATCAATGAATATTGTGGAGAAAGTTTTGGAAATTTAGGGTTTGAGATTGAGAATGGAGTTTGATTTGGTGATGATTCCATCCGGTAGGTAGGGTTATACCCGATGTATGATGTGATTTTCCCTCCTTTTTTATTTATTATTATTTAGGGAATTCGGAAATGATAAAAAAATAGCAAATGAGAAGAATATTTATATACATGACAAACCTTTCTAAGCAACTAAAATTCCTTAGTTTTAGGAGTTTCAGATTTATCTAATAACTTACACCTAAAGTTTTGGGATAAAAAGATAAACATCACGGTAGGAATTCAATTTAATCTTAGAATTTTAAAGTTTGAAATTCCTATTAAAATAGGGCATAAAAATAGGAGTAAGAATCTGATAATTTAACGATCAGATAAGCACAACATCCCAACACATATCACATTCTGAAATGTCAACATCAATGTTGACAACATTTTGGACGACACAAGTATTTTGTTCCCATAAGAACTTTTCATTTTGGCAACAAATCAAGACACGTTTTATAAGTATTTTATGAGTTTAACCACTGGATCAATGTAACATTTTTCCATCGTGTTTAACCATTGGCGTCTTCATTTGTTTAGCGTTTTCCAAACCAAATCTCTTAACTAGATTCTTGACATATTTACTATGTGATATGAAAATTCCATCATCACTTTGCTTTATCTGCAAGCCTAAGAAAAAAGTTAGTTCCCCAATCATACTCATTTCAAATGTTGGTGACATAGCTTCAACAAATGAATTTAGGTACGACTGTGAGGTCGACCCAAAAACTATGTCATCCACGTAGATTTGAGCAATTATAATATCTACACCATGTCGTTTATAAAATAAAGTACGATCAGCTTCGCCACGGTTGAAACCAAATTCAAGAAGAGAGTTAGTTAAACGACCATACCATGCACGAGGGGCCTATTTCAACCCATACAAAGCCTTTTTGAGCTTGTACACATAGTGTGGATGGTAAGGATCTTCAAATCCTTTTGGTTGTTCAACATATACCTCTTTGCCTAAATAACCATTTAAGAAGGCACATTTTACATCCATTTGGTGTAAAGTAATTTTCAGACAACAAGCAATAGCAAGTAAAAGTCTAGTTGATTCGATTCTAGCTACAGGTGCGAAAGTTTCATCAAAATCAATTCCTTCAACCTGAGTATAACCTTGTGCAACTAGACGTGCTTTATTTCTAACAACTGTTCCTGATTCGTCTGATTTATTTTTAAAAATTCACTTAGTTTCAATTACATTTGTATTATTTGGACGTGAAACTAAGTCCCAGACTTCATTTCGAGAGAATTGTTCAAGTTCTTCTTGCATTGCTTGAATCCAAAAATTATCTTTGAGTGCTTCTAAAATAATTTTTGGTTCTAAAATAGATATAAAAGAAGAAAGAACTAACCTCTTGGTGTATGGAAGACATACACACATACCTTACCATTTCTCTGTAGTTGAGTGGTTCTTTGCCTCTTGTTCTAATTCCTTTAAAAAACCCCCCTATCACCTGGCCCGTGGTATGGTTCTTTCTAATCCTTGATGAGAGGTCCCTTCGAACTTGATCTAGCAATTCAGCATTTGACTCCTCATCCGTGGCCTCTGTGGTCTCTATTTCAGGTTCAGATGTTGCTTCGGGTGTGGCAACATTTGGAGCAACATTTGATTCTTCACCAGTCTGCACATTTTCCACTTTCAGACAATCTTCACAGACAGTTTTATATTTATGGCTAAGTTTGGGTAAGCCTTTAACTACTTTATATGAGGCCAATTTCTCTAAATTGCGGTAGTTGACATGCCCCAACTTTTGATGCCATAGTGTTGTGTCATCGATCTTAGCATTATTGCATGTTTCTTGTCATACAATAAGATATCAATTGTCATTTGTTCTAGTACTTGTCATGGCACATACATTGGTTTCATTCGTAACCACACAAGCACTCTTATTGAATTTTACCTCAAGATCGTCATCACACCGTTGGCTGATACGAAGCAAATTAGCCATTAAGCCCTCAACGTGCAATCTATTTCTTAAGGCTGGAATATCAGGGATATTCAAGATCATTTTTTCAATTATCTTAATTTTACTGCCATCTCCAAAAGTCACGTTTCCTCCATTGAATGACTCATAATTCTTGAAAAACCTTTAGTATCAGTCATGTGGCGAGAACATCCACTATCGAAGTACTAAGAACCTGAAATGTTAGTTCTTAATGCAGTTATACAGACATTACAAGTTAAGTCCATTTTAGGAACCCAAACTATCTTAAAATAATTTTTATTTTTTCGCTCAGAAATGTTGCTTCGAATGTTATCTGAAATATTGGAAAACATTTTAGGAAACATTTCGCTCTCAGATAATTGAAGTTTGAAACAATATGGTTTTAAGTGTCTAGAGGAGTTACAGTAACTGCACACAAACTTCAGATTATTCTTTGACGTATATGGGAAGCTCTTATGCATCCCCTTTTCTTTTACAAAACATATTTTCTTATTATTATCAAAGAATTTAGAGCAGCCAGTTTTAAGAGTGTTGTTGTACCCAATTCCTGCATGGGAATGTTTGCTAAAGTTAAGAATCTCATTCAATTTTGAAGTCCCCGTGTATGAAAGGTAGCTTCGACTAAAACCAGTTTTGCACTTGCTTACCAAATTCAATATCCTTTTTGGTAAGTGCAACCTCTAGTTGAGTTATTGTGCATTTTAAATCTACATTCTCATGAGTTAAATATTTTACGTTTGTATCAAGTTGATTGGATTCTATGATTAATGCTTTACAAATATTTTGTAATTCTTCAATCATATCTTCTTTGGAATCAACTTGATCCACACAGTCAGTCTCACTAATAGAAATAAAATCACTAAAGCAATTAACATCAGAATAGTTAAAGAATTCGTACACTCGAATGTTGCTGGGGATGTAGATGTTGTTGCTAATGTTGAGGAAAATATTGTGACATTTGGGACAACATTGTCGATGACATCTTCATTGTCTGATAGAGACTGTTCGAAAACAGTAGCCATCATTGCTTGTGATTCGACTTCTTGATCTCCTTCCTCTTCTCCTTCGTCATCACTAAGAGAAACCCATAGACCCTTACCAAATTTTCTAAGCGTATTTGCACATTCGTTAGCATAATTACCCCAACCCGAGCATGCATGACACTGCACAGACTCAAGTTGTTTGGGATCAAATTTGGTACGATCTGAGTTAGTTCTTCTTAGTTGATTTCTTTTTTGTACATTTGGAAGGAATCTAGTGTGCTTTTGATTGAAGACTTGGTTTTGGTGCTCTTTAGATTTAGATTGATTTCTCTCATTATTGAACTTCCTCACCATTGAATTGTATTTTCGAGTGAGTAAGGAAACATTTGCACCTTCACCAATTTCTTCAATATTCTCATCCTCTTCTTCGATTTGACTCTCCGAGGATTGAACTTGAAGTGCCACAATCTTGCTTTTATACAATTTATTTTGATTATCAATGTTCATCTCATAAGTTTTGAGTATGCTTATCAAGGTATGAAGGTCCATTGTGGCAAGATTGTGAGCTTCTTCAATAGCACAAATCTTTAAATTAAACTTTTCAGGAAGAGAACAAAAAACCTTTTCAATAAGTTGAGTGTTGGTTAACGGTTCACCAAGTACTTGACATTCATTTAAGATGTCAGTCAACTTTTCAAAGTAAGATTTAATATCACCCGCTTCTTCCATCCTTAAACGTTCATATTTACCCATGAGAATGCGTAGCTTTGTTCGACGAACACTTGAGCTACCTTCACAATGAATTTGTAAAGTATCTCATGCGTCTTTAGCCGTGGGGCAGTTTTGAATGAGTTTGAACATGTAAAGATCAACCCATCCAAAAATTGCATTTAAGGCCTTTTTGTTAAAGCTAGCATTATTGGTTTCTTCCGTAGTCCATTCGGATTCAGGCTTAACAAGAATGTCACCTTCCTCATCCGGTGGCAACATTGGAACAACATACCTATTAGTTATAAATATCCATGCCCTAATATCAATTGATTTGATATAAGAACGTAGGCGAATCTTCCAATAGGCATATTTTGAACCATCTAAAATAGGAAGCCTACGAATAGTTGAATTTGCCGGATCCATAGCTTGAAATAACATGACCAAATACTTATTGTGTTAAGTGTTGGCTCTGATACCACTTGAAGGGAGCTACGGATCAAATAAAAACAAGATGAACATAATTCAATCAACTACAACTTCAGTTTTCATGTCAGCAATAATGTCGTCCGACACCAGTAACAATACTTAGTAAAACAATAACTTTAAAGAGTAAATGCAGCGAAAATTTAAAGAACACAAATGTTCTAAATTTTCATAAGTTATATATATATATATAATATAACTTATGATGGTCAATGACCAAATGTATTGTATATATATTATATGTGTATATACAAATTCCTTTCTTTACAGATGTACAAGATAAAATGGAAAGGAATTAAAAGTTGAAGTCGCAGATGACTTATGCCTGAAAAATCTAACTAAGTAGACATAGACAACCTCTCATTACAATCTCTCCATACAAAGATAATCTAGAATCTAAAACATCAATTGTAATGTTGAACAGAATGTTGTCGACACACTCATGCAACACTTGTGATTCAGATTTCTGAGATGAAATTACGAGAGCTCTCTTGGTATTTTTACATTCTGGTTCTGGATGATCGATTCACTGTTGTGACCTCTCTATTTATAGTAGAAAGTTTTTCTTGAAAGGTTCATCGATCTGTTGAGGAGGTTGAGGGAAAGATGGACAACTGGTGTGTTTGTTGGAGAAGATCATGGAGTCGAAATCTCAACAACTTTGACTTGTTCCTTACTCGACTTCTTCCCCAAGCTTTGACTCTTTCTCCCACGTTTTACACAGCTCCAATTCAACATGCCTAAGTCATTTTTACCTCACAGTAAAAATATTACTGCTTAACGTGAAGTAAGTCAAAACTGTTATAAAAAGTGTTGGTCCGAATGTTGTGACATTTGTCCCAACATTTTTATGCATTCAAATCAGTACTTCAGAAGATATGTTGGGTCAAATGTCACAACACCAAACCCAATATTAACAATTTTATTATTATTATTATTCCAAATTAAATATTTGTGATATTTTCTTGGTGCATATAGAGAAGTCCACTGTCTTGGAGGAATTTCCTATAAAAAAGTTCAACCTTCCCTAAAAGCATGTTGGAAATTTGCCTTTGGCGGGAGTTGCGTCCGACCAACTTTAACGGCTTAAACACTAGTGTTACATATGTTAGAGAATCTGGTTCTTCACACGTGCATGATCTACTAAGTAAGTAGATAAGCGTAGGGCCAAGAATCGTCAAATTTCGTTGAGAAATGAAAGAGATATTGGTCCACGAAGTGAGCTGTTTGAAGCATGGAAAAGTGTGGTATGGGATCAATTCTCCCTCATCGGTGGGGGAAGAAAGATTTGTTTAGTTAATAAGTATCAAAGTTGGTTTGGAGTTTGGGACCCCAAGGGGTATCCCATGTGTTTAAAGGAGGGATGACCTAGATGTGCTTCTGTTCTAGGATAAGCCCACACGCGCGCCGCCAGTCCGGTCCGGTCTCGGTCACGGGTCACGGGTCGTGGGCTGTGGGCTGAGCTTCTTCTGATATTATCTTTTTGGACCAGAATTGTTTTGTATTTACAGTTTGATCCCTGAAGTTTCAATTAAGTCAAAATTGGGCAGAGAACTCTGCTGTTGGGTTTTTGGAACGTCAACAACCTTAATATGCACTCAATCATTTATTTTGGCCGAATAACTCTCCCTAAAGGACAATCCGTTGCACATCATTTCACCATTTATTTTGGAGGAATTACTACCTCCATAATTGCCATTACTTGGCCAGTAATGGCACTTATGGAGGTAGTTCATCAGCCTCTCCTTCAAATATTTAAGAACCCCTTTGTCACCATTGTTGAACTACACTTTACACTAAACAAAAACAGAAACGAATTCTTCTTCCTACAACTTCCAGCATCATTTCATTACTCAAAATTCTTCACGGTAACACTTGAGTTTCCTTAGCTCAATTGTTCATTTGTTGTTTTATCTTGGGAGACAATTGTCCAGGACGTAGAAATGATACATACGTGGCAATATTTTTTCTTAAAGACAGAGTGTAAACACTCGACTCAGCATACCAAAAATTATTCCAGTTTATTCTTCAATTTCTGTGTAATTTTCAGTTTGTTGTTGAATTGTAATTTCAGTTCTTGTATTACTTAACAGTTACTTGTAATTTTCGTTTCCTGCACCTTTGTAACCACCAAGTTTAAGACAATATTTGCTTACTGTAACTGCTGAAACATGGCTGGAAACATGACCGATGATGCTGCCTCTCAAGGGCAACAATGCTGCATTCCCCGCTACTGCCGCTACTGGCCAAGGCAACAACTCTGCTGCCTTCCCGACTGTTGTTGCTCCACCTTCTGCCTCACACCATGATCGCCCTGAAAAATTCATGAGATCAGAATTTAAGAAATGGCAGAAAAGAGATGATGTTCTACTTAACTGTTATGGGCATGGCCCGGTTCCTAACGGAAGATCCTTCACAAGCTGGAGATGAAATGGACTCTTCGCCCAATGAAACGGGTGAAAGGGGGCCTTGGTATCCATGTCATTAATGGCATGAAAATGGTTCTTGATGCGTGGAATCATAGCGATTTCATGTGTAAGAATTACACATTGAATTGCTTGGCAGACCCTCTCTACACGATCTATTGCACCATTGGCACTGCCAAAGAGCTGTGGGAAAAACTGTAAAAGAAGTACAACGCACAAGATGCGGGTACTAAGAAGTTCATCGTTGAGAAATTTCTAAAATTCCAAATGGTGGATAGTAAGACAGTGATGTCCCAAGTCCAGGAATTCCAAATGATTTTACATCACCTGGATTTGGAAGGAATGAAACCAAATGAGCATTTTTTGGTTGCATCGCTGATTGAAAAGTTACCTCCTTCGTGGTATGAGTTTATGAGTTACTTAAAACTCAAGACAAAGGAGATGACCTTTGAAGAGCTTATTATCAAACTCCAAATCCAGAAAGATAATAAGAAGACCTTGCCTAGGGGTAGACAACCTGTAGAGGCAAAGGCAAATCTGGCTGAGGCTAAAGGGAACTTAAGCAAGAAGCGGAAGTTCCAGAAAGACGGCAAGGCCCACGCAGCGGAGATGTTCAGAGGTAACTGTCACCACTGTGGGAAACCTGGTCATAGGATCAAGGAATGCCGCAAGCTCAAGACTGAGAAATAATAGAAAGCCAAGTCTAAAGGCAAGGCGCATGCTAAAGTCGTCAAGGACACGCTCCTGGATGACATGATTGAGGAATTCTCTGCAGTGGTGCTAGAAGCCAACCTGGTTGAGAATCCGATGCAGTGGTGGATGGACACAGGTGCTACCAGACACATCTGTTCCAACAGAGATGCCTTCTCCACATACACACCGGTCACCGACAAGAAGCTGTTCATGGGCAACAACGCTTCCTCTAACGTGATGGGGGTAGGAAAGATGGTCCTGAAGATGACTTCCGGTAATGAGCTCACTCCGAAGGAAGTGATGCACGTCCCAGAGATTAGAAGAAATTTAATTTCTGGACCTTTATTGGTTAATGCTGGTTTTAGGCTAGTGTTTGAATCCAATAAGTTTGTACTCACTAAGAATGGCACATTTGTGGGGAGAGGATTTTTCTGTGAAGGCCTCTTCAAAGTGAATGCCATGTCTGTAATGCGTCCAAGTAATAAAGTTGAACCTTCTTCTTATTTGCTTGAGTCTTCTAATTTATGGCATCATAGATTAGGATACGTTAACTACAAGTCTATCCAAAGGCTGGTAAAGATGGAGTTGTTGCCGTCTATCGACGTAAACCCTCAACATAAGTGTGAGGTGTGCGTAGAGGCAAAACTCACCAAGCTTCCTTTTCGATCCGTCGAAAGGAATACCGCTCCTTTAGAACTTATTCACACAGATATATGTGATTTGAAGTTCGCACAAACTAGAGGGGGGAACAAGTACTTTGTGATATTCATTGATGATAGAACAAGGTATTGTCACCTTTACTTGTTGAAAAGTAAGGATGAAGCCTTTGAAGCGTTTCGACGTTACAAAGCAGAAGTTGAAAACCAACTAAGCCTACGGATTAAATCCATTCGTAGCGATAGAGGGGGAGAATACGTAGCGCCATTTAAGGAATATTGTGCCCAAGAAGGCATTGTTCATCAAACGACGGCTCCATACTCACCTCAATCGAACGGTGTGGCGGAACGTAAAAACCGCACATTGAAGGAAATGATGAATGCCTTGCTTATCAATTCCGGTCTTCCCCAAAATATGCGGGGAGAAGCCGTCCTTACCGCTAATACGATTCTTAATAGAGTCCCACATAAGGGTAAGGACAAAACTCCATATGAATCATGGAAGGGAAAGAAACCCACCTACAAATACTTTAAGGTGTGGGGTTGTTTGGCAAAGGTTGAAGTACCCAAGCAAAAACAGGTCAAGATTGGGCCTAAGAATGTAGATTGCATATTCATCGGATATGCAAATAACAGTAGTGCTTATCGCTTCTTATTGCATAAGTCAGATATTCAAGATATCCACCAGGGTACAATCATGGAATCAAGGAATGCTCTATTCTTTGAAGGCACCTTTCCTAGAATGGAAAAAGACATAACCTCTCGCAAACGAAGTTATGCACAAAGCTCTCAAGAACCGGGAGTCGTTGACGGCCCGGATCTAGATGATTCAGATCTAGCGAATCTCGAGGTGGCTGAACATCCGGAATCTAGTGTTCCAGATTCTCAGAACTTGGAGACTCCAGAGATAGATCTAAGGCGAAGCAAAAGGGCCAGGAAGGATAAATCCTTCGGTCCTGAGTTTGTAGCTTATATGGTTAATGATGAACCAAGAACAATTGCTAAGGCATTGTCAACTCCAGAAGCACCGCTCTGGAAAGAAGCTATTGAGAGTGAAATAGGTTCCATTCTGCATAACCATACTTGGGAGTTGGTTGATCTTCCTCCGGGAAATAAACCGTTGGCTTGTAAATGGATACTCAAACGAAAATACAAAGCAGATGGGTCTATAGACAAGTACAAGGCCAGGTTGGTAGTCAAGGGCTATCGGCAGACAGAAGGTTTTGACTACTTTGACACATACTCTCCGGTAACCCGGATGACATCCATACGGGTATTCATTGCGATCGCAGCTCTGCGTGACCTTGAGATACACCAAATGGATGTCAAGACAGCCTTCCTAAATGGTGATTTGGAAGAAGAAATTTATATGGACCAACCCGAGGGGTATGTGGTTCAAGGGCAAGAGAATAAAGTCTGTCGACTTGTCAAATCTCTGTACGGGCTGAAACAAGCCCCAAAGCAATGGCACGAAAAAATTGATAGTACTCTACTATCGAAGGGTTTCGCCATTAATGAGTGTGATAAATGTGTCTACACAAAAGGTAACTCTGACTCATTTGTTATGATATGCCTATATGTAGACGACATGTTGATCACTGGAAGCAGTCCTAGGGTAATCCTAGAGACTAAGAACATGTTAAAATAATGCTTCGACATGAAGGATATGGGTATCACATATGTCATCTTAGGGATAAAAATCTCTAAGACGTCTGATGGACTGGTCTTATCTCAGTCTCACTACATCGAGGATGTTTTGAGAAAGTTCGAGATGTTAGACAGTTCACCGATAAAGTCACCAATGGATGCAAATCAAAATCTTGATAAAAATCGTGGTGCACCCGTATGCCAGGAGCAATATGCACAGGTGATTGGGAGTTTGATGTACATAAAAAACTGCACCCGACCTGATATATCTTATGCATTCAATACGTTGGCTAGGTTTACCCGTAATCCGAGTAATGATCATTGAAAGGCGTTGAATCAGGTACTACGATACCTGAAATACACGCTAACTTACGGGTTGCATTATTCGAGATATCCAGCTGTACTAGAGGGGTACAGTGATGCAAACTGGATATCTGATATAGAGAACACCAAGTCCACCAGTGGTTATGTATTTACAATTGGTGGTGGGGCTGTGTCTTGGAAATCCTCTAAGCAAACTTGCATCGCCCGATCCACAATGGAATCGGAGTTTATCGCTTTAGACAAAGTAGGAGAAGAAGCTGAGAGGCTTCATGACTTCTTAGAGGATGTTCCGTGTTGGAACAAACCCGTACCTTCGGTAATGATCCACTGCGACAGCCAGTTGGCTCTAGAAAAGGCACGGAATGCTATGTACAACGGCAAGTCTCGTCATATTCGACGGAGGCATAAAATCATTAGGCAACTGATCACCACGGGTATAATATCCATTGATTACATTAAGTCAAAGAATAATATAGCAGACCCATTGACAAAAGGCTTACCCAAGGATCAGATGGCTTGCCTGTCTAGGGGAATGGGCTTAGAACCCAAAATATAAGGACCAATACGGTGGTAACCCAACCTTACTAACTGGAGATCCCTGTAATTTGGTTCAATGGGAAAACTAAGTTGTAAAGGTTCAGTTGATCGCTTCAGTGGAAGTATGAGCACTTCGGATAGTGATTTCTGTAAAGAAACACCAAATCCAAAGCCGTTCCCGCGATAGACGTTAAGTGCTATCTGCTGTATGGGCAAAGGTTAAGTTTTCAAAACCTTTAATGATCCTCAACAGTGAGGTTAGGTTTTGGGAAACTTTTAATGGTTCCTAACACTTGTGAAGTGGGGTATAGCAGGATACCTTGTAGGAGACCACCTATTTAACTGCGAGGACGGGCCGCCTCAAATGAACGCACTTAAGAATCCAAGAAGTTGTCCATGGCCATAACGGACAAAACATTATGAAGAAGAGAGTAAGGGAATTTGTTGTGTTGGTACTATTGACTTGGCTTACACTAAACACTGATGGTTCAAGACATCACGTTCACCGCGCAGTAAGTAAGTCCGATGCTATTTAACTATAGAAGGTTCAAAGCTGAAGCTACCTCTCCTTATGCAACATCGGTCCGCAGAAATATTGCTGGAAATGAAAAAAGCACCATGTGAGTGCGCTAAAATCTCTTTCAAGAGGGGATTGTTGGAAATTTGCCTTTGGCGGGAGTTGCGTCCGACCAACTTTAACGGCTTAAAAACTAGTGTTACGCATGTTGGAGAATCCAATTCTTCACACGTGCATGATCTATTAAGTAAGTAGATAACCGTAGGGCCAATGATCGTCAAATTTCGTTGAGAAATGAAAGAGATATTGGTCCACAAAGTGAGGTGTTTGAAGCATGAAAAAGTGTGGTATAGGATCAATTCTCCCTCATCGGTGGAGGAAGAAAGAATTTTTTGTTTATAAGTCTCAAAGTTGGCTTGGGGTTTGGGACCCCAAGGGGTATCCCATGTGTTTAAAGGAGGGAGGACCTAGATGTGCTTTGGTTCGAGGAAAGCCCACACGCGCGCCGCCGCCGCCTCCCGCCCGTCTGATCCGGGTCACGGGTCGTGGGCTGTGGGCTGTGCTTCTGATATTATCTTTTTGGACCAGAGAACTTTTTCATATCTACAGTTTGATCCCTGAAGTTTCATATGTATAGTTTGGACCAGAATTCTTTCAGATGTACAGTTTGGTCCCTGAAGTTTCAATATGTACAGTTTGGTCCGTTACAAAGGTGCAGGAAACGAAAATTACAAGTAACTGCTAAGTAATACAAGAACTGAAATTATAATTCAACAAAGCATTCACTATTTCTTAAATCAAAGGGAAAACAAACCATTATACTTTTGTAGTTTCTTTAAGTAAACTTATTTCATGTGGGAAACTTATTAGATTGGTTGCTGAAAAACCAATTAATCAGTCTTTTTGACTTTCTACATAATAAAACAAGTAATTGCTTATTTTTCTTCTTTAACTTAATTACGGTTCAAAGTTTTATTACTAGAGATTTGAATAATTTCATGCCACTGACTTGCTATGTTGAATTTATGATAATCTCTTGGCCTGGTCTTAAAAACATGATAAACATAGTCCACTTGATTAACGACATAAAAACTAAAGGAATTGAAGAAATTATTTTGATGCCATAAAACAATTTTCTAACCTTCAAAACTGTGGATGAACCCAAGGTATTTAGTGTTCAAACTAAAATGTTCATCCATATTTTACGAGGCTGCTTACAGGCAAATTGAAAATGGAAAAATCACAAAGTTCACGTGAGCCTTCAACTTAGTAGTATTAACATTAAAGTTTATTCGAGACACTTGTAATATTAACTTGAGATAAATTATAATGGTCAGAATATTATTTTTTTGGTGAGTTTTCTATCTGAACTATCAGATATTTACATTTTATATCTGAACTATCACCAACTATTTATCAAAACACACCTCGATTAATATCTAATGTGCATGGTGTACACTCTCCTTTTTTTCGTTTAAAAATGGTGTCAAATGACACTCCACACGGATAATTGAAGGAATTAATAGATTTTTTTAAAAAAAATTATGAGATAATGGTAAAAAAAACACCTGAAGTATCACTTTTTTTTGCGAGTTTCCTACATGAACTATCAGATGTTTGCGTTTTCTACTTGAACTATCACCAATTATTTATCAAAACACACCTCGAAATTAACGAGTCAGTTGTCACGTGGGCAAATTTTTTATGGCAAATTAATCTATCACGCGCCTTTTGGTGATTGTATTCAAATACTTAATCTAGTCAGCTTCGATGTATATTTTAATAAATAGTTGGTGATAGATTAAGTAGAAAACAAAAATACCTAATAGTTCGGATAGAAAACTCACAATTTTTTTTACTTAAACTGTGTTTTTTACCATTACCTCTAGTAACTTTGGAGATACTGCAAACAGATGAATAGTACTATGGTTGTCGATATTAGTTAACATAAAAGTGTGTCATAGAATCTAATCTCAGTATCAATCTTGTTCATGAGAAAGCGCAATAACATTTGTTAATTACAAGATACCGTCCTATATTTAGGATGCAGGTATAATTTCCTTTAAATAATTACATAAATTTGGATTTATTTGCCGCAAGCCACACGACAAGTGGAGATACATTGCCTCTACTTTCTTTAATTATTTGGTTATTTAACTTGGATCATTTGATTAATGATGATAATAGAGTATTAAGCTCTGGTTAAAGTTGATAGCGACTTACACCTGATGCATATTGTGTATAAAGTGTATAAAGGTTTGTAATAGATTCTATAGCAAATACATATAACTTTAATTTCAGGCATGTAATCATAACCATGCAACTTAATGCTTAATATCAAAGCATTCAATGAATTTTCATCATGCAAAGATACCTGCAAGTTAGGATAAGTATTAAAATAAACAGGAACATATGCCAAGTTGGTCTGTACTATCCCTATAAGGGATTTTTTCCAGTTCTGGTTTCTGCCATCCCTTAAAGCCGCTATAAATCTTTCTGGTAAGCCACTTAAAGTAAGTGGCTTAAAGGCAACCTGTACTAACCCAATATGCATAAATCGACGGGTTTTCCTATAAGGGGCAATATCACTATCATTAAATAATTTTAAAGTAGCATGATTGCTATCCATAGTGATAGTTTCCTTAGTAGTTTTGACTACTTGTTTGAATCCTAATTTTTCAAAAGTACCCATCAGGTATATCAACTTGGGTTGGGTTTTCGGAATAATCCACTTATTAAGTAGATCTAAATGTTGAGGTATATCATATTCCTTTTTTTTATTGCTTTTAACAATATTCTTATTCTTGATGATATTCATCAATTTTAGTAAGAGTGTTGAACTTTGTTACCTATTACTACTTGTGCACATGGATCTGATACCAAAATAAATGGAAGTGATCATAGAGAGATACCAAAATAGGTATTATTTACAGGCTGACAGGGCCTGGCAGGGCCATCTTTGAAAGTATATTTATGTCCTAGAGACAATCTGTATTAGGACAAATGTACTTTATACACATTCATATTATTATTAATGGAGATTAATATTATGGCATTTACAATTATTGAATTATTATTTGATTGTTTGTAATTATTCATTAATGTGCATCCCTTGAGCTTACGTTGTCATTAATAGAGTGAGATATTCATGATAAAGCGTAACTATTAAAATAGCCTCGACTAATGATCATCGAGAATGGGATATCGATGATATGTGATAAGTCGACATGTGGTCTGCATCACATCTTTAAAGGATGTAGTATGTCTCACCTGCTACGAGTAATGACTACTTGTGATGGACACATGGATACTTTGGAAGTATTGGTATACCCTGCTGATATACTGTTTGTTATACTTGTCTAAAGTATGATCAGCGTGTGGGAGATAGAAGTCCTTAGACTTGAGGTCAATACGCGCCTTGTCTACAAAGTAATGTACTTTGATCCCGTCCTAAGGTCAAATGTCTTATATGTTGAGATACGACTTGTATTGGGTACATTACGATGTGGATTGGAGGTGGTAGTTGAGCCAAGATTAGGATTCATTCCTCGAATGTATATTCTAGAGAACACTCGGATTCTTAGTGATATTAGGTTGACTAAGTCATTGGCCAACGCAATATACATATTTAGAATATGGTCTAGTCGTCAACTAATATAGATGAGATACAATGATTAAGCCATTTGGATAGAGACTTGACAAATCCTAAGCTTGATCAGGTGTGTTGTGAATGAAAGGATTTTATCTTACCATATAAAGGTTAAGTTTACTGGATTCGCGTAAACGTACTTCACATATTGAGTCCATCTTCCGACGCCGTCTAGGAGTTCCGTGTAGACCTTAATTTGATTAATGTCGATATAAGAAGGCCTGTAGGGTCACACTATGTCGATTGTCCGTTTCAATCTAAGGATGTATTGAGAGAGTAATTAAATGT
This sequence comes from Anisodus acutangulus, assembly GCA_029783415.1. Taxonomy (NCBI): domain Eukaryota; kingdom Viridiplantae; phylum Streptophyta; class Magnoliopsida; order Solanales; family Solanaceae; genus Anisodus; species Anisodus acutangulus. The sequence goes on from CM056492.1 coordinate 17,318,121, forward strand.
TCGATTTGGAATCGAGATATTTAAATGAATAATGATTATTTTAATTAAATCAAAATTAGATTTTGGATTTAATTAAGAATGCACCAAAAAATAAATCGAGATAGTGCAGAAGCACGTCGACTGCCGCGACGTCTATACCCTAGGGCCGTGGCATAGTGCATACGCATGTCGAGCGCCGCGGTGCCCATACCCTAGGGTCGCGGCTCCTCCGCCTCAATTTTTGGGCCAGGCCTAAGGTCAAACCCTAATCCGATTTTGACCTATTTTTCAATTATAATTGAAGGCATTCACCTCATTATTCAATTCACCAATTTCTGAAAATCATTCTAAGCCTTAGAGACTTAGAATCAAATATTCTCTCGAACCTCTGCCGGATTTCCTAGCTTTCCGAAGGAGAAATACATTGAAGCTTGGAGCTTAAAATTGGAAGGGCAATCGCGTGTGGACCACACAGTTGATAAAGATTCCAGATAAATACAACTTGTAAGTATATGTTTTATGTTACAAGTTTCATTGTTGTATAACCATACCAGAACTTATTATTGGGGTAAGTAAGAAATAAAACTTTTAAACTTTCGTTGTGCCTTACTTATGTATTTTGAACCCAACAAAATCTCTACAGTCTTGACTCAGAATAGATCCAAAACACCCTAATGCCACCTTGGATCAGCGGGCTATAACAGGATCATCAGCCTGAGTTTCAGACATTCCGCCTGGGCTGTCCTCTGCCCAACCTTAGCACCTTCTCACATGAATCATTAGCTATATTGTAAAATTAGTACCATGATTCCAAGTAGTCTAGTGCAACATAGGTTCAACACAAGGGAATTAGCCGATCATGGGCTAATCCAAAATATATAATAAAAATAAAATTAAAATACAAAATTTTAAATTACCTAAGATGAAGAGGTTGTGCTTAGTACAGGAGGATGTAAAGCAAAACTTATGCTTTTATTGTAGAGAGATTTTTAAAAAGAGAGGAGAGAATAGTTGGCGAAAGCCTACCTTCTACCTTCAACTTCTGGATCCTTTTATAATGGATCCTTACAAATAAAGTCGCCTAGTATGTGGCCGACAAACTTAAAAGATAAAAGTGTCCTAACAAGTGGCCGACAAACCTAAAACATAAAAAGTAATAAAGTAGAATTGGCCAAAATTTATGGGCCCTACTAAAGTACAATAATTCATCTACTTTATTAAAGTAGATTCCATCTGTTTGGTGGCTTTTTTTATGGGTCCACCGGCTGCTTTCTTGTGTATCACATTTTTTATTTCCCTTTGTCTTTTTCTGTGTTGGAGGATGCCTCCATCTTATCTTGAAACTTCGAAACATACTCTTGGATGTCAAAGTCTGCATCATAGGGGTCTTGGGAGTCATGAATATCTTCCTCCTATGTATGAATGGATGCCATAGAAGTATCTGAGGGGAATTCCTCATCCATATTTTTTATTAAATCCTTTTTTACTTCTACCATATAAGATGCTATAATTTTTGCTTTTGATATTACCCCCTTTTAAGTTGGAGCTTTCTGGCAATATGCTGAAATGGACTATTAATCTCTGACTGAGGTTGGTCCTCTTTAAATTTGGTATAACCTTCAATTGCCGAGGTTATTTAATCTATGAGTTCTTGTCCATTCAAAACACCTTCTTTGGTCTTTTATAATAACTTATTCCAGAACCTTATATAATAGGTTCGTTGTAAACATGGAATTTATTCTGGGGTATAACCCACTTCTACTGACCATCTCATGATCCATGGAATGGAAAATTCGATGAAGAAATGCATATTAGCAATGCCATTTATAATTGTATTATGATTCTCTAATTCTATGATCATAGGAGAAACATCAATCCATTTGGTATATAAACCTTTGAATGTTTGTGGCAAGATATTAATAGATGGATCATATTTTATCCACCAATGCCAAAACCAATTGGGTATGTTCTGTTTATAAACATGAGAACATATTTTTATAAACCACGAATGCTTTTTGTTTGGGTTTTCATATAAAAAAGTTTTATAAAAACTATCTATATAATCCCAGTAATTGTACTTTACCTGAATTCTTTGTTCAGGATGGAAATATCCCCGTTCTTTTAATGTGTTAAATCCTCAGTCTTCCAGAGTAAAGATCTTTTTATAATGATTTTGGAGAAGTTATAAACTTTCTTAGTATGCATAGGGAAATAGTGCTGGATTTTAGCTGATCCCGTGGTTGAGAATATGGTCTCATAATGCATTCTTGACTTATAAGTCAAGATGGGATATGACCCAGTTTCCAAATACCTTTCCATGAGCTTCCATGACTTATCTTTCCACTGCAGATCTTTATAATCGAGAAGAAGTATGACATCTTTCTTCTCATGTTTTTCATAACCCTCATTATCATTTTGCTCTTCATGAGCAACTTCTGCATATGACGGTTGTGGACTATCATTGTTTTCTTTGGAATTTATAAAATCCATGAACTGTTGGTATAATGGACTATCTTTATCAATGGATGAAGTCCCTATCTGCCCTTGTGCTATAAGCTTTTTGTTTCCATGCTGGACAATAGTATTACCTCGTCCAGTTCCTCTGCCTCTTCCACCACAACCTCTATAATTGGGATCGCCACCCTGCTAATTAGGCCTCATCATCCTGTATGACAAAATTATCAATTTATGAACTTAAATATTCTCTAGTTAAGAAATCAGGCAGACTATTATCTGTCCCCTTTTTTATAGTGAATCTCGAAATCAAATGGTGCCAATAAAGCTTGCCATCTTGAAAACATTTATTTAGAAACATCATGTTTGCAGTCTTTATTAAACATAAATTCGATTGATTGACAATCGGTATTTATTATAAACTTCTGATTGTATAAGTCCCCTTGAAATTTCAAAACACTTTTTACAATTGCTAGAATTTCTTTTGCAACTGTAGAATAATTTTTCTGACTGTGATTCCATTTGCCAGAGTAGAATTGTATTAAATACTCCTGTTTATCAACTGGAGAGTGTTGCTTCAGTATACCCCCATACCCGACATCTGAAGCATCTGTCTCTATAATTTTTGGCCAAGTAGGATTGGTTAAGGTGAGACAAGGAAGGTTATGAACCTTAACTTTAATTCTTTTGACAGCTTGAGTATAATCTTCTGTCCAAGGTGTAGGAACGTTTTTCAGCCGTTCATATAAGATGGATGTATCTTTTGCCAAATTCTTTATAAAAGGACTGATATAATTCAGACTGCCCAGAAATCTCTGGAGTTGGGTCTTATCGGTTATAATATCTGGGAATTTTGATGCAAATTCAATGCTTCTATTAATAGGAATGATTTTTCCTTTTTCAATGTTATGACCCAAAAATCTTACTTTTGTTTAGAAAAGGGCCATCTTTGGTTTTGATATGACAAGACCATTCTGTATGATGATCTTTTAAAATAAATCAAGATGCTTGAAATGAGTTTCAATATTATTAGAAAATACTAAAATATCATCTATATAGACGATGATGAAATTGCTATGAGGCATAAAAATATCATTCATAAAATTTTGAAATTCAGAAGGGGCATTTTTTTAATTCTAATGGCATCACATTCCACTCGAATTGTCCCATAGGAACATTAAAAGCAGTTTTGTATCTATCTGCTTCCTTAATCTGAATCTGCCAGTAACCCAATTTTAAATCGAATTTAGAAAATATAATAGCGCTATTAAGCCTATCAAGTAAATCTTTTTTGTTAGGAATAGGATACATAATCCATTTCAGAGCTTTATTAAGCGGTTTATAATTAATAACAAGTCGGGGGACTCCCCTTTCCTGCTCTGCATGTTTATTAACATAAAAAGCTGTATAAGAGCATGGGGATTTTGAGGGTTTTATTAAACCTTTTTGTAATAAAGAAGTAATCTCTTTTTTGCATAATTCAAGATATTCGGAATTAATCTGGCAAGGCCTAGCTTTTGTAGGGATATTACCCTCTTTGAAATCATCCTCATAAGGGAGGGAGACAATATGTTTCTTTTCTATCCCAAAATGCATTGGGAAGGTCACTGCAAACCTGTATTGAAAACTGAGTTTGTATAAGATCAATTTTTTTCCGTAGCTTGGGATTTCCCAAAAGTTCCTCAATATTGGAAATATAAATTTCTTATTTTAAGAAACTAATTTGTTGGTGTTTGTGAACCAATCGATGTTTGAGCTCATTTAACACCCTAAAAAAAGGTTCAGTTATAAACTGGAAAGTAATGGGTTTTCCGTCAAAGGTTCCTATGATACATTTTTTTTATCAATTGAAAACAACTTTTGTATAAAAGGTGTGCCTAAAATAATTTGGCTGGAAATATCTTTTACCAAAATAAAACTTTCTGCTATACAAGTTTTATTATTGCAAATATAAGCTTTTGGTAATTAAAAAGTAATTTATAATTTCTGCCAATTAGCAGATCGAACACTATGAGTGGTTTTATGAAAATAAGTAGAAGGAATAAGATCTTCCTGTATACAAATTACATCTGCCCAGCTATCAACAAGAGCAGTGAAATCTTTTTTGAAATTATAATCAATCAAAAGACTAATCTTTATATAAAACTTTTGTGAAGTGATTAACTCCAGGGTTAAAAAGTTCCATGTTTCATCACTGACACTAGTTATTAGAAGATTATCTAAGTCAGAGATATCATCCACTGTTGTTGAATCTATGATCTTCTCTTTTCCTTTACCTTCAATATTGGTAATTCGAGCATCGAGCATATCATTACTCTTTTTAATGCTAATATCTCATGCTTGAGATTATTAATCTCTTTTTCCAAATCTCTGGGAGTACTAGTAATACCTTGTTTCTCCCTTATTTGTTTTTTCAACTCTGACATGGTATAAGCACTTGATCGTTCCAGAGTTTTCCTTCCCTGTGAAGTTTCTGGAGTATCCTGAAGCTGATCTATAATATGTGATCTCATATTTGGATATTTGATCAATTTTAATAATTCCACAAGGTTATCACCTTTGAGAACATTAACATTCATGTCCTGAAATTGAGCAAAAATGTTATAGAACTCATCATCCTCCTTATTCTGTTTGCTAGAACAAGACTGTCCTATTTGAAATGGTAGACATTCTACTTCTGAAGGAATATAATCTTCTTTATTAAGAACCCGAATTTCCTCATCTGAGGAGGAATCCTTTGCTTCGTCAGCTTCGAAACCTGAGTCCTCTGGTTCCGAGTTGAGCAATAGCTTGGATAATGATTCCTTTAAATCATCTCCAATGTTAAGGGATTTAATTTTTTCCTTAACTCTACAATCCTTATAATAGTGCCATGTCCTGCCACATTTCCAACATGCTTTGGGGTTCTTAGAATTTATAAAATTCTTGCGAGTTTTAAATTCTTTCTTTCTTCTCACCTTTTTATCCAGGCGTTTTGTTTTCCATTTTTGGAAGCTTTCATGGTTCTTAGCTTTTCGTCAATGAGACACCTTGGCTTTGGGTATATCCATTCCAAATTGACCACAGAACTCTCCCAATTGTTGTCTTTCATTGAGGTTCTGACTTTTTATCTGCTAGTTTAGCTTGATCTCATTACATAAAGCTAACCCTTCTTGTATGCAGGTGCCTATGAGGCTACCATAGGTATAAATATCATAATTGATTGTAATTCCCCCTTTTCTAAGATATTTTCTAACTCTTTCCGCAAAAAGGGCTGGTAATCCATCAATAAATTTGGACTTCCAGTGAGAACTATTACACTCAGGTAGCTCCATGACTATGCTAAGGAAAACATCCTTATACCACCTAAATGAGGTGAGGGTTTTGCATCTTATGTTCTGGAGTAAGGTTATGATATTTTCAGAATCATCTGACCATCTTCTAGTAAAGTGTTTTATAATATTAATTCCTAAGGTATAAATCACATTCTGTGCAGGTTCTATCACTGCTTCGGTTTATACAGCCCCAATAATTCTATTACGCTGTTCTTGGGTTAAATAATGATCCCACCAACCTTTCAACTGGCCAGTGAATCCTGATATGATCATTTCTGCAATAGTTTTGTCTGTGTTACTGTTAGCTTTGTAGATTGTGCTGTACATGAGCATTGTATGAACTATTGTATAAATTTGTTTTTATGTCTAACCATCTATGTTTCATTAATAGATACTCTTTCCACTATAGCCATTGTTATCAACAATCTCTTGTTCCTCAAACAAAACATCGTGAGGAGTGGGCCTAGGATAGTAGTACATCCTTTGTACTATTTTCCCTCCTCAACAACCGTTCCAGATGGAAAAGGATAATAAAGTTCTTAATTTTGCTGCCTTTTCAAATCTTATTGAAAATAATGATGCTTTAGTTACAACTTCGCATATTAATATCATGCTTAAACAGAATAATTACACCAATGTTTATATGAATGTTTTGGGTGAACAAATTGTTCTGTTACATAATAGAGTAGAGAAGTTGACTTTAGAAATCATGAGGTCAGTCCCTTCTTCTCCTAGTATTCATACTTCTGCAGCTACTCCTAGTGTGCAGCCTCCACACGAGATTAAAGATTTCAAGTTAAGAGCATACTCAGAACTTGAACAGTTACTAGATGACAAGTTTAAAGGTTTGCGGATCAGCCCTTTAACAAAAGATTATGAGTTGAACCTATCTGGAGATGATTATAAACAGAAGATGTCTGACGAAATTAATAACCTAGAAAAATATGTTAGGAAACCAGTACAAAGGATGTACTACTATCCTAGGCCCACTCCTCACGATATTTTATTTGAGGAACAAGAGATTATTGATAACAATAGCTATAGTGGGAAGAGTATCTATGAATGGAACATATATGGTTATATAGAAAGACAAATTTATACAACAGTTCATACAATGCTCATGTACAGCACAATCTACAAAGCTAACAGTAACACAGACAAAACTATTGCAGAAATGATCATATCAGGATTCACTGGCCAGTTGAAAGGTTGGTGGGATCATTATTTAACCCAAGAACAGCGGAATAGAATTATTGGGGATGTAAAAACCGAAGCAGTGATAGAACCTGCACAGAATGCGATTTATACCTTAGGAATTAATATTATAAAACACTTTACTAGAAGATGGTCAGATGATTCTGAAAATATCATAACCTTACTCCAGAACATAAGATGCAAAACCCTCACCTCATTTAGGTGGTATAAGGATGTTTTCCTTAGCATAGTCATGGAGCTACCTGAGTGTAATAGTTCTCACTGGAAGTCCAAATTTATAGATGGATTACCAGCCCTTTTTGCGAAAAGAGTTAGAAAATATCTTAGAAAAGGGGGAATTACAATCAATTATGATATTTATACCTATGGTAGCCTCATAGGCACCTGCATACAAGAAGGATTAGCTTTATGTAATGAGATCAAGCTGAACCAGCAGATAAAAAGTCAGAACCTCAATGAAAGACAACAATTGAGAGAGTTCTGTGGTCAATTTGGAATGGATATACCCAAAGCCAAGGTGTCTCATAGACGAAAAGCTAAGAACCATGAAAGCTTCAAAAAATGGAAAACAAAATGCATGGATAAAAAGGTGAGAAGAAAGAAAGAGTTTAAAACTCGCAAGAATTTTATAAATTCTAAGAACCCCAAAGCATGTTGGAAATGTGGCAGGACAGTCTACTATTATAAGGATTGTAGAGTTAAGGAAAAAATTAAAGCCCTTAACATTGGAGATGATTTAAAAGAATTATTATCCTAGCTATTGCTCAACTCGGAACTAAATGACTCAGGTTTCGAAGCTGATGAAGCAAAGGATTCCTCCTCATATGAGGAAATTTGGGTTGTTAATAAAGATGATTATATTCCTTCAGAAGAAGAATGGCTACCATGTCAAATAGGACAGCCCTGTTCTAGCAAACAGAATAAGGATGATGATGAGTTCTATAATATTTCTGCTCAATTTCAGGACATGAATGTTAATGTTCTCAAATGTGATCAGAATTTAATTCTAATAAATTTATTTTTTCTTTCTTTTTATTAGGGGTTTTTACAATTATTGGCCATGTTGCAGGATTTTCCACAACCTTGTGGAATTATTAAAATTGATCAAAGATCCAAATATGAGATCATAGATTATTGATCAGCTCCATGATACTCCAGAACCTTCACAAGGAAGGAAAACTCTGGAACGATCAAGTGCTTATACCATGTTAGAGTTGAAAAAACAAATGAGGGAGAAACAAGGTATTACTAGTACTCCCAGAGATTTGAAAAAAGAGATTAATAATCTTAAGCATGAGATATTAGCATTAAAAAAGAGTAATGATATGCTCGATGCTCGAATTACCAATATTGAAGGTAAAGGAAAAGAGAAGATCATAGATTCAACAACAGTGGATGATATCTCCGACTTAGATAATCTTCTAATAACTAGTGCCAGTGATGAAACATGGAACTTTTTACAAACCCTGGAGTTAATCACTTCACAAAAGTTTTATATAAAAATTAGTCTTTTGATTGATTATAATTACAAAAAAGATTTCACTACTCTTGTTGATAGCGGGGCAGATGTAATTTGTATACAGGAAGATCTTATTCCTTCTACTTATATCCATAAAACCACTCATAGTGTTCGATCTGCTAATTGACAGAAATTACAAATTACTTTTAAATTACCAAAAGCTTATATTCGCATTAATAAAACTTGTATAGCAGAACGTTTTATTTTGGTAAAATATATTTACAGCCAAATTATTTTAGGCACACCTTTTATACAAAAGTTGTTTCCAATTGATAAAAAAGGTATCATAGGAACCTTTGACGGAAAACCCATTACTTTCCAGTTTATAACTGAACCTTTTTAGGGTATTAAATGAGCTCAAACATCGATAGGTTCATAAACACCAACAAATTAGTTTCTTAAAACAAGAAATTTATATTTCCAATATTGAGGAACTTTTGGGAAATCCCAAGCTACGGTAAAAAAATGATCTTATACAAACTCAGTTTTCAATACAGGTTTGCAGTAACCTTCCCAATGCTTTTTGGAATAGAAATAAACATATTGTCTCCCTCCCTTATGAGGATGATTTCAAAGAGGGTAATATCCCTACAAAACTAGGCCTTGCCAGATTAATTTTGAATACCTGGAATTATGCAAAAAAGAGATTACTTCTTTATTACAAAAAGGTATAATAAAACCCTCAAAATCTTCATGGTCTTGTACGACTTTTTATGTTAATAAACATGCATAGCAGGAAAAGGGAGTCCCCCGACTTGTTATAATTATAAACCGCTTAATAAATCTCTAAAATGGATTAGGTATCCTATTCCTACCAAAAAAGATTTACTTGATAGGATTAATAGCGCTATTATATTTTCTAAATTCGATTTAAAATCGGGTTACTGGCAGATACAGATTAAGGAAGTAGATAGTTACAAAACTGCTTTTAATGTTCCTATGGGACAATTCGAGTGGAATGTGATGCCATTCAAATTTAAAAAAAGGCCCCTTATGAATTTCAAAATATTATGAATGATATTTTTATGCCTCATAGCAATTTCATCATCGTCTATATAGATGATATTTTAGTATTTTCTAATAATATTGAAACTCATTTCAAGCATCTTGATTTATTTTAAAAGATCATCATACAGAATGGTCTTGTCATATCAAAACCAAAGATGGCCCTTTTCTAAACAAAAGTAAGATTTTTGGGTCATAACATTGAAAAAGAAAAAATCATTCCTATTAATAGAAGCATTAAATTTGCATCAAAATTCCTGGATATTATAACCGATAAGACCCAACTCCAGAGATTTTTGGATAGTCTGAATTGTATTAGTCCTTTTATAAAGGATTTGGCAACAGATACAACCATCTTATATGAACGACTGAAAAAAGTTCCTACACCTTGGACAGAAGATCATACTCAAGCTGTCAAAAGAATTAAAGTGAAGGTTCATAACCTTCCTTGTCTCACCTTAGCCAATCCTATTTGGCCAAAAATTATAGAGACAGATGCTTCAGATATCAGGTATGGGGGTATACTGAAGCAACACTCTCCAGTTGATAAACAGGAGTATTTAATACAATTCTACTCTGGCAAATAGAATCCCAGCCAGAAAAATTATTCTACAGTTGCAAAAGAAATTCTAGCAATTGTAAATAGTGTTTTGAAATTTCAAGGGGACTTATACAATCAGAAGTTTATAATAAATACTGATTGTCAATCAACCAAATTTATGTTTAATAAAGACTACAAACATGATGTTTCTAAACAAATGTTTGCAAGATGGCAAGCTTTATTGACACCATTTGATTTCGAGATTCACTATAAAAAAGAGACATATAATAGTCTGCATGATTTCTTGACTAGAGAATATTTAAGTTCATAAATTGATAATTTTGTCATACAGGATGATGAGGCCTAATTGGCAGGGCGGCGATCCCAATTATATAGGTCGTGGTGGAAGAGGCAGAGGAACTGGACGAGGTAATACTATTGTACAGCATGGAAACAAAAAGCTTATAACACAAGGGCAGATAGGGACTTCATCCATTGATAAAGATAGTCCATTATACCAACAGTTCATGAATTTTATAAAATCCAAAGAAAACAATGATAGTACACAACCGTCATATGCAGAAGTTGCTCATGAAGAGCAAGATGATAATGAAGGTTATAAAAACATGAGAAGAAAGATGTCATACTTCTTCTCGATTATAAAGATCTGCAGTGAAAAGATGAGCCATGGAAGTTCATGGAAAGGTATTTAGAAACTGGGTCATATCCCATCTTGAATTATAAGTCAAGAATGCATTATGAGACCATACTCACAACCACGGGATCAACTGAAATCCAGCACTATTGCCCTATGCATACTAAGAAAGTTTATAACTTCTCCAAAATCATTATAAAAAAAAATCTTTACTCCAGAAGACTGGGGATTTAACACTTTAAAAGAATGGTAATATTTTCATCCTGAACAAAGAATTCAAGTAAAGTATAATTACTGGGATTATATAGATAGTTTTTATAAAACTTTTTTTATGAAAACCCAAACAAAAAACATTCTTGGTTTATAAAAATATGTTCTCATGTTTATAAACAGAACAAACCCAATTGGTTTTGGCATTGGTGGATAAAATATGGTCCATCTATTAATATCTTGCCACAAACATTCAAAGGTTTATTTACCGAATGGATTGATGTTTCTCCTAGGATCATAGAATTAGAGAATCATAATACAATTATAAATGACAATGCTAATATGCATTTCTTCATCGAATTTTCCATTCCATGGATCATGAGATGGTCAGTAGAAGTGGGTTATACCCCAGAACAAATTCCATGTTTACAACGAACCTATTATATAAGGTTCTGGAAGAAGTTATTACAAAAGACCAAAGAAGGTGTTTTGAATGGGCAAGAACTCATAGATCAAATAACCTCGGCAATTGAAGGTTATACCAAATTGAAAGAGGACCAACCTCAGTAAGAGATTAATAGTCCATTTCAGCATATTGCCAGAAAGCTTCAGCTTAAAAGGGGGGTAATATCAAAAGCAAAAATTATAGCATCTTATATGGTAGAAGTAAAAAAGGATTTAATAAAAAATATGGATGAGGAATTCCCTTTATCTACAATAAAAGTATAAGTTTTGATTTACATCCTCCTGTACTGAGCACAACCTCTTCATCTTAGGTAATTTAAAATTTTGTCTTTTAATTTTATTTTTATTATATATTTTGCATTAGCCCATGATCGGCTAATTCCCTTGTGTTGAACCTATGTTGCACTAGACTACTTGAAATCATGGTACTAATGCTATAATATAGCTAATGATTCATGTGAGAAAGTGCTAAGGTTGAGCAGAAGACAGCCCAGACGGAATGTCTGAAACTCGGGTTGATGATCCTGTTATAGCCCGCTGAGCCAAGGTGGCATTAGGGTGTTTTGGATCTGTTCTGAGTCAATAAGGCCCTGCCATGCCCTGTCAAACCGTAAATAATACCTCTTTTGGTACCTCTCTGTGATCACTTCCACTTATTTTTATAATATATTATATTATTAAACGTATTGTTATGTAGGGGTGAGTGGTTCTGGGTACTCTAACTTTTTTAAACTACCCGGATGCCCAGTAAAATATCGGTTCCTAAATTTACTATCTGAAACCTACCCGTAGTAATCATTACCCGAAACTTACGCGGACCCTGCGGTTCCGGGTAGGTTCTCGGGTACCCAGAATCGATGTTTTTTTGTGTGTAAAATAATGCCTTCATATAACAACTTTGGTTTAGAGATAAACTCGTCTGCTTATCCTCTGAAAGCCAGTGCCACAAAACCTATAAAGAATCCTTTGGGAGCAAATATCCCAAGAATGTTTCAATGATTTGCTTTGGTTTTCGTTTCAACTTTCTTTTTCAATAACTTAAAGGAGTACATAGTTAAAAAAATTCAATTTTTCAGTTTTCTACCGCTTTTGGCTTTTTCTCTGCTTATGATTGTCACTTTGTATTATTTAATTTATTTTTGATGGTGAAAGTGACTGTTCTGCATTTGGTTTTTTCTCCGTTAAATGGTGTACTTTAGTATGACATTCTTTTTCTTTTTTTATTAACTAAAAATAGTGGAATTAAAAAAATAAAAATATTTAATATTTCATAGGTTTCGGGTATCGATTCCGGGTCCGGGTACCCTGTCTCTATTTGCCGGAACCGGAACCGGACCCGACATTGATCGGTTCCTAATTTTACTAACCGGAACCTACCCGTTATTATAATATATCTACTCGAAACCTACCGATTAGTGTAGATTCCGGTCGGGTATCTGGATACCCTATACCCGTGCTCACCCCTATTGTTATGTATCAATGAAATCATGTATTTCACGTAACGACCGGTTTATATGGTTCTATTGTTATGACATTTCTCTTATTATTATGCCCTTACTTATTTCTTCATAATCCTTTTATGATAATAGTGTCCAGGCTAGTTAGATGTGTTGGAAATTTACTATTGTGAAATTAAGTTTATCCCATTATTTATGACTCAAACAATTGGGGCCCCGCACATCGAAAACATCGTTTCCACACACGTGCACACGTAGTGCCAAATATCGCAAATTTCATTAGTAAAAGAGATATTGGTACGTAAGTGAAACATTTGAGACATAGAATGATGGACGGTTATTGGCTAAATGACAAGTATTCCACGTTGGTAAACGAAGGAAGAAGTGTACGAAGTGTAAGATGAAACGAGTCGGAAGTCACAACGGAGCCGCGAAGGGCCGCGACGCAGCCCCGTCGTAGCCAAGGCGCCAGAGCACCGCTGTGCCTCCCAGGAAGCGCCGCAACGCTAATTAAGTGTTCAACCACTAGAGTCGCGACGCTAATTCGCATAGCCGCGGCACTTCAGAGGCAGAATGCTGCGACGAGAAGATGGAAAGTTATGACTTTTGGGCTGGTTTTGGAGCATTGAATTTCCATTATTTGGCTGAATGTAACCCCTTAATAAGTGTCATTACATGGCTATTGAAAACCATTAGTTGGCTAGTTGAGGGGTCATCTCATTACACTATAAATTGAGGCCTTTGGCTTAATTGTTCAACACTTACAATATTTTCTGAAATCTTATTCTTCCTCTCTAGTAAGTTTACTATATTCAAGTTCTTCAAGAGTAACACTTGAGTTTCATTTGCTCATTTGTTAAGTTGTTGTTGTATCTTGGGAGACTATTGCCCGACAACGTAAAATGATATATACGGGGCAATCTTGTCTTAAAGACAGAGTGACATCACTCGACTTAGCAAATCACAAGGAGTTTGTAATGTTCTTGATTCCAGTTTGTTGTAATCTTTAGTTTATCCTTTCTAGTAATTTGTAATATTTACTTACTTTCCATTTTCTGCAATTGTTGTAAGTCACAATTTTAGGAGAAGATTGTTATAAATGCTTAGAAAGATGACTAGAAGAGAATAACTCGCTTCTGATTCTGCTGCTACTGCTACTCAAGGCAAACCCTCTGCCTTCCCCGCTGCTCAAGGCACACCCAATGTCTTTCCTGTTGCTCAAGGGAACGTTATTGTTCCTCCACCCTCCGGTTTTCACGATGAACGCCCAGAGAAGTTTATGGGCTCCAACTTTAAGAGATGGCAACATAAGATGTTGTTTTATATGACTGTTATGGAAATGACTCGTTTCCTAACAGAAGATCCTCCACAAGCTGGAGATGAAGTGGGCCCTCAGCCTAATGAAACGGCTGGATGGGGCCAAGGTATCCATATCGTCAATGGCATGAAGATGGTTCTTGATGCTTGGAGTCATAGTGACTTCATGTGTAAGAACTATATTCTGAACTGTTTGTCAGACCCACTCTACACGGTGTATTGCGGCGTAGGCACCGCCAAAGAGATATGGGAAAAACTGCAGAAGAAGTACAACGCACAAGATGCTGGTACTAAGAAATTTATCGTTGGGAAATTCCTGAAATTTCAAATGGTGGATAGCAAAACTGTGATATCCCAAGTTCAGGAATTCCAAATGATTCTACATCACCTAGATTTGGAAGGTATGAAACCAAATGAACAGTTTTTGGTTGCATCATTGATTGAAATGTTACCTCACTCGTGGAATGAGTTTATGAGTTACTTAAAACTCAAGACAAAGGAAAGGACCTTTGAAGAACTTATTATCAAACTCTAGATTCATGAAGATAATAAGAAGGCCTTGCCTAGGGGAAAACAACCCGCTGAGGCAAAGGCAAATCTGGCTGAGGCCAAAGGGAACCCAAGAAAGAAACGCAAGTTTCAGAAAGTCGGCAAGACCCAAGCGGTGGAGAAGTTCAAGGGAAACTGTCACCACTGTGGGAAACCTGGTCACATGATCAAGGACTGCCACAAGCTCAAGACTGAGCAACAAGAAAAGGCCAAGGCCAAAGGCAAGGCACATGCTAACGTCGTCAAAGACACGTTTCTTGATGACATGATTGAGGAGTTCTCGGCGGTGGTGCTTGAAGCAAACCTTGTTGAGAATCCCATGCAATGGTGGATAGACACGGGTGCAACCAGACACATCTGTTCCAATAGAGATACCTTCTTCACATATACACTAGTTACAGACAAGAAGTTGCTCATGGGTAACAACGCTTTCTCTGACGTGCTGAGGGTAGGAATGGTAGTACTGAAGATGACTTCTGGAAAGGAGCTCACTCTGAAGGAGGTGATGCATGTCCCCGAGATTAGGAGAAATTTAATTTCATATCATTTATTGGTTAATATTGGTTTTAGGCTAGTATTTGAGTCCAATAAGTTTGTAAACACCAAGAATGGAACTTTTGTGGGTAGAGGCTTCGTCTGTGAAGGCCTCTTCAAAGTTAACGTCATGTCTGTAATACGTGCAAGCAATAATATTAAAGCTTCATCTTACTTGCTTGAGTCCTCTAATTTATGGCATCATAAATTAGGACATATTAACTATAAGTCCATCAAAAGGTTGGTTAAGTTGGAGTTGTTGCCGTCTATCGATGTAAACCCTCAACATAAGTGTGAGGTGTGCGTAGAGGCAAAAATCACAAAGATTTCTTTTCGATCCGCCGAAAAGAATACCGCTCCTCTAGAACTTATTCACACAGATATATGTGATTTGAAATTTGCACAAACTAGAGGGGGGAACAAGTACTTTGTGACATTCATTGATGATATCACAGTATATTGTTACCTTTACTTGTTGAAAAGTAAAGATGAAGCCTTTGAAGCGTTCCGACGTTACAAAGCAGAAGTTGAAAACCAACTAAGCATGCAGATTAAATCCATTCGTAGTGATAGAGGGAGAGAATACGTAGCGCCGTTTGAGGAATATTTTGCCGAATCGGGCATTGTTCATCAAACGACGACTCCATACTCACTTCAGTCGAACGGTATTGCTGAACGCAAGAACCGCATATTGAAGAAAATGATGAATGCCTTGCTCATCAATTTCGGTCTTCCCCAAAACATGTGGGGAGAAGTCGTCCTTACCGCTAATACGATTCTTAATAGAGTCCCACATAAGGGTAAGGACAAAAGTCCATATGAATCATGGAATGGAAAGAAACTCACCTATAAATATTTAAAGGTGTGGGGTTGTTTGGCAAAGGTCGAAGTGCCTAAGCCAAAACAGGTCAAGATTGGGCCTAAGACTATAGATTGCATTTTTATCGGATATGCAAATAATAGTAGTGCTTATCGCTTCTTAATGTATAAGTCAGATATTCCAGATATCTATGAGGGTACAATCACGGAATCAACGAATGCTCAATTCTTTGAGGATATTTTTCCTAGAAAGAAAAAAGACATAACCTATCGCAAATGAAGTTATGAACAAATCTCTCAAGAACCAGGAATCATTGACTGCCCGGATCTAGATGGTTCAGATCTAGTGGACTTCAAAGTGGCTGAATATCTGAAAACTAGTGTTCCAGATTCTCAGAACTTGGAGACTCTAGAGATGGAACCGAGGCGAAGTAAAAGAGCCAGGAAGGATAAATCCTTCGGTACTAACTTTGTAGCTTATATGGTTGATGACGAACCAAGGACAATTGCTAAAGCATTGTCAACTCTAGAGGCACCGCTCTGGAAAGAAGCTATTGAGAGTGAAATAGACTCCATCCTGCATAACCATACTTGGGAGTTGGTTGATCTTCCTCCGGGAAATAAACCGTTGGGTTGTAAATGGATACTCAAACGGAATTATAAAACAGATGGGTCTATAGATAAGTACAAGGTCAGATAAGTAGTCAAGGGCTATCAACATAAGGAGGGCCTTGACTATTTTGACACGTACTCCCCGGTGTCTAGGATGACATCCATACGAGTATTCATTGTGATTGCAGCATTGTGTGACCTTGAGATACATCAAATGGATGAGAAGACTGCCTTCCTAAATGGTGATTTGGAAGAAGAAATCTATATGGACCAACCCGAGGGGTATGTGGTTCAAGGGCAAGAGAAGAAAGTCTGTCGACTTGTCAAATCTCTGTACGGGCAGAAACAAGCCCCGAAGCAATGGCACGAAAAATTTGATAGTACTCTACTATCGAAGGGTTTCGCCATTAATGAGTGTGATAAATATGTCTACACGAAAGGTAACTCTGACTCAATTGTTATGATATGCCTGTATGTAGATGACATGTTGATCACAGGAAGCAGTCCTAGGGTAATCCTAGAGACTAAGAACATGTTGAAACAATACTTCGACATGAAGGATATGGGTATCACAGATGCCATCTTAGGGATAAAAATCTCTAAGACGTCTGATGGACTGGTCTTATCTCAGTCTCACTACATCGAGGATGTTTTGAGAAAGTTTGAGATGTTAGACAGTTCACCGATAAAGTCACCAATGGATACAAATCAAAAGCTTGATAAAAATCGTGGTGCACCCGTATGCCAGGAGCAATATGCACAGGTGATTGTGAGTTTGATGTACATAACAAACTGCACCCAACCTGATATATCTTATGCAGTCAATACGTTGTCTAGGTTTACCCATAATCTGAGTAATGATCATTGGAAGGCGTTGAATCGGGTACTACGATACCTGAAATACACGCTAACTTACGGGTTGCATTATTTGAGATATCCAGTTGTACTAGAGGGGTACAGTGATGCAAACTGGATATCTGATATAGAGAACACCAACTCCACCAATGGTTATGTATTTACAATTGGTGGTGGAGCTGTATCTTAGAAATCCTCTAAGCAAACTTACATCGCCTGATCCACGATCGAATCAGAGTGTATCGCTTTAGACAAAGTAGGAGAAGAAGTTGAGTGACTTCACGACTTCTTAGAGGATGTCCCTTGTTGGGACAAACTCGTACCTTCTGTAATGATCCACTGCGACAGTCAGTCGACTCTAGGAAGAGCATGGGGTTCTATGTACAACGGCAAGTCTTGTCATATTCGACGGAGACATAAGACCGTTAGGCAGCTGATCACCACGGGTATAATATCCATTGATTATATAAAATCAAAGGATAACATAGCGGATCCGCTGACAAAGGGCTTACTCAAAGATCATATATTCTGCTTTCTAGTGGAATGGGCTTAAAACCCAAGCTATAAGGACTAATACGGTGGTAACCCAACCTTACTAACTGGAGATCCCAGGAATTAGGTTCAATGGAAAAACTAAGTTGTAAAGGTTTAGTTGAGCGCTTCGGTGGAAGCTTGAGCACTTCGGTTAGTGATTCTGTAAAGAAATATCAATCCAACGCCGTTACCGTGATAAACATTAAGTGCTATCTGCAGTGTGGGTAAAAGTTAAGTTTTAAAACCTTTAATGATCCTCAACGATTGAGGTTAGGTTTGGGGAAACTTTTAATGGTTCCTAACACTTGTAAAGTGGGGTATCGCAGGATACCTTGTAGGAGACCACCTATTTAAGTGCGAGGACAAGCCGCCTTAAATGAACGCACTTAAGAACCCAAGAAATGTCCACGGCCACAACGAACAAAAACATTACGAAGAATAGAGTAAGGGAAGTTGTTGTGTTGGTACCGTTGACTTGGCTTACACTAAACATTGACGGTTCAAGACATCACGTTCACCGCGCAGTAAGTAAGTCCGATGGTATTCAACTATGGAAGGTTCAAAGCGGAAGCTACCTATCCAAATGCAACATCGGTCCACTGAAAGATTGCTGGAAAAGGCACCATGTGAGTGCGCCAAAATCTCTTTCAAGGGGGGATTGTTGGAAATTTACTAATGTGGGATTAAATTTATCCTATTATTTATGACTCGAACAATTGGGGCCCCGCACATCGGAAACATCGTTTCCACACACATACACACATAGTGCCAAGTGTTGCAAATTTCATTAGTGAAAGAGATATTGGTACGTAAGTGAAACGTTTGAGACATAGAATGATGGACGGTTATTGGCCAAATAACAAGTATTCCACGTTGGTAAACAAAGGAAGAAGTGTACGAAGTGCAAGATGAAATGAGTCGGAAGTCGCCGCAGAGCCGCGGCGCTAATTGGGTGTTCATCCACTGGAGCCGCGGTGCTAATTCATAGAGCCGCGGAGCTTCGGAGGCAGAATGTTGCGATGGAAAGATGGAAAGTTCTGACTTTTGGAGCATTGAATCTCCATTATTTGACACATGAATTCAACCATTATTTGGATGAATGTAACCCCTCAATAAGTGCAATTACATGGCTATTGAAAGCCATTGGTTGGCTAATTGAGGGGTCATCTCATTACACTATAAATTGAGGCCTTTGGCTCAATTGTTCAACACTTACAGTATTTTCTGAAATCTTTTTCTTTCTCTCTAGCAAGTTTACTAAATTCAAGTTCTTCAAGAGTAACACTTGTGTTTCCTTTGCTCATTTGTTAAGTTGCTGTTGTATCTTGGGAGACTATTACCCGACAACGTAAAAGGATATATACGAGGCAATCTTGTCTTAAAGACAGAGTGCCATCACTCGACTCAGCAAATCACAAGGAGTTTGTAACGTTCTTGATTCCAGTTTGTTGTAATCTTTAGTTTATCCTTTCTAGCAATTTGTAATATTTACTTACTTTCCATTTTCTGCAATTATTGTAACCCACAAGATGCATCTCAATTATTTATCGAATATTTGTTATTTCTCATCAACGCATCTATCGAGTAGCACTGCCTCAAGACTTAGGCAAATGAAAACAAGTCACTTAATATTTTTTCGCTTCGCTAGAATTCAAGTTTACAACTATATGATTTCCTTCTATTTTACTATTTTACTGACTATTACGCCACACCCTTTTAGTGCTAAATAATATTGGGTAGAAAAAACAAGTGTAATCTTCTTCTTTTTCCTTTCATTTTTAGCTAATGCTTTCTTTTGTTTTCGTAGACATTACATAGATTTTCCATATAGTCGATTTTGTATTTTGAAACGACTACCAAATTGTCCAAATAATACTCGCATATATTACATCTTTTTTTTGCTGAACTGAACGATACATTAATTAAAGGAAAAGAAATCATTACAGTCTTGGGGTAGATCGAAAAAATATACCCCCAAATTGTCTTTAAAAAGGTATAATAAAAGACGGTAATGAGGTCCAAAATATTGTATCTTCTGAGTTTTCCCTCATAGATCTTTGTTTGTAAGCATATTTGGCTAACTCTTGAGCTACTCTGTTGGCTTCACGAAATATGTGGTGTATCTCCTGAATCTCGATTGCCTCCAGGAGAAACTTGCAATTATTTAATATTTTTTTGTAAGTAGAGGGAGTATGTTCGTTTAGTGTTGTGCCTAATACCTCTCCACTATAAGTGGGATAGGGTTTTTTGTAAAAGCTAGTTCCAATTCCTTTAAAAGGGCATATATTACCTATGGTAGAATTGTATTAATCTTTCGTGGTAGTCTTTCTTATTAATACAAATATATATAATGTGTGCAATAGAGAATCCTATTACAATAAGGATCATATATTTACCATAATTATACAATACTAAATATGGTTAAATAATATACATTATACATGTTAACACACCCCTTCAGTCGGAGCGGGAGGAGGCCGGACACTAAGACTGGATCTGAAGTCGAGAAAGAGTTGTCTGGGAAGGTCTTTCATGAATATATCTGCATACTGATATGAAAAAGGCACATGCAACACCTTAACATGACCGAGAGCAACCTTCTCACGAACAAAATGTATATCCATCTCATTATGCTTGGTTCGCTGATGCTGAACCGGATTATGAGATAAATATATGACGAATATGTTATCACAATAAACCAAAGACGCCTTACGCAGGGGACACTGAAGCTCCAAAAGAAGGTTTCAAAGCCAACATATCTCAGCAACAATATTCGCAACGACTCTATACTCGGCTTCTGCACTCGAACGAGATAAGATGGCTTGATGCTTG
The DNA here is from genome assembly GCA_029783415.1 of Anisodus acutangulus. Lineage (NCBI taxonomy): Eukaryota > Viridiplantae > Streptophyta > Magnoliopsida > Solanales > Solanaceae > Anisodus > Anisodus acutangulus. The sequence continues at coordinate 17,338,987 of CM056492.1, forward strand.
GCACACCTGCTAAACAACATAAGCAATGTCAGGCCTGGTAAATGTAAGATACTGGAGTGCACCTGCAAGACTCCTATAAAGAGTGGGGTCGGATACTGGAGCACCATCAACAACACTAAGCTTTGACTTAGAGTCAACTGGAGTGGACATGATCTTGTAGTTTAATCAGAGAAGGCAGTAAGCACTATGTCATCTATATATAAAAATAAATAGGAAATGCTACTACCGCGATGAAAAATAAATAGAGAGGTATCACACTTGCTGTATATGAATCCAATCTGCATAATGTATTGTGCAAATCATTCATACCACGCTCGAGGGGCCTGTTTCAAACCATAAAGGGACTTAGGCAGATGGTATACATACTAAGGGGTTGTTAGATGTACAAAACCAAGTGGTTGATGCATGTAAACAGTTTCTTTCAGATCCCTATGAAGAAACACATTTTTCACATCAAGCTGATGAATCGGCCAATGCTTACCCAAGGCAATGCTCAGAACTGTGCGAATGGTAGCTGGTTTAACAACCGGACTGAATGTCTCACCACAATCAATGCCCTCTTGCTGATTAGTGCCATTTGCCACAAGTCTCACCTTATATCTCTCCAAGTCACCACTGTCTCTGTATTTATGACGAATAAGCCACATGCAACGAATTATTTTCACCCCCTCCGATTTAGGAACTAAATCCCAACTGTGTTATTTTGTTAAAGCATTAAATTCCTCACGCATGGCCGCATTCCAATTAGGGTCTTGTTTGGCTAATTTGGGGTTTTTGGGTATTGGGGAAATGGTTTGGGTGGACAGGTTAATTTGGACTTTGGGTTTGAAAATCCCGTGTTGTTCTTGGATTTCCATATGGTGCGTGGGTTTATGTGTAGGATGGGTATTTGGGTGAATATGTGGTGGCGGGTTACTGGTGGCAGAACCTAGGTCGCGGTTTCTATCGGATTGGCCGATGGTAAAGGAAACTGGGTGGTTGTTGTTTGATGTTGACATCGGGGGAGGTAAGGGTGGCGATCTGGGTGGAACGACGAGGGCTGAGGCTGGTTATGTCAGGTATGGCGACGGTGGTGGGGTGGGTCTATTTAGTCGGGTGTCGATAGGGCAACTGGTGCCGGTGACAGGTACAGTGGGTGTTGGTGGCGACTGGTGACTGGGATACAATGGGCGTCGATTGGGCATCAGAGATGGTGACCGGAATCGATGGAGAGACAGTGGAAGCATATGGTGGTGACTGGTTTGGAACAGGGACACTACCGGTGGCGGTAGTGTCGTGAGACTGAGACGGTGTCATGGTGGCAGTGCGAGAGACTACGACGGGAGGAGAGGCGGTGCCTCTATCGGGGGAATTGCCGGTGGTGGTAGCGGCGTAAGTCAGTGACGGTGACAGAATGTTGACATCTGCCAGAACAGTGGTAGCATGTCGGAGAGCTTGGTGGACAAGCGGTGATATGTCTGAATCATCAAGAAATTTGTAATCAGTGACTCAGAATTGTTGAATGTTGTCAAACGAGAAAACATACTCGACAAAAGTGACGTGGCGTGAGATTATGATTTTGTCAGTGGATAGTTCATATCATAGGTACCCCCTATAGTTCGATGGGAAGCCTAGGAAGATTACCAGAATTGTTAGTGAGGTGAGACGTGACGCCCGTATCCATATACCACACATTATCGGACTATCCTGGAGTCAATGTTAGAAAAATCGGATACAAATTGGATTGGGAGAGGCCTGGAGCAGACTGGTAGGCTCCCGAAAATTGGGCCCAAAATTGATCTCCAGAATTGGATGGTGTGGGAGAAGTCATTATAGTGGATTAGACTTTTTCTTTTCGGATTACGGAACGACGCAGAAGAAAAGGTATTTGTGCTTATGACACGTTGGCCGAAAAACACTGTTTGTTTTCTGGGGAAAAAATAAGGAGAGAGTTGGGTTTAGTTTTTGGCCTCTGATACCATGTAGAATTGTATTAATCTTTCTTGGATAGTCTGTCTTATTAATATAAATATATATAGTGTGTACAATGGGGAATCCTATTACAATAAGGATCCTATATTTACCATAATTATGCAATACTAAATATGGATAAATAATATACATTACACACGTTAACACATGATATCACTGAAAATTTATATCATCGCTCTTTTACATGTTACATTTTTTATTTGCAATATTTAAACGAAAAATTAGAACAAAGAATGGAGTAGGAAAGTAAGAACAGAATCTGAGAGCATGTTATGTGCCCTAATAATTTATATAATAGAATATTTCTCAATATTTTTTTATTAATTGTATTAATTATATATCTCCTATTTTAGGTAGAATTATAATCCTTTTATAATAGGTTAATTAGTTAACTAGTTTGTATCAAAGTAAATAGTCTTGTAATCTTATATATATTGTAAATCATTCATCAATAAACATCGAGGTACATATTCCTTTATGGTATCAGTAGCCTAAAACTACAAACCCTACCCTAGCCGTCGATCCACCTTCTCGGCCGCCACTTATTTTTCCACGTCGGAACCCTATCCGTTGACCTCTCTCGGCCTCCCACCCTCTCTTTTTCCCACGATGGAACCCTAGTTTTTCCGGCCATTCTCCCTCCCTCTTCCTCCTAAAATTCCTCTTCCGTGACTGACAAAACCAAATTTCATCCTGCACTTGTCATAAACAACATTAAAAATTTCATCCATGTGACTCTTGAGATGGAAAAGGATCAATACGTCTCGTGGGCGGAGCTTTTTAAGATCCATTGTCGTATTTGTGAAGTTATAGACCACATCATACCTCCCACGACGAAGTCCACAGACATATCATCGGCTTCGACTTCTGATGATTCACTCTGGTCTCATTTGGATGTGGATATACGACACAATATCTAATGATCTGTTGCACACCATTATTGAGACCGATGTCACTGCCTGCCAAACGTGGGAACCTTTGGACAATATTTTCCATGACAACAAAACTCAACGATCGTTATACCTAGAAAATCAGTTTAAGGATGTTTATCATGACGATTTCCCAAACATGTCTGCCTATTGTCAAGAATTCAAGATACTTGCCGACCAACTCTCCAACGTCGGCACACCAATCACTAATCAATGATTAGTCATACAACTTATTATAGGTTTAAACGAATCATATGACGGCATTGCTACCATCTTTCAGCAATGCACACCGTTACCTCCATTTTATGAGGCCCGTTCGAAGCTCATCCTTGAGGAAACTCGAAAAATCAAGCGCATCACCACTCGGGCCAACATTGTCGATGCCGCCCTTATCACCATCGTCTGGTTCTCCGCCGACAGTAGGGCCTCCCATTTCGGCAACTAGAACCGTCTGTCATACGACCCGCAACAGTCCACTTCCTCCCGTAACAACTGCCGAAGCAGGCAGTCCGACAAGGGCCTAGGTAGAGGAAATTTTGGCAACAATGGCAGCGGGTAGGGGCAGTCCCCGCCGGCCAAAAACGGCTACTAGTGACCGCAGTAGTGGCAGCAACCTCTGTCATAGGCTGTCTATCCATCGTAGACCGCGCGGGCCCCATCATCATGGACCTCCCCTCTTTGCATGTATCTGACATCCTCGTGGACTCCACCTCAGAATCGACAGGCCCAACCTGACATACTTGGCCCACGTCCACAATAGGCCTACACAACACAAACCCCCCGCCATCGACTTATGCACCGACTCTAGACAAAAATTAGTATATGGACATATGCGCCACATCTCACATGACGGTATCACAAGGTACTCTCTCGTCTTATTTCAATTTGAGTAATTTAAATTGAAATATTATTATTGGTAGTGGAGAAGGCATTCCCATTCGTGGTTATGGTAATTTATCCCTATCTCCACCTCATCCACCACTAATCTTAAAAAATGTCCTCCATGCCCCTAAACTCATTAAGAATCTAATATCAGTGCGACGTTTCACAACTGAAAATTGGGTTTTCCTTGACTTTGATCCTTTTGGTTTACTGTAAAGGATTTTACGACAGGGAGATGAATAATGAGATGTGACAGCACCGGAGATCTCAACCCTATTTCAAATGACGTCTAGTTCCATCAACCTTTGTTGCTCTTTCGTCTTCCCTATGACATTCTAGATTAGGACATCCGGGAGACTCTGTTTTACGCTTCTTTAGGAAAAATAATTTTATTAATTGCAACCGTATTTCTAGGACTCCTATATGTGAATCTTGCATTTTTTGGAAACATTACAAATTATCATTTTCTGCATCCACAAATTATAGTTTAGTACCTTTCGATATCATACATAGTGATTTGTGGATATCCCCTATTTTGAGTATGACTGGCCATCGATATTATGTGTTATTTTTGAACGGTTATTTCAACTTTCTATGGACTTTTCCAATTGGAAATAAGCAGGTCTACCTCATTTTTTCTTTATTTAGTGCTTTCGTAAAAACACAATTTGAAAAGAGCATTAAATATTTTCAATGTGACACTGGTAGGGAATTTGATAATAACTAATTCAAATAGTTTTGCTCCAAAAACAGTCTTACCTTTCAATTTTCCTGCCCTCACACATCCTCCCAAAATGGTAAAGCCGAACGGAAAAATCGAACTATAAACAACCTCATTCGTGCCCTACTTGCTCACGCCTCAATTCCCCCTCAATTATGGCATTACTCCTTCTTCATGGCCACCTATCTCCTAAACATAATTCCAAACAAGTCTCTAGCTCAACGGTCGCCCACTAAGGTTATGTTTCATAGGAACCCCTCATACCAACACTTGCGTATTTTTGGATGTCTTTGTTACCCTCTCCATCCGACCACTCACAAACTCCAACCCCGGTCTTCCCCGTGTGTGTTTCTGGGTTACTCTGCCAATCATCGTGGTTACTCATGCTATGACTTGTCAAGTCGTAAAATTATTATTTCGCGTCATATCCTATTTGATAAGTCTCAATTCCCCTTTGCATATCTACACTCGCCACCTCGACATTCATGCGACTTCCTAGATGATGAGCGAAACCCTCTTCAAATTCACTATTTACATAGTTTGCCATCCCAGACCCCGACACCCGCCACTACCTCAGCCAGTACAGGACTAACTGCCTACCCGGTTCTGCCGATGGTGGCCCAGAATAGCCCACCTCAAGGTGATTTCACAGCCACCTCTCGACAAACCGAGGTTTGGCTAGCCAGTACCATCACCGCTGCCCTTCCTTCTCTTCCCGACAGTCCGGCGGCAAACCCCCCTCCCGTTCCACATTCCGAGACACACTCTCAGACCAAGGAAACCCGTGTCATACACGGAATTTATAAACCTAAATGATTGTTTAACCTTTCTGTTGCAGTTGTCCCTTCCTCTGTCCCTTGTAACTCGAAGGATGCCTTGTCCGACCCTAATTGGAAAGTCGCAATGATGGACGAATATAATGCTCTTATTAATAATAAGACGTGGGACCTAGTACCCCATACACCTGATGCTAACATTATTCGTTCTATGTAGATTTTTAGACATAAAAAGATATTTGATGGTTCTTTTGAGAGGTACAAGGCTCGTCTTGTAGGTGATGACATGTCTCAATAGGTGGGAGTGGACTGTGTTGAAACATTCAGCCCAGTCATAAAGCCCGCAACCATCCATACTGTCCTTAGCATTTCCATATCCAAGTCTTGGCCCATTCATCAACTTGATGTCAAGAATGCCTTCTTATACAGGGATATTCATGAAATGGTATATATGTATCAGCCTATGGGTTTCAGGGATCCTATTCATCTGGATTATGTATGTCTATTGCAGATATCGCTCTATGGACTAAAACAGGCTCTTCGAGCATGGTACCATCGGTTCGCCGATTATGTCTCCTCTATTATTTTTTCACACATCAGATCCGCTCATTCCCTCTTTGTATACAACAAGGGTACATAAATGTCTTACCTATTATTATATATTGATGACATCATCCTCACCACATTATCTGATGCTCTCCGCCGATCCATTATGTCTCTCATTTCCTCTGGGTTTGCTATGAAAGATTTGGAGCCCTTGAGTTATTTCTTGGGCATCTCTGTCACTCGACATTTTGGCGGCCTATTTCTATGTCAAAAGAAGTACGCCGAAGAGATCTTTGACCGTGCAGGCATGACATCTTGCAAACCATCCCACACGCATGTAGACACCAATTCCAAGCTCAGCGCTGATTCTGGCCCTTTATATTCAGACCTGACTCACTATCGAAGCGTAGCTGGGGCCCTGCAGTACCTCATATTCATGAGACCAGACATATCCTATGCCGTGCAATAAATCTACTTACACATGCACAGTCCGACGAAAGCACACATGCATGCCCTCAAACGTATTTTACGATACGTCCAAGGTACACTTCACTTCAGATTACATCTATACATGTATTCACTCACTGGTCTCACTGCTTATTCTGATGCTGACTTAGTGGATGTCCTGACACCCAATGCTCCACGTCTGGTTATTGCATTTTCCTCGGAGATAACCTATTGTCTTGGTCTTCCAAAAGGCAACCTACATTATTCCGATCCAGTGCAGAAGCAGAGTACACAGGTGTCGCCAACGTCGTCTCTGAATCTTGTTGGATCCGTAACCTTCTACTTGAGTTTCACTGCCCGATTCAAAAGGCAATGTTGGTCTACTGCAATAATATTAGTGCGATATATCTTTTCGGCAATCCCGTCCAACATTAGCGCACTAAACACATTGAGATGGACATTCATTTTATTCGCGAAAAAGTGGCTCGTGGTCAAGTTCGTGTCCATGTTCCTTCCAGTTATCAGATTGCCGACATCTTCACCAAAGGACTTCCGCGCATACTATTTGATGATTTTCGAGTCAGTCTCAGTATTCGTGAACCTCTCGCTTCGACTGTGGGGGTGTAATAGAATATTTCTCAATATTTTTTCATTAATTGTATATCTCTTATTTTAGGTAGAATTATAATCCTTTTATAATTAGGTTAATTAATTACCTAGTTTGTATCAAAATAAATATTCTTGTAACCTTATATTGTAAATCATTAATCAATAAACATTTTGGATCATATTCCTTTATATATCTCATTATTAACTTAATTTAATGCAATTAAGTAAAAAGTTGATAGAGACAGAGTAGATGAAAGTGCAATTTCATTATCTGGGGTAGAATTTACCAATAAAAACACTAATTTATGTTTGCTTGACTTTACTCCAAAAGGAATTAAAGAAAGAGGATTTCATTATTTAAATTGTCTAACAATTTATATAGATTAATAATTCGATTTATCTTCTTCTTCATTCAGAAGAAAACACCTTTCTTTCTTGTTAACATGTTACAAGGCTCAAATGGTCTGACAGAGACATTCGTCACCATAATGGATCTTTTACATATAATATCATATACGAGACTTTGACAAAATGTCACGACTGAAAAGCAAATATAATCCCCCAATGATTTGATCAACGATACAAGAGATCTAAATCAAATACCGAATCTAATAAAAGAAAAGTAGCATAGTCTAAATGTCTGACACATGTCTCTATAACAGAAGTAAAGACAAGGCAAGTGATAGAGCATCCAAGGCGTACTGAAAGTAGCATCCTCACCCTGAATACTGATAATCAACCGGCTTGGACTCAAACTCGAGATCCAGAACTGGTAGAAGGAGTTGTATCTTCATCCAAAAGAATGCAACAAGTGTAATATGAGTACACAACGTACTCCCGTAGTCGAAATCACTTAGTCAAAACCCATTGCCTAGTTCTCCTCGAATCCCAGAATCACCATACTAATAAACATACCTACTGATTACATTGTCGTGCCAAATTCGTCGAAAATCAACTGATCGCTCAAAAACTTCACATAACTAATGTTACGGTTCACTTTTACGCGAAGGCATAAAAACTACTGAATAACTTGTGGACTCTTGAAATTATTATTTATTTAGAGTCGCCACCTAATTTATAAGGAAAACTAGAAAAAACATTATTTTAGAGGGTTTTTCAAAAGTTAAAGAAAAATTCTAAATTAAACCAGAGTTTGGGTAAAGGGTTCAAATGATCCACTGGGAAGGTGTTACGCACCCCATATTAAGGACCCATAAAATACGGTTGACCTCAGATCTTATATAATAAAAATTGCTTGAAAATGCTTAGTGTTTAAAATATTGCAAAACATATATTGTCATTTAAATCTTCCGTCAAATAGTTTTTTACACACTTGAAAAATGAAATAATTTCCTTAAAATCCTTTTGAAATGCAAAATCTTTTCTTTTCATGAAGAGTATTGGAAAAATGCTTTATGTATTTTCAAATATTGAAGAAACAAGGAGTTCAAAAATATATCTTTTTGTTTTAAAGGACGTCAACCAATGAGGGGTTTGTTTCCTTAACCCGAACTACAATTTATGAAGGATTTTTCTTTTTTACAAGAAAAATTATGAACTTGATTAAAACATCATTAATTCAAGATTTAAACCTATGTCAAATTGAGGGAAAATTATCTTTTTGCAAATTTTAAAACCAAGTTAACCTCATGTATCTACAAAGTATTTAAGAATATATAAGTAAATAGCCAGAAAACTAATTTTTATTTATTATCGGGAAATGAATAGTCATTTATTTTAAAGACATAAAGGAAATGACTTTATGTAATTAGTTTCTACTTTGGGGTTCCAATAATAATTAGCGTCTTTACATATAACAAATACATATAAGATATGAAGTAAAGCAATGGGTTGGTGGTATACCGGCCCACCAATTACCGTATAAAAGAAATGCCCTAATTTCTAGGCCATTTTCACCCATGAACGGGTCTTCTCACAAATATTAGTCATTTTTACCAATGACTGGGCCTTCGGACAGCTTTCCGACTCGATAAAGAATGTGGTGTTGGGCCCTCAGGCCCAATGGCTCAAGTGTTGCGTAAAATCGGAGAGAGATGATCCTCGTAGGCCCATGGCCATGCAAAGAGAGGACGAAAAACAAGTGTAGCAGTTAGAAAATACCCGAAATGTCATCAGATATATAAATACTGAAACTAAGGTTAAGCACATCATCCCAATATGAATTAACAAGCCTAAGTAGACAAAGGTCCAACGATATTGAATAATGTGATGGGCCTCGGGGCACAATTAGTACGCAGAAAAGAAAGCAAGCCCACACATAATTTTCGACTGACCAAAGGGAAAACAGATCTGCCCGCTACGTGATAAACCTAATTGACCAGTATTCTTGTGGTTAAATTGAACTACTTTTGACTTAAGGCTGGCCATTGGGCCGGATCGGCCCGGTCCCGCCCCGAACCCGACTATTTAAAAAAAATCGCGATAACGGGACTCGAACCGGGACCGGACCGGACATGGTCTCGTCCTGACCCGTCCCAGGCCCGCCAGTTCCGACCCGATCCCGATCCCGCCTGAAATCCCCCCTTTT